>WNYF01000021.1:216472-431614 GCA_021396225.1 Sporothrix inflata
GCCAGCGCTGGCAGAGCCCGAAGGAGCGCTGGACGGGGCAGAGCTGGGAGCCGACGACGGGGCCGACGAAGGGGCGCTGCTGGGGGCAGACGAGGGACCGGCGCTGCCAGACTCGCTGCACGGGGCGGAGCTAGGGCCGCTGCTGGGCGCAGAGCTAGGAGCAGAAGAGGGAGCGCTGCTGGGGGCAGAGCTGGGGGCGCTGGACGGGGCGCTGCTAGGAGCAGACGACGGGCCAACGCTGGGAGCAGAGCTGGGAGCCGATGAGGGAGCGCTGCTGGGAGCGGAGCTCGGGGCGGAAGAAGGAGCAGAGCTAGGGGCCGACGAAGGGCCAACGCTGTCGGAGTCGCAGGGCGAAGAGCTGGGGCCGGCAGGGCCAGAGCTGGGGGCAGACGAAGGAGCCGACGAGGGAGCGCTGCTAGGAGCGCTGCTGGGGGCAGAGCTGGGGGCAGAGCTGGGAGCCGAGTTGGGAGCCGAGTTAGGGGCGGAGCTGGGCAGAGAGCTGGGGGCAGACGAAGGAGCAGAGCTGGAACCGGAGGTCGTCGAGCAGCCAAAGGAGATGGTCGAGATGCTGATGCTGCAAGTGGTGTGGGGCTTCTTGGTCTGGGTCGGGTAGACGACGGTGCAGGCCTTGGCGCCGCCGCACTTGTCGTTCTTCACGACGGTACCCTTGCTGGAGCAGGCGTTGGTCTGCTTGCAGGTCGAGCCGTCGGGCATACGGTAGTGGAACTCGAGGTCGCAGTCGAACTCGGTGGTGATGTGGAACTCGGTCACGGAGAAGCCGCTGACCTCACGGCTGCTGTCGCAGTCGAACGAGGGGCACTGGGACGGGGTGGAGTGGCAGACACCGCCGATGTAGTTGCTGGGGCTCGTGCGGCGGTCGACGCGCGAGCGGCGGCTGTTGCCCGAGTTGCAGCTGAAGCCGTGCCAGTTGAAGTCATTGTAGCTGGAGAAGCCACCGTGGCCCAGGTCACCGAAGTGGAAACCACCGCGCTGGGGGGTCGTGCACTTGTCATTGCAGTCCTTGGGGTTGAAGGGGAAGAGGTTCTGTGATGTTAGTTGATACTGTATATTGTATTTTATATATCAGACGGAAGCCGAGTAAGTCAACATACATTGGTCGCGGCCACGCCGGCGGCGAGCGAAAGGAAAGCGGCGGTCTTCATGTTAAAGGCCGAGGTGAAATTGATATTGGTGATTATAAGACAATGACTGAATAGCAAAAGATGCAAAAAAGTTTGTATGGGTAGCGAGTGTGGGTGGACTGATCAAGATCAAGAACCGAAATAGCAAATATAAAACGAGAGGTGGAAGCAAAGAAGCGAATGACTTTGGCAACCAAGAAAAAAATTAAGAAGAAAGAAAGAAAAGAGGCCGAGATCGTACACCAATGCTTGACTGACGGTGGCACGAGGGGATGAGGAGAAAAGAAAGAGAAAAACAAGAAGCCATGAGGACCGGGGGAAGCGGTCGTCTATATACTAGATCGTCGCGGTGGGAAGGAGAGAAGGGGAGCGGGAGAGGCGAAGATGGGTGGAGAGAAGGAGGGCTAACAGAGAAAGGCATCATGGACACTGCCCAGCGAGCACACAAAGAGGGTCGATGTTGAGTGGTGCACGCTGCAAAGTCTGTGTAAGTGGTGAGTGGGTGGAGCTGGAGGTTGTGGCCTGGCGGCCGAACAGGAGGGCCATGTTGGGTGTGGGGCGCGGCAGGGGAGGGGGTGTGGGAAGAAGAGAAGCAGTTGAGATGGGCAACATGGGTGTGGCCCACAGCACAACAGATGAGCAGGGGGGCCGTGGGCTCCTAGTCGTGGGCTCCGTCGAAGCTGGCTCGGCGACAGGGGTGTGTTATTCTGGCCCACGGTGCTGGGCGTGCAGAACGGAGGGGTCTCGGAAGGTGAAGGCAGAGGTCAAGGAAAATCAAAAGAAAGCAAGGAGAAATCAAAGAAATCAAAGAACAGCCCTCCCAGGCACTCGTTGATCCCTGTCTCCAGCGCACCGGACGAATCACGGCACCTAGCGCGGGCAGACAGAGGCTCAGCCTACCGGAGAGCCCTCCGTCTTGTTCTCTTTGACGGGCTGGCCGTTTTCTTTGTTGGGCAGTCGGCCGTCTTGACGGAATCCGGCCAGGGCGTGGTCCTGGTACAAACAATGTTCCGTTGCACGACAGCCGTATTCTTTGATAGAAGGCTGGCAGTGCACACACAATAGACAAACAATACATCATGCCACCTCGCGTTGGTTGTGCCTTTCGGAAGGCCCAGCTGTCCGGGTTGGTCACAAAGAACGAGAGAAAATGAAAAACGAGTGAAAGAAGGATATAAAAAGAAAACCAGACAAAAGAAAGGCCCGAAAGAAAGAAAAATGACAGAAAGAGCCGGCACCGTGCAGCTCAGCTGGCGGCGGGGGCGGCAGACAAAGGGCGGGCACGAGGCGTTGGTGGCTTTCCGGTGGCTTTCTGGAGCAACGAGATGCATCGTGGCATTCGGATCGGGCTGGATCGACCAGGTGGCGGTGAGCGAGGCTGTGGCAGCCGCTGCGTTGTGAGCTGAGCTGACCTGCAGGCTCTCAAGACATCGCCAACGTTGCTATCAAAAGCCGGACGACATCTGCACGATATGCATTTATGCGCGACTGAGACAACAAAGGAGCCAAAACTGGATGGATGTGCACGTCAAGACACTGGAAGCGCCCCTAAGAGTAAGACAGCATGTCGGTGAACTCACATGCCGGCGCATAACGTGGGCAACTGTCGGTGGGGCGTGCGTGGTGCTGTGTGGCGGTTTCTCCAGCTGTCGTGAAACCAGGCCGTTCCTTTTAGCAGACGGTTTTGTGTGCTTTTTCCTGTTTCTTTTCTTATTTTCTTGCGTCCATTTCCGCCTCGTCCATTTGACTTGTCTTGCTCTTCTTGCTTCCTTTTTCGTGCCTACTTTCGGCCGTGCTGTTGTTCTCGTTCTCGTGTCTTCCGCCAGCGAAATTGCCAGGACACTCTGACCTCCCGTCTTCTTTTGTTTTTCGTCCCTATTTTTCTCCTTTTGCGCCACCTCATGTCCTGTAGCTCGACGGTTTTTTGTCTTGCATTCTCGCATTCCGCTGCTTTCTCTCCACTGTTCCACTGTCTGGGTCGCTGGGTCTTTTGAGGGTCTTTCTGCTGCCAGCGCCTTGTTTCGGGACTTGCCTAAAGATGTCTTGGATCCTGATTCGAACGAGTGAAAAAGTTGCACAGTTGGGTTAGACTGGACCCAGCGTCTCCATTCGCTGGCTCGGTTTGTTGACTTTGTATCGTCTAGTTCATTGGTGTTATGGCAAGGTATCGAACGAAAACGGTTGGTTCGCCGTAAACGGTGCTAGCGCCCGTTGGTTGAAAAGGGGAGGGCAGAAAGGAGAGAGAGAAAAGGGGAAAAGGCAAATCGCGAGAGGTCAAAAAACAAACAGACGCCAGAAACTACACCAGCGCCAGGAGAGAAGGAAAAAAGAAGCTGTTAGGCCGCTCCTTCCCCCTCATTCGGTATTAGCGCTGGAAGGCGCGCGGCTTCTTGGGCCTTTGCTCTTTCCTATCAATGAAAACGGGCTGGTTCGTTCCTTCTTTAGACACATTTCTCTCTGTTCGCTCTTGCTTTGTTGATTTTATTTTCTTTGATTTTTTGCTGGTTTTCTTTGCTGTTCCTGGCGCTTTGTGCTCTGCTTTTGGCAGGAGATCAACATTGTCTCCTTCCCCTTTTTTCTTCCTATCCAACCATTCGCAAACGTTCTGAGATACATCGAGAAAGAACGGGTACTCTGCAATAGAGACTGCGTTATGTTCTTTCTTGCCCGAGATCTAACCACCAGAGCCACCTCGCATCTCGGTCTCTCCTTCGCTCTTGCCCTGTTCTTGCCTACGCTATGGACTTTGTGTGAATCCGTGCCCTTCCCACTGCGAAATTGGCAGGGGTCGGACCTTCCAGCAACCCCACCAGCGGACCAATCACGCCGCACTGGGCGCTCGAACCTTGTTGCCGTGCGCTCTTGTTAATGTTGTCTACTTCCGTTTCTCAGGTTGCGGCGAGCAGTCTGCCTCTCTGCCTGCCCTCTGCTCTTTCCTTTTGTGCTGTCTTTTTCGGAGAACAGGCTTTCACCAAATCTCATTTCCCTTCGCTCTTGCCTTACCCTGGACCGGCTTAGTTAACCAAGCTCCACCGCGGCAGCCTTTCACTTCTCTCCTTTTTCTGTGCCCCATCTTTGATCTCATAATAGCAAAGAGGGTATTCCCAAATGGCCGCCAAGACGGCCCCTCTCGACTCTTTTGTCCCTTTCTTTCGTAGCTAAGCATACATTATTCATCATTCACCTGCCCCCTTGTCAGTGCGGCGGCGAACAAGACGGCAAACTCGGCACTTTTCTTTGTTTTGCGACGTATTGTCAATTTGAACAGCCTTGTTTTATGCGCTGGGGTGAGTTGATATGAAGGAGGACAACGTCTGTACGAAAACACGACTCGTCCATTCTTAAATGTTTATTTCTCGACGGGCAACTCTCTGCCTATCATTTGCTTCTGTTGCAGGCGCCACCCAAGGCGGCTACAAGGGCCAGGCCAGGCCAGGAGGCCAGGTCGGCCAGGGGGCGGGAGCTTCGCCGAGAAGACAGAGGCCAGGCCGCAAAACTCAAAAAGAAGAGACGACAAAAAGAATCCAAAAGACAAGAATCCAAATGAAAACTGCAGGGTACAAAAAAGAAAGTACAAGGTACTCCACCGACGGGTGGAAAGGTAGAGAATGCACTGCGCTTTGGCCGACTTTTGGTGGCGCCTCGGTCGTCGCATCAATGTACTCCATACGGCGTACTCTTTACTCCCCAAGTCAACTCCGCTGTTTTTTTTTCTTTTTTTCTTCTTGCAGTCCATCTTATCCATCTTCGACCGGAGGTTTTAAGATGAGAAACCGTCTCTTTTAGCATTTTGAGGCCAGCTCGGACGAGGCCATCCACCGCCAGCCTTTCCCAGCCCTCTTTAGTTTTGCTTCACAGTTTCATTTGTTTTTTTTAGGGGCACCCACTACCGCGTTCATAATAGAAAAATAGATTGCGAGCCGGGGACGACCTGGTCGACGGGACGCCGGCAACAAGGGGGAAGGTGGAAAAGGTGAAGAAAAAAAATGCGATAGTACGGGGCTCCCAAGCTTTTTGTTTTCAGGGAAGATAAAAATAAACCAGAATGAGCAAAAAAAACCTCCGGAGCGGAGCGGTATCCGTCTTGAGTTACGGAGTAGCACAGGGGGGTCGAGCTCTCCGTTCGGGAGAGTCCCGAGGAAATAGAGAAACATACTCGCACATCGGAAGATAGTGCGGAAGAAAATAAGAAAATACGAGTCGACAGGTCATGCATATTTAGAAATGGAATTAATATAAAATACAACAGCTCCTGTTGTGCAACGACTCACAGCACAGAAGTACACGAAATAAGCATATGTCAAGATATCAATCATCTGTCTGGACACAACAGCGCGTCACGGAAGATGACAGCACATCATCCCATTTTAGCACACAGCGTGCATGCGTTGTTGGGAGCACAAATAAAGAATACGAATACATCCTAGAGGACACAGGTTCTTACATACTTGTACTTGTAAAGATACTTGCACGGCGTCCGGCGGACGACGATATGGCATGACAGAGGCGGTAATTGCTAAAGCAAAGGTAAGACGATCTGGAGCTATGATACGTTTGGACGTATTTCACAGTTAGACCAATCGGCACAACGTGGAAACAAGAAACACGTCAACCAGATAAAAATCACTGGTCAGAACGGCCGTCAGCACGTTAAAACAAGGAAAATCCAGCAAAATAAGAGACGACCAACAATGTTAGCTCACAAAAATAGAGAGTGTGTGACCCATTGGGCGGTAAGATCGCTTCGGAAAGTAACCCTCTGAAACATGGCGCCAAAAAACCGTGAAAAGAAAGAGACTGAGGAAGAACGGCAACCACCACGAGAACGATGCGAGCCATGGATCGATGCTAACCAACGAAAAAAAGAGAATCCCGGCGTGTTTCTGTTTTCGACTCAGCCACGCTGTTTGTGGGGTCGTCCGTCCCCTTCTCTTATTCTCGGAGTTCTTGAGGGGGCCTCTCTTCTTCTTTGCCTGCCCGACACCCCGGCTGCTGGGGGTACTTGTACAAGTACAGACAGAAGCTCTCCTTTTCGTGCACACCACATCGCGTGCACATGGCACTAATGCAGGAACTGCCTTTCTAGCGGCACGGGGGCTGAAAAAGTACCGACCACATACACTTTCTACTGGGGGGGTACTTTGCATCTCGATTTTGTGCCGCTTTTGTGCCGCCTTGTGCCTGGCTATGAATAGGGGGCTCCAATCAGTGCCAGGCAAGCCTTGGTTTTTGTCTTCTCTCTCTCCCTCCCTGCATCTCGTTTTCTCGTTTTGTTTTCGTGCATTTTTGTGGCCGCCAAAAGGCGTTCTTTTGTGCAGGCGCCACCACCAACAAAAACCAGTGAGAGTCAGTTAAGTGAGAGAGCCCGCAAATGCTGAAACAATGCCGGGCCCGCCACCAAGGTCCGCCACCAAGGCTTCGCCTCTTCCCCTTGTCGTCGCCATTGTCGCAATGCACACACCGTAAGCCCGTGTCGTTAAAAAAGCGGGCGAGGCGGGAGGAACAGCCATCGATACCGCAGTCGATCATTCCATGGGGGGAGAAGAAAAGGAAAATAGAGGGAAAGGATTCCTGGGCGCCCGCCACATACGCAAGAGGGTGGCATTTGCGGGAAAGCCACAAATATTGGCAGCCACAGTGGTGACTTGTAACAGACGGTATGCACAGTATTTTACACAGCATGCATCAACACTGACATACCGCTTCAATTCTAGCAAGATGGATCTCGCAATGGGGAGTCGGAGAGAGATCCAACAAAATCTACAGTCTCTCGGGAAGCATACCAAACAAGGTAAAGAAAGGCAACGCGAGAGAGCGGAGGAAAAGCGGAAAGAAAAGACTGGAAGAGAGTGCGAGCGAAAGGTCAGGCAAGGTCCGGCCAAGATGGAAAAAAGCAGGGCGAGCAGCCTGGGATGTTGGGCCCGTTCGGGTGCCAAGGTGCACTTTCTTCGTATTCGAAGTCCTGCAACTGCGTCTTTTACAGGCCTGGAAGAGAACAACAGGTCAAAAAGAGTGGCCTGGCTTAGATGTTGGACAAGGGGTTGGCTGCAGCTAAAAAAGGGGCGTGTGTTTACAAAATACTTTGCATGTTTCCTGCGACAAAATAAATACAAAATAAAAGAAAGCCGTATCGCCGTATCGCCGTATCGACTTTTATCTGTCGACGTCGACACATCCAGACCTCGAAGGCTCAAAGGATCAGCCGTCTTGCCACGACTAGACAACGTGGACTGCATGATGCATCCCAGCCATCTATGATCGTCGGCTTCCTTTTCCTTCTTTACCTTCTTTTTCGTCTTCTTTCCTGGACGGCTTTCTTCAGCTGAAGGCTAACGATGCCGAAGACCCCGTCTGCGCACATATATTTCGCACATATTTCCTGTTTAGATGCATGGTTTCGTTTTTCCAGCTTTGGTCAAAGGGATCGACTGTCTTACATTCACCGTCTCTTGACTGGAACACTGGGGGAACGTGGTAAGGAGAGACAGATGGTTAGACGGTCAAGGCTTTGACAGATAGATGTCTCTCGGCCTTGTCCCAGAGCTGAAGACCTGCTGAACAGAAGAAAAGAAACGATCGACATAAGAACGGCGTGGTCTAGACGAGGTGGTCTCCAAATTAGACTTATCTTGTCTTCCAGAAGGGAAAACGAGCCTCTCGCCGGCTGCCGTTCGTCCCTCTCTCTCTCTTTCTGTCTCAGTTCTCCTCTTTTTCCATCGTTTGATTGCTTCCATTTCCTGCAAGCCGTCTGCAAGATTGCCTCTTCAACCGGAAGGGATTGACACGATGCACTCAACAAAAGAAGTTCATCGGCGTCTTGACTGCCTCTCTGGGAACAGACGTCGTGGTATCCCGGATCCCGGCCATGCTTGTTTTTGCTTCGAGACCCGGCGGGCGGTCTTTTGGGGTGGAAGGAGTAATGCTTCCTCTGGCCGTGCCCACGAAGTACGTCGTAGACATGAAAATCGCTCCTTTTCCTGGTTTGGCTTGTTCCCGTTCTCTCCTCTCCTTTCCCCTGTCCCCTTCCTCCCCCAGCTTCCTTCTTCCATCTCCTCTTCCCCCGGCAATACATCATTTTATGTGGTGTCTTTTATCCGAATGGAACGGTGTGCAGGCAAGGGAACCAGGGAGCCCTTGAAAGACACCAAAAAACACGCAAAAAGAGACAAGAGTTGTTCATCGCGCATCTTAAAATAACAACAAAGTTGGGTTAGTTAGGCCGGTGGGAGCTACGAGCTCGGAGTGCGACGTCTCTAATGCCCGCTGCCCCATCGACACGCACGACAAGAAAAAATCCTACGATCTAGGATGGAGAAAGGGGTGTGAACCTTTCTCTCTCACTTTAGATGAAAGAGGAGAGAAATGAGAGAAAGAAGAGCCCGCGAAAGCGAGTCAAAGGAAGACAGGCCAAAAGCCCTAACAGCGAAGCAAGAAAGCCCAAGCCATCCTTGTTCACGACCAGGGTGATGCAAAGACGACAAGATGACAAGACGGAAAAAAAAAAAAATAGCCTAGTACACCTTTCCACCATTTCCCACCCAGACCAAACCCGAAGCATCAACGCGATGTCACACCGTTTCGTTGCGCTGGCCCGGCACATCCTTGCGAAGCCCCAGAAGAACTCCACAGCTCCCTTTTTTTTTCTCCTTTTTTTTTTTCTTCCTTTTTTCTCCTTGTCTTCCGTTCACTTCAGCTCGAAAAGGGGCGTGTGATAACAACAAAAGAGGGAAAGGAAAGAATACCCCGGCACCTAGCCTGGGTCCCTAGTCAGTAACCCAAGGCAGGGGAAAAGAGAGAGAGTCATAATACCAAACAGAAATGGGGGCTGGGGGGCACACAAATGCAGCAAGAAGTAGCGAAATCAAGAGAGAAGAACAGAGCAAGGTCCCCCAAATGAACAACGCAACGCCAGGCCACTCAGCCCACTGTGGGAACCCAAGGTGAACCTTGAACAGACAGAGAGGCAGACAAGGGCAGGCAGACCACACAGAAAGCCAGGTGCACGTCTCCTATCCAGCTGGGCCCTCTCTGTGCTTGGATTACGTATTCGGGGCGTGTTCGTGCCTGAGCTTGTCCAGCCAAGAAAGGGATTCCGCTCTCCGCAAGATTGCGGCCCTTTTTTTGGTCTTCGCGGACCAGGTTCACAACCAGGGGTCAGAACCTTTTTGCTCCGCGTACCGCGACCGTGTCGTGCTGTGAGCAGGCTGTTGCTCCTCTCTCTCTATTTTTTTGTTGTTCCTTCGGTGTGTTGATCAGAACGATTCGCCCGAGCTCCGTCACGGTGGACTCACTACTTTTGATTTTGCTTGCTCCGTACGACATATATCTCATACACATATATCATCCGCCGTTCTGCTGTAACCGGGCCTTAGCCTGACCCTTTCTCTTCCTATCACCACTTCGGCGCAGATATCTTCCTTTTTCGACACCACAGAAAACGATAGTCAACGATTCGTTAAAGAGAAAAGTGTCGAGCTGAAATGCATGCTCTACTGCAATGCAATGCCAATGCATGACAGTGTGCACGTGAGGGGCGCTAATCCGAGACAACAGTGAAAAAGCCCATCTCGCGTCTTGTTGCCCAAGAAAGAAAACAAATGGAAGAAAGCGCCACCACATCGAGCAGGACCACCGATCGCGTCCAGCGCCCGTTTCTGGGGGAGAGACCAGCCGAGCCAGCCATAGCGGCACTTGGAACACCCCATAACGCCCCATCAGCCCAAGACAAAAAGAAGAGAAGGAAAAGAGCACGGGAAAAAAGAAAATATAGTGCATTAGCTTGTTTGAGGACGCCGCCAAACTTGCTTTTTTCATGTGCATAAAGCTACTACTGCGAAGGCGGCTTGGGGGATGTTACGCCGCCTATATTTTCTTTTTGGGTCAACGGCCACTTCGCGGTATTCCGATTACTTTGCCGTCGAATCTGCCAGCTTGGCAAGCACCACGCCAGCGCTCGGTGGTGTGGGAACAGAAAAACTGCCATTGAAGTGAATGGTCGGTTCACGAAACACCGTGGCGCTCACTAGAGAGGAGCGAATGGCGCTGATCGATGCATACTTGTACCCACCGTCCGGCACACCCTCACGCGCGCGCTCCCAAAGCGCGCTCTCACCTCCCAGCGTCAAGCCCTCTCAGCTCTGCACGCCGAAGTCTGGTAGTGCTCCCAGCCTCCCACACAAAGTTGGCCGAGGGCCCGCCATCGCCAAAATGCGACTCCCGGGTTGGTGGGTAGGATGTTTCATGTTTCAAGAACCGTCGACCACTCATCTGACGTCGCTCCAATCCTTGGTGATTAAACTGGCCCGAAAATAGAAACAAAAGAGACTCGATGGCAGCAAAAGAGATCGAGCATCCCTGTTTTCTTCGTCTTGACTTCTCTTGAGTCTTGTCTCTTTCCATACGAATTTGTCGCGCGCTTTGGAGCTTTGCAAAAGCTAAAAGTTAAAAATAAACACAAAAGGAACCTCATGAAACACGACCAGTCACTAAAAGAGAAGACAAGATGATCGTGGAAGGCTGTCAAGAACAGACGACATGAGAAAGGGGAAACAACGACTGCACTTTCCAAAAGAGCTTGCATCCCGATGTCCAAAACAAAAACGGAGGACAAAACGGCAAGAGCAAGCTGTCGTGGGAACAGACACCGAGGAGCAACAGGGAAGGAGAGAGGGAGGCAATTTCACCTCGCAACTTCTGTGCGCCGTAGCTTCCTCAAGTTGCTCTGCTCTTGTAATTAATTTTGTCGATGGACTCTTTACTTGGATGGGTGGCGCAGGAACCAAAGAGAAAGCGGCAGGTACTACGGCGACTTCCGCACCTGCCATGTTCTTGGTCGGCCTGTATCAATGTCGAGCGCAGAGCAACCGCGCCTTCCCCTCGGAGCACCCGTACCTGCCCACATAGGAAAACGGATCCATACCTTCCACAAAGTGAACTTGTAGCTTATTTGGTAAAGAACCTGCTCATTAGCAGAATTTTGCTTTGACCTCCTTTTTCAGTCTTTTTTCAGCTAACTCCATCATCGCCTCGGTTTTTCTTTAGCAAAAGCGCCTTTTCCTGTTCTACAAGCGCACTACTCGAGTAGTCGACTGCCAACAAACACCGCTATTTTGTCAATAGACCGTGTAAGTGCACGACCACGGCACAAGGAACATCCTGTCTCTCTTTTTGCCTCCTTTTCGTCCTTGCCTACCCCTCCTCTTCTCTTACTGTCTGTTCACGTGAAGCGCACTGGCTGAAGAGTCCTGCGCATTTAATTTCACAGCCGTCTGTGCGCCGCGTTCTGGCCAAGAGGGAGGGGTACTTGCAAGTACAATGTATTACGAGCGTGCCTTTTGACTGACATGCCTCCGCCACAGGGAACAGACCAGACCAGACCACAGACCATCGCGAACCACAGCCAGGCATAAACATCGAGGCCACTCATCCTTCTGTCGTACGACGTAAATACACGCCCCCGACAGTGGGTGCCTCGCCAACTGCACAGGTTGACAGCGCCTTTTTCAGATCGCATCCAATTTCGCCGGCTCTGCTAGTCATCGACGGCCTCACTCTGCAACAAAAAAAGCCACAAAGGGTCCTTGAAGCCTTTTGTTTGCTTTTTCTGCTCGACGAATCTCCTCACCATCGGCGTGGGCTGACTTTTGAGCAAATCACGGCACATTCTTTGATGCGTGCAATAAAGAGGAAATTAAAAGGGTCATCAAGAGGACTGAAGAGGTTCCATCTTCTCTCGATGTCTTCCACTTTTTGTCCCGAAAAGAGCGAGGCCAGAAGTGAGAAGAAAGGTCTTTTTCCGGTGACTCGAAGATTCTACGGATTCTACGGACGCCCTTTCCAGCTCTCGTATTGTGAAACGGAGGATTGCATACACGATGTTGACTTATTGAAAAAGCCGCAAGAAAGAGGCGATGATCGCACAAAAAAAGGGCTCCCGGGTCTATGATAGTCCCAGCCCATACGACGCACAGGGTGTAGATACCAACAACATGGCCAGCGGACGCAGACCCTTGCCTTGTGGGATGCGGGATGCGGCCTGCGGGAGGGCGGTTCTATTTTGAGTCGAGTCGTGTGCAACTCGAATATTGCAACAGACATGGGACGGAACGGCAGGAAGAGGAAAAAAGGCCACACAGGCCATGATCAACGACCAGGGACGGAACCAAAGACCAGGCTCTACCAGCGGCATGCTCTCACGAACCGAAACATCTCCAAACCCTAACCCGGACGAAGCTTGCATCCATCCTGATGTCTGGCATTGAAGAGGATCATTCCGAGTTCTTGCCTCCTTGATCATTTCATCCTCAGCCTTTTTTTGATTCTCATCGTCTTTGCGATGTTCAACCAGCAACCTTTCCACTTAAAGTGGCAGCCTCATTGTTATTTTTGGATTTTAGATGCCCATCGCGCCGACTTTGCGTTTCGATTCTTTTCCTCGTCCTGTCGTTTGGGCAACCCCTTGCTCATCTCCCTCGTCCCCTCTTTCTGTCACCTTCCACATCCTCCCAAATGCGTCAACCAACTATTCCCATTCACGATAGTTGCCCGCAAAAGACTTACGTGGCTGTCTCCAGCAAACTGCTGCCAAAAGCAGCCCCAAGATGGCCAAAAGCAACCAAACGACCAAACGAATGGCACTGTATGATAATTGCTCGGGTATTTTACCTTCGCTCGGACTCTGCGTACAACCTATATTACGCAAGACCCAAACTCACATATACCGTGACAACACACCCAGCCATCCAAGCCCACTGTGGACGACCACTTGCACGCGAATGGCGCTGTGCCCTGAACGAATACGGCCACTCCAAACACGCCAACGCTCGTTTCGGCCGTTTTCTGTGTGCTTTGGCTGTGCTTGGTTGTGCCGTTTTGTGTTGCTTTTGTTTGTTTCTTCCGTTTCCTGTGGTTCCTCCGGTTCGTTACTACTGTGCTTTGGCTCGGCTCTCTTCCAGAATGCAACGGTGACTGCGCTCGGCGATTTCGGTTGTGCAGTACAACCTTTCACTGCTTGCGCAGCGTCCCCTTTTTTGCTCCCCTTTGCATTGCCTTCCTTTCCCCTTACCCACGTTGCCTTGTGCGTGGGTTTTTGTTTTCGCTTTCGCTATTTCGTTATTTCGTTATTTCGTTATTTCGTTATTTCGTTATTTCGCTGTTTGCTGGTTGCTGTTGTTTGTTTTTCCCCGTCGCCTGCAATAACTGTGCAACCTTGTAAACCCACAGCCATGCCTGTCCACGAATGCGACTGGACGTTGAACACAGAACACAACAAAGGTATTACTTAACACGCCACAGTCAACCCAGAAAACACCAGGCCCTCGCACCAGTGCCAAGCAAAGCCAATTTCCCATGCAGACAACGCTCTCGCCACAGATTCGCATATTCTCCCTCTTTCACCAAAAAAAAGAATACGGAGCATTTCCGTACAAATATCTTACGTCGCACGGAGAAAAAAGTTCATCAAAGCAGCGCTCGTTCCCCCCTTTTAGTGGTCTGTTGGGTCATTGATAATTTTATCTCCATCGATTTTGCCATCTCCTGTCTGCACGTTGTCGTCACCATTACCAGCAACCCGCGAGTACGATACGAGAATATTGTCTCCTATGTGGACAAGGGACGTGCTACAGCGACGGTCGATCGATGCGTCACAGCAAAAGACGGCGGAGACGGACACGCCCCCAGCGGATGTATCGGATGCTGGGATGGCGCTGGAGAGCCAGTTTTCTCAAACTGGGGCAACATATCGCCAACCCTCGGCAGCTATCACAATTGACCTCGGAGCTGGCCAAAAATGTGCTAAAACCTCCCAAAGAAAAAATCGTTGACTTCATCGGGCGCGAGGCTTTCCCCACAGCTGAATCTTTGTCTGCTGTCACACTTTAGAACCTTCGCCCAGCGGCTATCCAACCGTCCACCTTATGCCCCCATCAGGCAGTTCGCCCTGTCGATCGATTCGTTTTCCGCGAGGGTTCTATTTTCCAAGATTTCCCTCTTTTAGTGATGGTTAGGCTCTTTTCTCTCCTAGCCTCTCCGCCCATGCCTTCTTCAGGAGTAGCCCCTGAGCCAACAGCGAGCTGTGCCTTTCGCTCGTTTCCTTGTTCGGGCGAGGCTAACCTCTCGTTCAGGCATCGTTACTTCTTACAATTTCAATCAAGGCCGCAAGTGGTTGCCCATGGCCTTATTGCCGCGTACCCAATGCGTTTGCTTTCTTTTTTCTAATTCAACTTGGCCAAGTGGTCACCAAATGCGAGCAGAAGAACAAACAAAATAAGCATTGTTGTCGTTGAAATCACCGTTATTTCGGTCCACCGACGCAAAATTACAGGTCATTTGCTTTCTTTTTCACTCTCTTTTATTGTTTATTGCCCCCTTTTTCTCGCATTTCCATCTCGTCTTTCGCCTTTGGCTTTGCATTCTCCCATCTCCTTTTCCTCCATAGTTGCCTGCCCCCTTTTTGACCGTTATCCCACTCATCTCATTCCATCTCGTCTCGATCCCGTGGGGGAGGTACCACAACCGGACCGCCGACAAGCCGGCAGGATTTTATGCTCTGTAACCTAGTCCCATGGATTTAGAGCGGACGAGGCTTTTGAGTAAAGTGCGTCGTTCGTGCGGAGGACGGAGCACAGAGGCCGATGATGTCGAGACAAGCGTCATCGCAAACATGGGAAACATGGAAAACGTCAAGAAAACTAGCTTCATCCGTGGACAGAACACAGAAAGCCATCCTTCGGTCGAGCACAGCGTGCCAACATCGGAGGCCGACTAAACGGGACAGCTTCTTTATAAGCGGCCCAGGCCTTCGTGACGTCTGAGTATGGCGTCTGCTAACCTTGTGGTTTCGGTCCTCTTGGACGGTCCGCAAGTAAGAGACGACGATCCCGGCCAAGGTCGGGCGGCGCGCTTTTCGAGAGAAAAAGGATAAAACGGAGCCCGCCGCCGCCCGCCGGCGCCGTTTCCCAGGCGGTCCCAGCCATCCGCTGACACCGATGCGCACTACTTACCCAGGTGTGTTCGGATCTTGCAGCAAACTCGTCACAAAGCAGCAAGAGATCGGGCCAAACCCGCTGGACTGAAAGATGCCCACAAGGTGCGCGTCTATTTCATCGACTCTGTCTCACGCCCGCGGCACGCCAAACTGGACGCCAAACTGGTTTGGCCAGCCTGTCGGCATCACGATATTCAAATATTGTGTGTTTCTCGCTCGCCGAATAACGCGAAAACACGCTATCTACGATACGGAAACGGTGCTATGGACGACTTTTTCGTCTTTCTAGGGCAAAAGCCGTTGCTTTTTGGCTCGCCCACTTTGCTGGATCTAGGCCATTCTGTGAGTCTAGCAAGTCTGTTAGGACAAATGTCTCACCCATAGCGTGGCCCCCGAGGCTATTCGCGTTTCTTGGGGTTCTTAGGGTTCTTAGGACGACGCGGTTTTGGCTTCGAAAGTAGGCGCGCGCCGGCGCCCTGCCCAAGCTGCTGGGTTCCCCATTCTACGATGAGCGGTCCCCGTCGCGCGGAAAGCAGAAAAGGGATGCGAAAACTCTGTCTCTCGAACACTGTTGCTAGCATCGCGGACGTCGCGGGAAGGATGCCCGCTTTGTTCCGCTGTTTCCTCTTCCAGGCGCGGACAGACAAGAGACCGGCTTCAACTGATTCATGGCCGAAACATTGGCATCCCTCGAACAATGAGCCAGAGACGGGTGGCGCACACGCTCGCCGAAAACCGGTCTCTGCTTCTCATAAAAAAGTAAATTTGCAATATCGTCTCTAGGATCGGTGACTGTCAGCTATTTTACCTTCTGTTCCTCCTCCTTCCTGCCCGTCCTCCCCTTTCCCTTCAAAGGCAAAGCTGGTGGGATAGTGAAAGTGTTCGGCGATATTCCTCAGCTGTTGGGCAGGCAAAAAGGGTGCCCGGCGGCAACAGGGAGAACAATTCTGTGGGGAGTCAAGTATCACGCGCGCGCGTGTTATTAGCTAGTCTTCCTGAAGCATGGAAGACGTGGGCAAGTGGGCGGGTGGTGCCTGGATCCAGGTCCCACCGCAAAAATCAAGGTTTTTTTAGTAAACGAAGAAAATCGAACGGAAAGCCCCCTCGACCCCCTAAAAATCCCTTTTCCGCTGATCCTTTCTCGATCAAGCAACACAACGAGGAACTAATTCCGGGGGAACCTCTCCTCCAAAGCACTGGCTTGGAGAACTGTCTCTTGGAGGTCAGGCCCAGTCTGGGCCAGTGAAAATGAAATAAAGCGCTGATGGAAACGGTGCAGTATCGGGCAGGCAAGTAAGTATCTCGCAAGTATCTTATTACGGGCCTCCGGGCGTATGCTTTCTAGAGCACCTGGTAGAAAGAACGGACCAGCTGCCCCTATCTCCTACAGAGCCTGTGCGGTGGCGAAGAACAGACTGCCCTCTCGGTGTGTGTGTGTATCTGTGCCGCGGAGATGGAGGCCGTAGGAACAAGAGAAGCCCTCCAAAAGGCGGTTGCCATCTTCGTTGGCTTCGTTGCCTGTGGCCACGCTGCATGGCTGAAAGGGGACACAAGATGAGGTCTACTAATAAGAATAATATTGGCATACGCGTGCAGTGCCGAAAGAACACCGCAAAGAAGGGCCGTAGAAGGCACAAAACTGCCGGTAGTACGGAGTACGACTCGAGGCGAACTGCTAGATGGAAACTGTAAGATGAGTTGAACAAAAAAAGAAAGAAAGTGTGAACAGAGAACAAAGAAAGCGAGAGATTGCAGCAGGTCTGAGCAAACGGTCTCGACTGCCAGTCGCACGCGTTAGCAGGAAAAGTAAAATTTAAATAGTCCAGGTCGTAGCGCCTTGTCCGTTCAGGTAAAGAACGATGTGAAAATGCTCCGTAGTGGCTGTGTGAAGGAGGGGGAGGGAGTCAGGGAGTGTGGGAGGGAGGGAGGGAAGGAGGGGAGGGGAGAGGGTGGGAGCGAAGAGGGCAGAGGACTTGGAGGACCACTCGATGCGATCAGTCTACGCGGTATGGGCACACTTTCAACCAACAAGCAAACACAGGAGACAGACCCAACACCAAAGACCGGGCCTGGCCAAGCACTCGTATTCTTCTTGCAAAGCAGGTTTTTCTTGGCAGGGGGAAAAAGGAAACAACGCAGGCAACGACAGGGAAGCCTGCGGTACCTCGTAGCTACTTTCGTCAAGTCGTTCCAGTCCAGGCTGGTCTGGCCTCACAAGCAGGGGTGTTTGGAGAAAAGGGGGTGTGTGAAGATGGACGTGTTGACAACAGCGGAAAACGAGGCGAGGCAAGAACAAAAACGGGGGTGAGACCATTCTGGACTGTCTGGACTGCCAACAACTTTGTCCTTGCAAGGTTCAGTTTGGCCTCCGTTTCTCGCGATCCTCGATGACTTTGCCGTATGGATAAGGGTGTGTGAATATTGGTCTCCGTCTGTCCAGGCGAGCAAGAGAGCCAGACTACCTCCACCGTACCTCGCTATGTCTGTCCGTCGTATGGACGGACTCTGGTGTCAAACAGGGATCTTCGTTGATCGGGGAAATGTCTGTCGATGTTTCCTCTTGTATGCTTTTGTTGCATCCCTAAGCCCTACAACTTGCACGCCTGTGTTCCGCAATTACCGAACAAGGCCACTTAATCATCCGAGCGAACAAGAAGCAGACAAAGAGCTCGCCTCGTCGAGTCTTTCAGCCCTTTTCTTTCTACTTGTACGCCGAAGAAGCTATCCAGCGTGGAAATTTGATCGCTGGTTGGACTTCGAAGAAGGGGAAGGGTGGTTCCGTTCACAGGATCTGTACTCGTGGAACAGGAAAGAAGAGGCGAGACGAGCGGGTCATCGTAGAGACCAGAGAATGCCAAAGAGAGTCATGGAATATGGGAGAGGAACATGGCAACTCCGAGGAGAGCAACTGACTATGAGAATAGGTGGCTGATGAACGAGAGCGACTACTGTTAGGATGTGAAGGAAGAGGCTGTTGATGTCGATGGTGATGCTAGACTCTTTGTTGGTGGTGGCAAAATATGTGCAGCGTCAAAGGACTCCCTCAGACATTCTATGCATAGAGGTCATGGTAACAAATAATACTGTATGGTCCTTTTGTATGAATGTGGTGTTGTTGCTCGGTGGCTTGGTTTATCTGCTGTTACGTAGTCTATGATGGTTGTGTAGTCTTGACATATTCATATCAGCTGCTCGTCCTCGCACTGATCTTGCCATCGAGCTCTAGGTGTTCGTTCCTTTGACACTTATTTTTGCTCTTGTTCGTCGTGATTGAGGAGTGATGTGTCGTATGTGGTGATGCTCAAGGTGCTTTGAAGCATTGTGTAAAACAGCCTCGTGATACTTGTTTATTCGTAAAACAAAAACAAAAAACAACTCATGATGCTCTATCTAGCCTTATATTTATATTGGTATTTTGTGTTTACGTTTATGGTTCTTGTTTGTTGTCAAAAAGTAATTTACCACAATGTTCCAATAATATTTGTAAATATTCATATGAAAATGTAACTGATTTTTATAATAACAGAATTCATTAAATAAAATAGAATGAAAACGAAACGAGAAATAAATAAACACGAAAAAAAACATATTCCATCACGCAATGAATGAAATAAAAACAATTAATATAAAATGATTATTCAGCGTCACATATTGAATATGATTCTGATGACGCCGTGAACGCCTGTCTAGAACACCCGTATCCAGAGGGCCATATCTCTATGAACCCTTGTAAAATCATATCGAAACGGAAAACGCTACACAAATCATTTTCCTCTATTTACTGCCCTTGTTGCATCTGCCGCAACCGTGCCTCGGCGGCGCGTGCACGGCGCTCACGCTCCAGCCGCTGCCGCTGTTCGGGCGTCAGGCCGCGTGCCTCCTCCTCGCGGATCTCCTGGGCCGACTTGAGCACGCCGACTAGGCGTTTTTGCCCACCGCCAACCTTCTTCTTGTCGTTTGCAGCCTCTTCTTTGAGCCGCGCCTCTTCGGTCCGCCGCCGCTCCGTCTCTTTGCGGGCGGCCTCGGTCTTTTCGCGAGACTCGCGCTCGTCGGCCTCGGCGCGCGTGATGGCGGCGGGCACGCGCGCAGCGTCCCAGTCAATGTCTTTTCGGTCCGACTCACCGCGGGCAACCCGGAAGGCTTCGCGCGTCGGGCGGTCGCTGGCGAGCTCAAAGGGCGTCTTGCCGTCGCCGTTGGGCACGGTGGGGTCGGCGTCGGCGCGCAGCAGCAGGGCCGTGACCAGGGCGGGGGCGTTCTGGGAGGCGGCGTAGTGCAGCAGGGTGGGCGCGTGGTGGTGCTGGGCGGCGTCGGGCGGCGCAAAACGGTAGGTAGCGGCGGTGAGGCCGTTGGTCTTGAGGTAGGCGAGCAGGGCGGGGACCTTGGAGCGGCGGGCGAGAGCCTGGAGTTGGGCGGTGTGCATGAGCGCGGTCTCCTCTTCCTCGGCGCGCTTGGCGGCAGCCTTACGCTCCTGTTGGCGCTGGAGGCGCTGCTGGGTGGCGGCGGCGGTCTGCTCGGCCGTCAGCGCGGCTGTCAGTGACGCCTGCGTGCCACTGCCCTCGCCGTCCTCACCGGTGCCCCCT
The DNA here is from genome assembly GCA_021396225.1 of Sporothrix inflata. Taxonomy (NCBI): domain Eukaryota; kingdom Fungi; phylum Ascomycota; class Sordariomycetes; order Ophiostomatales; family Ophiostomataceae; genus Sporothrix; species Sporothrix inflata. Next base: position 236,182 of record WNYF01000021.1, read on the forward strand.
GGTGCAATCTCGCGCACCTTGAGGCGTGTCAGCTCGATGAAGCACCGCATAATCTCCTTTTGCGTCGGCCGCCGCGTGTTGAAGGGGAAATTGCGCAGGCGCGGGTCGTTGCGTTGCAGGACCTGGCCCTCGTACGGCCCAAAGAGGGTGCGCTGGTTGGACGTGCCAGAGGCGCGCACAAACAGCAGGTCGGCCGAGTCGAGCAGCGGCTTCCAGTCGCGCAGCAGCGCACGCACGTCGTCGACGAGGGCCTGCTCGTTGTAGCGACGCAGGGTGGAACCGGCCGAGTGTGCGGCACCCTTGGCAGCGTCGTTGGCGGACTGGCTGCCGCCCTGCTTGCGGCGCGTGGTGTAGCGGTGGAAGGTCTTGTGGGCGAGCACGGTGGCCTCGCGGTTCATGGGCACGGCCCCGGCCTTGGCCTTGCGCGGCGCGAGGGCGATGACCATGGCGGCGACGTGGCCGCCGCCGATCATGCACAGGAAAATATGGCGGCCAGCATAGGTCGCGGCGGCCTTTTCGGCGGCGGCGGCGTTGGGCGGGGGGGTCATAGGAGGGAGCTGGCGCGAGTGGAGGGCTCCCAAAATCCGTGCCGACCGCTCTGCCTCGTCCTCCTCTGCAGGGACAACACCGGTCTCCGGATCTTTGGCCGGTGACAGCTCCTCGGTCGTGAACATGGCGCGGTAGGCGCCAAAATAGTTGTTGGCGGGCAGCAGCGGCGAGCTGAACCAGATCAGTGGCTGCAGGGACGCCGCAGCTGCGGCTTCCCGCTGGCGCTGCTTGTGGTTCTTGGGGCGGTTGACCGACACGGTGCCGGCGTCAGAGCCACTGTTCTCGCCGTCCTTTTGTGACCGCCGCTTCTTCTTCTCGGCGAGCACGGCCTGCTTCTTGAGCAGCGAGGCCAGGACGTTGGTGCTGGTGCTAGTAGTGGCGACCGAGCCGGCCTCGCTTCTCACCTCGCTGTCGTCATTGTCGTCCTCTTCCTCCTCTTCGTTCAGATCCGACAGCGAGTCCGACTCGGACCACTCCGAGCCCGATATACTCTCGTCGAGCGTGCCGACAAGGCGCTCAAACTCGTCTTCGGAGACGGGCGGCTTGCCGGCCAGCTTCTGCTTGAGGTTGAACAGGTGCAGGTCCGACTTGTGATGGTCGCGCTTGTCGGCGTGCGACGCAAAGGTCAGGCTGCAGAGCGCGCAGGCTTCTCCGGAAGCGGTGACTGCCGACGAGGCGACACTCGCTAATGACGGCGAATAGGGAGCTTCGCTTCCTGCTTCGGATGCCGCATCGGTCGGCTCGTTGGGTCCTGGTGTGTGCGACCGCGCTGGTGTTGCCGAGGACGAGATGGCCGCGGCGGATGTGCTGTCCTTGGGGACGGGTGTGAGTGTGGGTAGAACATCGGCCGGCAAGCCGAACATGTACAACGGCCGGCGCAGAAACTCCTCTTTGCGGTCTGCCATTGCAGCTGGAGGTATGATTTGTGAGGTGGGAGGCGTTGAAGGGTTCGTTGCGCTGAAAGTGAAGCTCTGAAGAGCGGGGTGATGCACAAGTCGAGAGCAGAGTGTGGTTGTAAGAAAGTCTATCGGAGGCCAAAAGAAAGAAAGAAAGGCAGAGCCTTATGTATGCCTGCAGGTTCGACCGTGGTACGTTGCTTTGTAAAGAGGCGAGGCGAAGGGCGAAGCAATACGTGAGGCCGTTGCGATTGGAGTCCAGCAGTCCGGTTTGGGTGCTCTTATCGATAAGCCCCTCCCTACGCCATCGAAGAAAACGCGCCAAAACGGTCATTGTCGGCCTCTAAATGCACCCAATTGTATGGCAATCAATTGCCCGCCAGCAGCACTGCCACGTTTTTGGAGATTTTTGCCTGTCAAAGACCTGCCAGTGAGTCAACCGGCGCGGCTCGAATTTTGGGGTTCTACTATCATTTTGGCTTGGCCTCAAAAGCCAGGATGAACTCATAATAAAGAAATTGTAAAATCTGGCTAGAGACAGATACGACGGAAAAAGCCAATGCACATCATACGTGGAGATTTTTAAAAATCAAGAGAGAGCTAAATTATTGACAGAATAATGAAAAATGAAACACGGGAACCATGCAACATCACCAGCTCTCGCTGTCCTTATCCTTTTTGCTCTTCGATCGCTCCGTGTGATGATGAGAATGCGAACCACGTGACGATGAACAGGTCGTCCACGATGATGGCGCTTCGCTCTTTCCCCCCTTCTTTTTCTTCTCCGTTTCGTTCTTCTTTCCCTTTTTGGCATGTTCCTTATCCTTGCCCCTTTTCTTGTCTTTTGCCGTATCCTTTCTCGTCTCCTTTTCTCTCCTCACCTCCTTCTTCTCGTCATACTTGCTTTTGCTGCTGCTCGACCGCGCACTGGACTGCTGCAAGGTGGTTGACGACGACGATACACCACCCCAGGCCGCATTGTCGGCACACGCTGTGCCCCATCCTGCATAGCCCACATAGTCGGCATATCCCGGGATGTCATACAGCGAACCATAGCCCGGATCGTCGAACCGGCCGGCATAGACGGCCGCATTGGCCTCGCCGGCCTCGTGGCCTGTCTCATAGCCCGTGTCGCCGCTGGTTGAGTGTGCCCGGTGGATGCTCTGGGCCTGGGCTGGCTGCGTTGGAGCCGATGCTGTGGTGGTGCTGCCCAGACTGACATACGACACGGTGTCTGAGACGGCCCGGCGCCGCGCGAGGTTTGCCAGATGCTCCGGGTGGACTGGGTACTGCGCGCCGTCGAAGCGCGCCACGAACTCGGCCGGGGACCGCGGCCCGTTGTTTCGTGTAGAGCTGCCCTCGTCCGACACCAGTAGCTGGTTCAGGACGGCCTTTTCGTGTTCGTCTTCCTCGCGCAGCAGGGGGCTGTTGCAGGCGCTACCGCTGCTGCTGCGGTGCTCTTCGGCCTGCATCTTCTGCCACTCCTCCTTCATGGCCTGCTGTCGATGCCACTCGCGCTCGCGCTGCATGGCGGGCGAGACGCGCTCCCAGGACCCGGTGCGCAGGCGGCCGGCGTCGTCGAGACGTTGGCGCAGGCGCTCGAAGCGGGACTGGCGCTCGTCTTCTTCCGCGGCGGCGACCATGGCTTGGTGAGGACTGCTATGCTGGCTGGGTGCGCGCTGGCTCGGCGCGTGCTGGCTCTGCGAGCGACGGCTTGGTGAATACTGGCTTGCAGCACCGTTACTGGCACTTGTTGCAGCAGCATCACCATCACCACCAACGCCGCTCCACTCAGAAGCTGTTTCCTTTCCTTTCCCCTTGCTCTCCTTGCTTCTCTGGCTTCCATGGCCGCTTGCACTTTGACTGTCTCTCTTGGAGCCGTTGCTAGGCCCTTCACCCCCGTTGTCTGCTTTCCCAGCTGCAGTAGCACTGCCAGTACCAGCACCATCACCACCATTGCCGCTTCCGTTTCCGCTCGCGCTCTTGCTCTTACGGCTGCCTCCTTTGTTTCCGTTCTCGCCGCTCCCCGATCCCTCACCTCCATTGGCCTCGGCACTTCCACCATCACTGCCACCACCAGCACTCTTTGCAGAGTTGCCCTGGTCACCACCGCCACCGCTTCCTCCGGTACCGCCATATCCGGGAGTTCCGCCTCCTCCACCACCTCCGCCACTTCCGGGTCCTCCACCTCCAGTGAGTCTGCTGCTACCTCCTCGACCTCCGCCACCGTAAAATACACCACCACCTCCACCCCCGCCTCCTCCGCCTCCTCCGCCAGCTCCTCTGACGTTACCGAACCTTCCCCAGAGCCACTTGGCTGCATCGTCCCCAGCGCCCTTGCCATCCTTATCCTTGGGTTGGTACCCCTTTTCCAGCACCCGCAGGTCTGCCACGGTCACCTTAGGCATATCGTCGGCTGCCTTTTCCCACTTGCCTCCCCAGAAGCCCTTTTCGTTGCGGCGCATGGTCTGCATCCGGCCGGCGAGCTCGCCCATGGTGTTGCCGTCGACTGTGCTCCCGTCCTTGCTTCCGTCCTTGCTGCCCTTTTTGCTTCCCTTTTTGCTGCTATCCTTGCTGCCATCCTTGCTGCCGTCTTTGAACATGTCCTTGTCCTTCTTCTTGCTGTCCTTGTCAGAATGCACGCGCCAGTGCTCCATGTTGCCGGCAGGGTGGCCTGAGTAGCCCGGGTGCGGTGGCATGTTGGGCAGACCGCCGGCACCGTAGTGGCCGTAGCCCCCGGAGCCTGTGTAGTTGCCTCCGTAGCCTGCCCCGTAGCCCGTATCCCCAGTGTAGTCGTAGTCGACGGGGACGAGCACACCGCCGGACTGGCACTGCATGCAACCGATGCCCTGGCAGGCGCCGCAGACGACAATCTTGGTCGTCACACGGCGGTGGCGGCGACGGCTGCGACTGTGGCGGGTGTGGTGATTGCGCCGGCATGGCTCCGGTGGGCAGCGGCGCCGGCAGATGGCCTTGATCTCGGATTTGCTGACCTTGGGGTCAAAGTACATGTGCCAGTTGGACATGCATTTCTGGGTGAGTTAGCCAGTGTCCGAAGTCTGGGGTAGAAGTAGACGGGCAGTGAACAACGTACATCACCGGGCGCGCGGCTAAGCCCCCAGATCTTGCCGCCCCATTTCTTGCCGTCGCACCAGTGTGGGCTCGATCGCTGGAAGCTCAGCGACCTGCGGCGGCACCAGGCGCCGCCGCACTTTCTTTTCTTCTTCTTTTTGTCACAATCACAATCGTCGTCGTCGTCACTATCTTCATCGGCACTCTCCTCGCACGACGACGACGACGACGACGAGCACGAACGGGTCGACCGCGTGGTCGTGGTTGCCGCCGTGGTGGACGATGTAGAGAGCGTATAGAGTGACTGGTGCTGGGCAAGGCCGGCGAGGCACTTTTGCCGTGCCCGCCCTTCCTCAAAGGCCTGCCACCCGTAGGGGTCGTTGGGGTCGGGCATGATGGCGTAGCCGTGGGCGAGGCCGTACTGGTTGGCCGGGCTGGCGGCCACGTCGGCGAGGTTCGCGTGGTGCCGGGCGAGCTCGGAGCTGATGTCGACCGACATTATGGAAAGAGATGGTGAGGGGGGATTTGGGAAAATCAAAAGGAAGATGGAGACGAGAGAAGCCGTTTTTATGCCGTTCTCGGGTGGCAATGACAAACAACAATGAAAGAGACGGCTTGAAGAGATATCTTGGACGCGATGGCGAGAACTACCCACTGTAGGTTTGCAAACCGCGATGAACAAAGAGTTGGAAAACTTTATGTGTCTAGATATATGGTTTAGACTGTACAGTAAACGATCCTTATTTCTACATCTACGCTATCGACATGACACAAAATTTTCTACCCGATAGAATAGCAAAGTCTAGATAGACAATAATGGCCGACAACGGCCCAGAGGCGAGCATCCCAGAGTGGATGCCCAAAGATCAAGTGATATCGTGTCCAGCTTCGTGTACACAAGATATGAGCAAAGGAGGCTCAAAGGATTTCTTGCAGACGGCGACGGACAGACGACAAAGATACACAGGATAGAGACATACAAAGGAGCACGACAGAAAATAAGGCCGGCTTGACAGGCGTGACAAGTTTCTTGACAAACATCTTGGTGTTGACCGGTGTCCTCGGTGAACAGGATGGGAACCAAAAGGTCAGATGGGCATCCAGGGATGGCAGTGGTGATAAGACGATAGAGTACTACGTTGGGATATGTCCTTGCCATGGTACCATTGTTGGGCTTGTGATGTCTGCTTGCGATCGCACCTGCTGCCTACGCTGCCGATGCTGTTGTTTGTGTTCTTTTCTGTTTGTTTAACGGGCAAACCTCCAGACGAGCCACCTCCGTCCCACCCACTCTCCTTGTCGAACATCGTATCGTGACTGTGCTAGCCTTAGTGGGCTGGTTAATTGTGTGTTCGGTCGTTCTGCGGCTAATGCGTCTGCCCTCTACCAGACTTGGTGCGACGAGCCTCCATGCAGAGGTTGTGTCTCTTGGGACAGTATGAGGAATGACAGGCATGAAGGCCAACACATAGGACAGTGCGTGATGGAAAGAATAAATGGTGTGAATATACAGACGTCAAAACGCTTGTTTATATATTATTATAAACATCTAGGATTAGACATGTTCAATACTGCTACGCCATACTGTTTCCTTTAAATATATAATTAAGGCAATTAACTTACTCGAAAACATAAATTATCTACGATGGTATGTTGGCAAAAAGTATCATGAACTGTAACTGGTTATAATAAAAAGAGAAGGAAAACCAGAAAGAAATAACTCACACGGTAAAAGAACACAAAAGTACACAACGCACAAAGGCTTGTACTACTTTGCCATGCTGGCGAACAGCCCCTTGCGGACCCATCATCGGCAATTGTTGTCAACTTTGTTTGTGCTCTCTTCTTGTGTCCCCCTTGCCTTGTACTTTATTCCACGCTACGGGGCTGTAACTCAGTGGTAGAGTGCTCGCTTTGCATGCGAGAAGCCTAGGGTTCGATCCCCTACTGCTCCAGTTGGAATTCCTTTTTTTTTTTTGGTCTCCCGTCGCATGCCCTTCGGGAGGCTGATCAGAGACCGTGACGTTAATTATATTGCTCCGTACTCCCTGCCTTGTTCGCACGTCCACCTGTTACTCTCTGTTGAGGCAACCTTGCTCTTGCTCGTCTTTTCGCTTGCCCCTCCTCCCAACCCCGCTGAATGTTGTACGGAAGAGGCCTCGTAGTACAAAGTGAGACGCCCAAAAGAAGATGCAACGAGCAAAGGCAAAAAGAGGAGTAAGAGGAGAAAGGATAAGGATCAAAAGGGAACGTGCCACGGCCTCGTCACCGATCGTGACACCCTTCGCCTTATCGTATATCTCCTTGGGAGTCCAAGCATGGGAGCTCATTGGTGGGCGTCACGTCGACTTGTACATTTACTTTTTGTGTTTGAAAAATGCGGTATCATTCTATCATTCACCTAGTATTAGATTGCTCTATCCGATATGCTCTTATCTATCATCTCCTTACGCGTCGTCGGCGTCCTTGGACACCACGAGAGGCTTGCCGCTGGACGAGGCAGTGACCTCGTCGAGCACGCCGGCGGCCGCGGCAAAGAAGCCCAGGTACGACTTGCTCGGCGCCAGCACGCGGCTGAGGTACTCTGGGTGGAACTGCACGCCGACAAAGAAGGGGTGGTTGCGGATCTCAATGACCTCGACGCGCTCGCCCTTGTCGTCCTTGCCCACAAAGACAAAGTCGCCCGACGCCTCGATCGTGGCCATCTTGTCGGGGGACACCTCGTAGCGGTGCCGGTGGCGCTCCTGGATCGAGCCGACGTCGTCGCCGTACATGGCGCGGAACTTAGACCAGCCGGCCGTGCCGGGTTGGAACACGCACTCGCGCTTTCCCAGCCGCATCGTGCCGCCCAGCTTCGTGCGGTCGACCTCGGGCATGTAGACAATCACGGGGTTCTCGCAGCCCGGGTGCAGCTCCTCGCTGCCGGCGCCGGGCAGGTTGCACACGTTGCGCGCAAACTCAATGACGGCCAGCTGCATGCCCAGGCACACGCCCAGGAACGGCACGTTCTTCGTGCGCGCCCAGGTCGTCGCCTTGATCATGCCCTCGGTGCCGCGCACACCGAAGCCGCCCGGCACCAGGATGCCGTCGGCCGTGCACACGGCGTGCCAGGCCTCGTGGAACTTGGCCGGCTTCTCCTCGAGCGCGGTATCCTCGAGGTTGGACGAGTCGACCCACACGAGGTTGAGCTTCTTCTTGCAGTACATGGCCGCGTGCTCGAGCGACTTGCCCACGCTAATGTAGGCGTCCTCGAGGTTGGTGTACTTGCCGACGAGGCAAATGGTCACGGTGTCGAGGTTGCCGTCCTGCGCGCGCGTGCGCGACACCCACTCCTGCCACATCTTGGTGCCGTTGTCGATCAGCGCTTTGGACGGCGCCGGCGCGCCGGGGCCGTCGAGCTCCAGCAGCCCGCTGACGCTCTCGCGCAGCTTCTGCTGGCGCAGCAGCAGGGGCACGTGGTAGGTGCTCGAAACGTTGTGCACGGTCAGCACCTGCTTGGGCTCGACCTGGCACATGTTGGCAATCTTCTGGATCACCGCGTCCTCGAGCGGGCGCTCGCAGCGGCAGGCAATCAGGTCCGGGCGCAGACCCGCGCTGCGCACATCGCCGACGGCGCGCTGCGTGGGCTTGGTCTTCTGCTCGCCGTGCGGGCCTGGCGGGATGACGGGCACGTACGATACGTGGATCTGCATAAAGTTGCCCTTGCCGACGCGGCGCGGGAACTGGCTCATGGCGTGGATGAAGGGCGCGCTCTCAATGTCGCCGACGGTGCCGCCGAGCTCGATCACGCACACGTCGGGCTTGTTGCCGGACTCGTCGACGGGGATCTGCGCCACGCGCTCGATCCAGTCCTGGATGGCGTTGGTCAGGTGCGGCACCACCTGCACCGTCTTGCCCAGGTAGTCGCCGCGGCGCTCGCGCTCAATCACCTGCTGGTAGATCTTGCCCGTCGTCAGGTTGTGGTCGCGCGTCAGCGTCGTCAGGAGGTAGCGCTCGTAGTGGCCAATGTCTAGGTCCATCTCGCCGCCGTCGTCCGTGACGTACACCTCGCCGTGCTCCGTGGGCGCCATGGTGCCGGCGTCGATGTTCATGTAAGGATCGATCTTGATGCTCGTGACCGTCAGGCCCATGGTCTTGAGCAGCAGGCCCGTGCTGGACGCGATAATGCCCTTGCCGACGCCCGAGATCACACCTGCAGACCCAATGTCAGAAATTCGGCCTCATTGTCTACTGTCTGGACCTATGTCCTCATGTCCCCAGGCTCGATGGTCACCCCGTCTTTTTCGGTGTGCCTTTTCGTTTTGGTGGCATCGTATTCGTTGTCCTCGTTGTTTATTGGAGGCCCTCTTCCTCCATCCTCAAGGTCACTCACCTCCTGACACCAGCACGTACTTCATCGTGCCGGTGGTATCCTGGTTCTCTCTTAAAAAGGGTGGGAAGAAAAGGCTGCAAATTCTGCTGGCGGGGCAGTCTTTTTTTTCTTTCTTTTGCTTCTTTTGTTTCTTTTTCTTTTTCCGTATACGGTCGAGTATGTTCAGGGTTTCGAAATGACGTTGTCGTTTAAGAGAGTAGACCAGGAGGAGGAGGAGAGGGGAGGGGGGGGAGAAAGAGAGAAAAAAGAGAGAGAGAGAGGAGGGAGAGAAAGGAAGAGAGGGAGACAAGAAAAAGAGAATCGTTCCTCAATGGGGGCAAAAAAAAAAAGTTAAAGTTTGTGCACGTGATCTTCTACACCGCGAACGCGACGCGCCAGATAAGAGGTACAAGCTCTCCCACCTGATTTGTATGTAGACACATGTACTGATGGGGCCAAGACCGGAGCCAGAGCCAATCAGGTCTCATACACTAAAAAAGTCTTACGCTCGGCCTTATTTTAGGTTGACTCAAGTCTTTCATCTCAACCCCTCTGTTTCTTTACTCTCTTTATCTCGACTTATATAAAAACGCGTCGGAAAAAAGCTTCATTACTAGACAAAAAATAACATAACGCCCTTCTTGTGCTTTGCCATCCAAACAGAAAATAAAACCAAACTGAATATAAAACCAAAAACCAGAACCAAAAGACCTCAGCACCTCAAAAACGAATGCACCCTCTGTCCCATATCCCATCGTGCGTCGTAATCATACACCCTTGTCTCACCGCGCTTGCCGCGGCCGCTTACAAGAAGCCCTTGGTCATACTTGGGGCCCGTGCGCGGCCAATGCTGCTCTTGCGCTTGGGAATGTCCGGCGACGGCTCCGGGTCGGTCGCCGCCGACGACGTGGTCGAGGGTGCCGACGACACGGTGGACAGCGTCGTACGTGTTGTTGCTGTCGACGCCGTGTGGCCCAGGATCGACGACCGGAACGTGTTCTGCGTGCCCGTGCGCCGCATGCTGCCGCCGCTCACACTGCCACCGCTGCTCATGCCTTTCCAGCCTTCCAGCTCCCGTTCGAGGCGCAGAGCCTTCTCCTTCTCCTCCCGCAGCTCGCGATCTGCCCGCCGCGCCGTCAGCTGGATGCTCGACTCCGAGGCCTGGAGCTCGTCGATCGTCTTCAGCAGCTTGTCGGCCTTGTCGCGCATCCGCGTCACGTCGTCCTGCAGCTGTCCATTCTGCTTGTCCTTGCGTTCCAGCTGGCCCTGCAGATCCTTCACCACCCGGTCCACGTTACGGACCGACCGGTTCGACTGCGCCTGCTCGTGCTCATGCGCTTCGAGTTGTGTTTCGAGCTATTGAATGTTAGTATGATGATCAAGTAATTTCTATGCATGTACGTCACGCTGCTGATTGTTTGCTTACCTCTTGGACCCGCTTGTTTAAGAACTTAATGTCCTGGCTGGCGCTCGAGTAACCCTTCGTTTCCAGGTCCACCAGCTTGACTTGCACCTCGCTGAGCGTCTTCTCCAGCGTCGTCTTCTGTGTCTGCAGCTTGGCGCTGGCCTCACGCTCGGTCGTCATGTCCTTTTGCACCTCGGCAACAAGGGCTTCGGCACGGCGCATCTTCTCCACCGCAGCAGCAGCAATGTCCTCTTGCTGCGCTAGGCTGGACCGGAGATCCAGCAGCACCTTGTCGGCGTTGGCAGCATCGCGGAGAGATGGGCTGGCACCGCGCGCAGCAAGCTCCTCCAGGCCCGTCTTGGCCTCCTCGAGACGCGCCTCGACGCTACGCTTCTCACGCACGAGCGAATGGCGTTCGGAGGTGACTTCGTCGACGGCCGACCGCAGCGTGCGCACCTGCGAGAGCAGGTTGACAATGCGGCCCTGTGCCTCGTTGTGGGCCTGCACGGCCTCATCTCGTGACGACACGACGTCCGAGAGCGTTGTCTCCAGGCGAGTCTTCTCCTTGGCCCACGTCGAGCTATTAAGCACCTCGTCGTCCCACTTGGACCGAAGTTCCTCCAGCTCTTCGCGCAGTCGGGTGATTTCGGCTTGCTTGAACAACTTCTCCTCGCGCGCCAGGTCAAGCTCCTTGGTGAGTGTCGCGAACTCGGCCTGGTACTTCTTGCGCGTCTGCTCCATGCTCGTCTCCGTGTCCTCGATGTCCATCGCACGCTGGCTGCGGTAGTCCTCGAGCTCGTGCTGCTGGCGCTTCTTCGCCTGCGTGACGGCCTCGAGATCAGTCGAAAGGTCCTCGAGGCGCTCCTCCAGCCGCTGGTTCTGCCGTTGCAGATCCTCCACCATCGTGTCCATCTTCTTGCGCTGCGCCATCACCTCGGCGTACGTCTCTTCAGCCTCGCGGGCCTGCGTCTTAGCAAACTGCTCAGCCCGTGTCGCCTTGAGAACAGCCATCTCGGCCTGCTCCAGCTTGCCAAAGTACTCATCTGCACGGCCCTTATAGAGGTTGAGACTGGCGGTCACATCGACGAGCTTGGATGCTTCGGCATCGAGACGGATCTGCAGGTCCGCAAACTCCTGCAGCAGCTGGTTACGGCTCGCAGCCTCCTGCTCACGGGCCTGACCCATCTCCTGGAGCTCCGACTTCGCATCACGGAGGTCAACTTCCATCTGCGCCCGGTCGTGGCGCAGCTTGTCAAAGTGCTCCTTGATGTCTGTCAGCTCGGCAACGGCGTTCTTGTGGCTATGGAGCAGAGACCGGCGCGACTCTTCTTGGCTGTTAAGCAAGTCGAGAATCTCTTCGTGCGAGCGCGCCTGGATGTCGTGCAGTGAGAGCTCGCCCGTACGCAGAGCCTTCTCAAGTGCCGACACCTTCTTTGCAGAGTCGTCGAGCAGGTCGTGCAGCCGGCTGTTAGCCTTTTCTAGCTTCTCAACACGGCTGTTGCTGTTCTTGCTGCCGTTGCCGAGGTTGCTACCGCCGGCCGACTCGGCCCGCTCTAGCTGGCTCTGGAGGTGCCGGTTCTGCATCTGGGCGAGTTGCAGTTGGTTCTGGAGCTCTTCCATCTCGGCCTTGAGATCCATGCGGTTGTTGAAGCTAAGAATCTCCGCTGTGCGGTCCGAGCGGGCAGAGTCAGGCATGGCCGCAGACAGCTGCCGTGGCGGTGTCGAAGCTGTATTGTTCAAGTGGCTGTTCGAAATCCGACGAGTGCCGCCTGCCTTGTTCTTCTTGGTCTGCGTGGGCGAACCGTTGTTGAAGTAAGGGGCCTCGTTGGGGTTGATTTCCTCAAGGCGACCACGCTGGAGCACGGGAGAGGACTGCTGCTGCGCCCGAAGATCTGCCAGTTGAGCCTCAGCATTACTGCGGCCCGCTTGCTGCACACGAAGGTCTTGCTGCAGCTCCTCGATCTTGCGTGCCAAGTCGAAGAAGTCTTTGCTGGTCGGGAAGCGCTCTTTGCCTCTGTCGGAGGGCGCATTAACAACAGGCGATGCAGGATCGACAGTTTTGAGAATACGCAGCATCTGGCCGCGAAGATCTGCGAGCTCCCGGTCGCGCGCCTCCAGTGTTGTCTGGACGGTCCGGAGGGTGCCCTGGGCTTGGCCGCGCAACTGGCGTTCTGCTTCCACCGCCCGGTTGACCTCGGCGAGCTGCGAAGTTGCATTGGAGGACACCTTTTCGGCATTGCGGCTGCTCTTGACTTCGCGCGCCACTTCGTGGTTCATGTCTTCGAGGTCGAGGTTGAGCTTCTCCACCTTCTTATCGAGCGATGCGGCAGTCACCTGCGACTCGCCGAGCTGCTTGTTGAGCTTGTTGTTGAGTTCCTCGAGGCGCGCCTTCTCGCGTTGCAGAATCTGAAGCTGGCCACGTGAAGCCTCACCGGCACGGGAGGTGGACCGGGCAATTTCTAGGCCCTTCTGCTGAAGCTTGTTAAGTAGGGCCCGGTTGTCGTTCTCAGAAGCGGTCAAGCGACTCTTGACAGTCTGGAGCTCACGCTCCATCCGCTCCTTGGCCTGGTCATTCTTGAGGCCGAATTCGCCTGACGAGACAATGAGCTTGTTCAAGCTTTCCACCTCGGAGCTGAGCCGGGCGCGCTCGCCCTCGAACCAGCGCAGACGCTCTTGGGCAGCATCCAGATCGCGCAGAAGGCTCTCCTCGCGCTCTCTGGCCATCCGCAGGGCTTGGCGCTCGCCGGATGATTCTGCCTCCTGGCGGGCCTCTTCCGCCTCAGCCTTGGCCACACGAAGACGGCGCACCTCTTGGCGGGCGTCATCGCGCTCCTTCTCAATGACCTTGCGGGCTTCCATTGTCCGCCGCAGAGTATCCTGCTGGGCATAGAGCTCCTTCTCGATGATGATCTTGGACTCGTTGAGGTGGTCAAACTCTTCTTGCAGCTTCTGGTATTTGTGTTCGCTCAGAAGAAGCACGTCGTCGCGCGATTGGCGTTCACGGCTGAGCTCCATCTGGATCTTGTAGAGCTCTTCCTTGAGATCCTTAATCTGCGATTCCAGAACGCGGCGGTTTTGGTCGGCCTGCGCATCCTCCGAGAGGCGTGCCTCAAGCAGCTTTTTAGCGTCGTCTGCCTCGCGACGGAACTGCGACTCTTGGGAGCGCATGGCGACGATCTCGGCCTGGACCTCGCGAAGGCGGGATGCAGCCTTCTCCTTTTCGGCAGCTAGCGAACGGCGGTGGTCTTCGAATGACCGACGTTCCGCCTCGTACTTCTTGTTGTCGCTTCGGAGAAGGGCGAGCTCGCTTTCTTTTTGCCGCACAAGATCTTCGTAATCAGTGGAAGTCTGGGACAGCTGTGCCAGCCGCTGTTGGGCATCCTGGTTCTCCATAGCAAGTCGCTGCTCCTTGGACCGCGAAGCCTGTAGTTCTTTCTGCGCCGTAGCGAGCTTCACAGCGGCATCCTGGTCGACAGCAAGAAGGCGGCCCTCAAGATCGCGCGCTTTGCGATCCTTGATGGAAAGCTGGCTCTGAAGCATCTTGACTTCGTCCGCAAGAACCATTTCCTGCTCGCTGCGCTCGGATTGTTTCTGAGCGGCGTCGTCCATGGCCTGCTCGAGGTGGGTGATTTGGTGTGCTAGCTCTTTCTTTTCTTCTTCAAGCCGAGCAATGAGGCCCGCGGCCTGCTCAAGCTGCATGCGGTACTTCTCAACTTCGTCTCCAGCACGTTTCTTAGCATCCAAGAGGTCGTCAAGCTGGTCCTCGAGGCGTTCCTGATCATCGAGGGCACCAGAAAGCTTATCCTCGAGCTCGGCCTCGCGCTGCTGCAGGCGTTTGAAGATCTCCTCCTTGTCCAGAGCCAGAGCGCGCTCGCTTTCGAGTGTTTGCTGAATACGTGCCATTTCGGCGAGAGTTGCACGGCGGTCATCCTCCAACTTCATGCGGCCAGCTGTGTGCTGCTGCATCTCGTCCTGGAGCTGGCGGATGGTCTCGTCGCGGCGCTTGACTTCCGTTGCCGTACGGGTAGCACCCAGCAGCGGTCGCATCTTGACCAGAAGCTGCCACCAAGGGTTGTCGCAAAGGCCGAGATAGGCATGGAAATTGCGCTGAATGACCCGCGTCGCTTCGGCGCGGTAGAGGCGCTTGTAGGCAATCCGGCGTTGGCTGAAGCCACGCGCAACCGCCTGGAAGCGAGACATTATCTCGTTGATCAGAGCGTCACGCTGCTCTTCAAGCTCGGCCAAGACACCCGATCGGAAGAAGACTTTGGTGAGACCGATACGGAAGAGAGCCTTGTCCATGCCGAGCTTGTCAAGGATCATAGCAGCGGCCGCCTGGCCCTCGAGGTATGTACCCTTCGGCATGTCGCGGCAGAGAACCTCATACCGCTGACGGAACTCGGCAAATGGAAGGCGGTTAGGGAAACCGGTTCGAGCAATGCGGATACCCTCCAGAACACCATTGCAACGAAGTTGGTCGAGGACCAGGAGGTTGTTGAATTGCTTTGGCCGCTTCTTGTGGTTTGGCAAGATACAGCGGACAAAGTGCGGATGTGTTGAATGAAGCTGCGCCATGAGCTGCGAGAGCTGTTCCTTGTGTCTCTGGGCTACTGTACGGAAGAGGCCCTTCTTGACGCGGCTGCTACGACCGACAACAGCAGTACTGTGATCGTCATCTTGGTCAGCACAGTCCACGAACAGGTTGGCGACATGCTTGTCGGTGGAGGCGGCGAGAAGTCGGGTAATGTTGTCGTTCAGGGGGTCCTTGTTCTTCTCGAGCCAGTTGTTGGTTGAGTACTCAACCTCGGCAGCGTAGTGCGTCAGTATGAAGCCAGACCGTAGTCGTGACGGGCGGTACTTGGTCGACTTTTTCTCCCACAGAGAGTTAAGCTTTTCGGTGAAGGACTTGTCTGTGGCTTTGGGCATGACACAGTCTTCGTCAAGGCACGAGAAGATACCGATGGGGTTGGACAGCTCGATCAGGTCGATGGTGGGTTGCAGGTCGCGACCAAAGTCGATGAACTGCCACTCGATCTGCTCCCGCGCGTACTCTTCTTGCTCGAGCACAAACATGTGGTGGTTGAAGAATTGCTGCAGCTTCTCGTTGGTGTAGTTGATGCAGAGCTGCTCGAAGCTGTTCTCCTCGAAGATTTCGAAACCTGCAATATCGAGCACGCCGATGAAGTGGGAGTCGTCCATGCCCATCATGCCAGCACGGTCCAGCTGACGGTTGATCCGTGCGACGAGATCACCAAATCCACGTTCGTAGATACCCTTTGCCAAGGCGTCGATGCTAAGGCGCACCTGGTCGGGCGTCTGCACCTTTTCAACCCACTCACGGCCTGCCTTGACACGAGGGTGGAGCAAGCCCTTGAGGAACGGTTCGACTGAGACACCGAGAAGCTTGCAGAGGCGCTCAGCGTGAACCTTGGCATCAGGTGCTAACCGTGCCTGGTCGGCGCCACGGCTTTCGTTCATGACGGTGATGTTGCCGAGATGTAAGACGGCCGCAACTGTCCGGAGAATCGATGTCTGGTCCTGCTCTGAGAAGCCCATGACAGAGAAAGCCTCCATGAGAGACTCCCACTCGTCCAGGTCCGAGACACCGCTGATGACATCATTGCCATCCCGTGTGTAGGCAAAGTCCTCCACGCCCATGCTGTCCAGCAGCAACTCTTGCCGCAGGCGGCGGTCGGCACCCTTGAGCAACTGGTAGAAAATGTGGTAGTTCCGCTCTTGGCTGTTGATGTGGACAACACGGGACTTTTCGAGCAGATACCAGTCGATGAAGGCGCCGGCAATTGAGCCATTGTTGTGGAATTCGATGCGAATGAATTTGCCAAAGCGGGAGGAGTTGTTGTTGCGGACAGTCTGCGCGTTACCAAAGGCTTCGAGAATCGGGTTCGCGCGCAGGATCTGGGCAGAGAGGTTGGCGTGGGGCGAGTTCCGGCTCTTGCCAGTCGCAGAGTCGCTGTGGGCCACAGCGGCCAGGTACTGGATGACCTTTTTGGTGTTTTCCGTCTTTCCGGCGCCAGACTCACCCGTGACAAGGATGCTCTGGTTCTCCCCGTCGTCAACAAGATTCCGGAAGGCCTCGTCGGCCATGGCGTAGATATGCGGCTTGGTGTCTTCCCGGTTCCGGCCCTTGTACATGTTGATGTACTCGTTCGAGTAGATGGGAAGCGGGCAGTAGGGGTTGACGGTGACCAGGAAGAGACCCGAGTATGTGTAGATAAGATCGGCCTGGTATCGCATGTGCAAGTTGTGCACGACCGAGGCCTCATTGAGGTGCGTCAGCTCGGCCATGTCGTTCGCCTTATCGAATTTGGCGGGATTCACTTTGTCGACGCTCTCGGCATCGATCTCGCGCTGCTGCAAGTCGGGGACGGTAAGTTAGCTGGCCGTGTTTCTTCTTGTAGTCCTATAGTCCATGCATGTTTCTTGACCGAAAACTTACGCTGCCATCCTCGCACTGCACGAGAATGCGGTTGGGTCCCAGCTCTTCAACGATCCAGCCCTTGACAAAGGCAGTCTGCGGATCTTTCAGCCAGACATAGCGCTTGCCTGAGAAGTCGTTCTCGCCCTCGATGCCGCGGACGACATCGATGCTGCGCTGCTTCATCTCGTCGGTCTTGATGAAGGAAGGGGCAAACGTGCCCGAAGCAGGCGTGCCCTCGCGAGAGCGGTCGTAACCATTCCGCGAGACACTTCCTGTTCGAACAAGCCCGTTCATGGCAGACGGCGTTGCTTGTGACTGGGAGCGGCTGTGTGACGGCCGTGCGGGCGATGTCGGTGCGGGCGCTGAGAAGAGCACCGACTTGGGTCGGCCCGCGGCGCTGTTGTTAGGAGGCGCCGGCGAGGCTGACGCGTTGCGGGCGAAAGGGTTGCCACGCTGCTGCGCGGAGAACCCGGAAGGCCCGTTCACCATCGTGGGCGATGTTGTGTGGGTGTTCGGGTGTGTTGACGGTCGGGAGACGGGTCAGGCTTCCTCTGAAGGCAACATCCGCCAGCAGAACGTTGGAGGGGGTCGTCGAGGAGGCTCGTCGGCTCGTCGGGAGAGGTCGTCGTGATGTGGTCGTGACGCAAGATGCTGCTAAAAATGCAGGCAGAGAAAGAAGAAAAGAAGAGAAACGCAAAATCAACAGAAACGCGAGGCACGGTCTACCATGCAGAGACCGTTGACGTCGCGCCGTTGCAAGAAACGAATGTATCTAGGAAATATGAGGAATTGGAGAATTGAAGAATTAAAGAGTCCGAAAGAAAGAACCTCTCAAGCGTCGTGGTCGAGGCTCAATGGCATGAACACTTGCTCGTGTTTGGCGTTCCTCCCGTCCTGAACTGTTTGGCCCGCGCTTTCCTTGCCCTGTGCTGTGGGACTGAGGCCCCAGCGAGACAGGCGCTTGTCCCACACCGGTTGCCACGACAACAACACAACAAAGCCCAATTGGGGCAGGGGTGCACGCAGCTGCCGGGTGGGGTGAGCCTAACGGGGCAAGCGCGACCCAACACGGGACCTAGATAATCCGGCCCGGCTGTACGACATTGCTCCCCAGGACCGCGCTGCGCCGATCTTTTGTGGTGCTGGGCGCGAGGACGATGGCTGGACAGACACGACCTCTCAAATCACGACTTCTCAGACAGAGTGCAAAGCACGCCTCAACACGCGTTCTAAACAACATTTTCGCAGTGTTCAAAAGCGCTCGCGCCTTTGTTCTCTGCCTGCGCGCGTTGTCTCCGCTATTATTTTTGCATCGAGGACTGCGTCTGTCGATCTTTGTTTGGGAAGGAACAACTCGATTCATTTCGGCTCTTGCCTCGTCAGGCAGCCGCAGCTTCAAGAGGACAGTCAGGTCGTTGCCCCTGTCTGCACTTCATCTCGACAACTTCATCCCCTCCACCCACGCAGCTCGACAACAGCACCCCATGCTTTCACCCAAAACCGCAACAGTACATCGTAGACGGTTGACGCAGGCATACGACAAGACAGCTTCTTGACCGACCTCGCGCGAGCTTCAAGCACAATGGCAGGCTATCCATATGGCCATGGCCAGTGGCCACCACCACCGCCGCCACCCCCTCAAGGACCCCATCAAGCACCTTTTCATCAGCAATACCCACAGTACGACTATCGGCCGCCGAGCAACCCTCCCCCGATCCCATCGCCAGGGGCCGCGGCCCAACGACAGCCTCCGCCAGGCTACTATGGAGCCATGCAGGCATCACAAGCTGCGTTTGATCAGAATGCTCAAGTTTCCGGCTTGGGTATCACGGTGGATTCACCAGGCCAGCGGAGCCCGAATGCGGTGGGTGGCGACCTGAGCTGGAGCGAGGCATTCCCTACATCAAATTCTGCGGCGCCTCCGCCCTCCGCGCATCCACCATACAAGCCGCCCGTCCCACCTGCCCATACGCAACAGTACAACTACCATCAACAGCACCCACCGCAGCCTGCTCCGGCTCAGCAGATACAGTCACGACCTGTCTACTCTCCGCCGGTCTACACTGCCCCGCCAGCCACATCGAATACAAACCTCGCATACAACCCGGAGGCCGCCGTGACTACGAGAGAGAGTGAGCCGGAGGAAGGCGAGCTCAGCGAAGACATGGAGGATCTGTATGAGCCCGAAGAGACTTCCGGGTCGACGGGCAATGGAGATGTGAGGACGTCCCGCTCAGCTGCTTCCCAAGAGGCTCCAGAGGGGAATTTCACGCAGGTAGCCCTAGGGCAGGCTGCCGCCGATCTGCCGAGCCGCGATGCTAGTGTCATTGATACCCAAGAAGACGCATTCTATGACGAAGACGACGACAATGAGCCTGGCGAGATCAAGTCCAGCGGCAACGTTGTCTCTATATCCGACGAGGCTGATGCCGACGATGAAGACATGGGCTACTCCGACTCCGAACCCAAGTCTGTCCAAGCTGTGGACCAAGACCGTGCTGCTTCGTACTCGCCACGCCTCTCCCTTGGCGAGATCGAGGACAGTGACAATGCCAGCGGTGCGCTGTACAGTGTGCAGAAGAAAAGCTCAGGCTCAGCTGCTGCTGCTGCCGCGGCTGCTATCCTATCGTCAAATGATCTCGCAAATGGAAAGGATGCTACGAACGGCATCGCGGCAAAAGACAACCAGAAGTCACCCGCCGTCGCAGAAGAGATGGCTCCTTCGAGCAACCTACCATTTGCTACAGTAGACGATGCCAAAAAGGAAGCGCAGAGGGCCATCTTACGACTGATTCCATATGGCGTCAACTATCAGACGTATCTCGACGAAGGCTTCGATGATAAGCTGATCCAGAACTTGTTCTCGGAGCTTGGCCTGAAAGCGGTTCCGACGGTGCCCTCAGCTTCGCCAAGATCAGCCTCGCCGTCCCACTCTGTCGAGCTGGTGGCATCCCAACCCGAGCCGACTGGCGACAAAGATGCGCCCAAGGAAGAACGCAAAGACCGGATCGCACGTCTTCTCGCTCTCAAAGCATCCAAGCCAGCGCCAGCACCTGTTGCCAAAGCTCCAGCGACCACCTTAACCTCCAGGCCCGAGAAGTCCAAGTCAGAAAAGGGCATCATGCTGCAGCAAAAGCTTGAAGCCCTTCGGCAGGCACAGGAGCAGCGAGCAGCGGCTGCAACAAAAGCCGCCGCAGAAGCTACAGCGCTCGGTAGCACCGTGTCTGGGCAGCAGGGCGATGTTGCGGCTGCTATTGTGGGACAGATTGCAGATAAGACTGCAGCTATCTCTGCCGCGCTACCTTCCCCTCCTGTTGGTGGTTCTCGCCAACGGCCTGTGGCAGCTGACTTTGGCGACTTTTCTTCTTCGATGGTGCACAGTCTACCAAAGCGGCCCCCCGGCCCCGCACGGCAAGAGTCCTCGATGGTCATTGATGTCAGCGATGACTCGGATGAAGATGTGGCTATGGAGCTCGATTCACAGGCCGATGATTCGTACTCGAGGACGACCCAATACATTGACCGGCGTGATGGCGGTGCTCCTTTATACCGCGATCAACATTACAACGGCAACGGAAACAGAAACGGCAACAGCTACCAATCCCAGGCGGATGGGTCCTATTCGTCCCCTAGGGGGTACGGAGGACGCGCTCCACCTGTCATGCCCGCGCCGCCGACCGCCCCTGCGAGTATGTTAGCGCGGGCCAAGGACGACGAGTATGCAAGGAAGATGCGGCAGATTGAAGAGATGAAGCGCAAGATTGCCGAGGCCGAAGCAAAAAAGGCACAAAACTCGCCGTCGGGATCTTTGACACCGCAGACGGGTGGCAATAGGACGCCGTCCGATGGTGGCCACAACAGCAACCGCAACAACGAGAACCCTTACCAGGTCGTACGGCCTCCTCCCCAACCCTTCCGGCGGATAACGTCCACCGGCGAGCTATCGAGGGACGATGGTGCAAGCAGCCCTGTCGTGTCGGCCGAGGCAGCGCCCATTCGTCTGCCGAAACGCACCGACGGCCCATCGCCGTCCTCGTCGCAAGAAAGCCACCGTGAGAAGCGGGTGCGCGTGGCGAGCTTGCAACTGCCGCGTGTCGAGGCCAATCTCCAGGAGAAGATGTTTAAACTGCGCCTTCTTCAGGAAAGGGTAGCAGCCCTTCAGGCCGAGATTGACGAGGGCGTTGCCGAGAAGCGGCGGCTGACAGAGGACATTGAGGATCTAGCCGGCGGGCCGGAGGGGGGATCATCTAAACGCGAAGCAAGCGTGCAGCCTTCTCAATCACAACTTCCGGCTGATGGGCCCAGCAATGTCGTCGACTCAACGGAGGATAATGACCTCGCTTCGCAACCGCTGGGTAGCCTTGTACAGCAAGAGGAAGAGGAGGGCGAAAAAGAGGCGGGCGATATCCCATTCCAGAGCGTCTCGAGCGATGCCAAAACAAGTGAGGTCCATTCTGAGGCTGAGGTGGAAGCAGACGGCCAGCAGTCCGACGGCGAGTCCGTTTCGCCATCGGTTGCCATGTTGGATTCGCCTGACGCCATGGACGAGGATGATGATATCGAGATGCTGGACGATGAATCAGATGAGGCAGGCGAGGAAGACGAGGCGAAGGGTAGCGGAGCTGGTGTCCCGGACGGTGCCGGTAAAGACGTGGACGTCGCCGACCAGGACGCCGTGGCTGAACTGTTCCACAACGAACCGCAGGAGCAACAGAAGCAGCGGCAGCAGCACTCGAGCGCAGTGGCCAAGCCGGCAAGGGCAAAGCCATCAACGACAGGCGCCAGCACGGCCTTGCCGGCCGCGTTTGTGCCATACGAGAGCCCGCTGCAGTACTTCGAGTCATACCGCTTCCACCCGCAGTACAAGGCACACGTCCCCGGCGGCTTCAGGTCGTTAACGTACAGTGGTAAGATCCAGGACGATATCGTGCTCTGCCCCAATGAACTTTTGGGCGACAGCTGCTCGGACCCGATGTGCACTTTTCAACACTACGCGTCGATTGTCCCCAAGGGTAAGTTTTCCCACCCCCCATCCTTAATATTCTCTTGTCTTCTTCATTCGTCTCCCCTTTCTCACTCTCTCCGCTCCGCTCTTCTTCCCTCCGCGCTTCCCGGCATAACTTTTAGACGATCAAATTCTTGTTGAACTCGGTCGGTCCGACGATTACACGGGCGACCAAAAAGCGCGGTTTGTGGACGGCCTTAAGGATCTGTTGAAGAAGTTCCGCGACGACCAGGAGCGCGATTTTGACAAGATCGCGGAGGCTATCATCAACTTCCGGCGTACGTTTCTCGCTGACGACACGCGCGTTCTTGCGCACCTCGAAGGCGTAGCCGTCTGAGCGTGGACATCGTTTTGGTTGCCTTGCTCTATACGCCCTTCTACTTTCCCTCCCTCCAGTTAACAACTATCTTGCTTTCTATGCTACGGCATTTGGGTACGTGATTAACGCACAGCGGATTGGATCAGATCCTTTCTTCTCTCAAGGCGAAGATCTTTGAAGAGAACAACGACACAGGGCAGTGCAGACGCTATGTCAGATCTAAAGAGGAGGATGGCATAAAAGTGCGAAAGAGGAGGAAGAAAGAGGAGGAAGAGAGAGGAGGATGGGGAAACGCGTCATCTCGCAGCGATTGCGACGCCCTGGTCGTTACCCCTCTTTACCTTTATCATCTGTCCTTTTGCCTTGCCCTATTTTCTGTTGCTTTTTTACTTTCCCTTTCCCGTGGCGTACTTGAAAGATTGGGAAGATCGGCAGGATTGTGCTTCTATTTTGAGTCGCATCGACTAGGCTGGCGTGGGCCCCATCCGCCTGCAGGCTCAGCCGCCTCGTCACAAGGCTGAACGACAAACGAAAGCGCACAAAGAAGAAGGTGGACGCGCAGCTGGAGAAGGCGATTTTCCATGCCGCACATACTTTCCTTGTTTTGTTTGCATCTATCGAAGATACCCCTTGTCTGTTTTTTTTTCCTCGCAGAAAACTGCAGCTTGAACGACTGAGGACGTTCGGTTTCTTTTGATTTTCTTTGCACGTCTTTTCCCCCATTCTCATTTTTCAGCTGCATTGCGAGTTCCCCATTTCCTTCATATTTTTATCATTTTGTTTTCTTTGATTCGCCAACCTGCATCACTGCGGTTTTGCTTTTCAGCATCTACCGCCGAGCGCGGCGCCATGCTTTACACGACAACAGCATCGGCGCTTTCACGAATGACGTGGTGGATAATACAACGCGGCCAGCATGGTCGACGAGGGGAGGAATATGGACGAGCGGGAGAGGAAGAGAAAAAAAATGTTGTGGACAAAAAGGTGCTGGTTGAGGGTCAACTGCATCGAGAAAGAGGAGGAAGCAGGGCCGTTTTCACGATCGTAACTTGTTTATATTTTCACTTCCATTTTGCGGAGCGTTACACAAAATTATCGTATTTTCTTCGTTTTCGCTTTTATACTCGGCATTCTGCGAGTTTTTGTTTGTTCTTTTGATCCTTTTAATAAAAAATTCATCTATGATTTCATACAATCTTATTTTCGTACCAAAATGCCATCAGACAAGCTTTTCACTTCGTCCTGTGGTCCTCTTACCGGCCCTGACTAACGAGTATTTACTTGAAACTTGTTTTTCTACAACGTCCAATTATCTTACTTCCGCATTGAACAAATGTGAGAGCGCCACCAATATTCTAGACCCGTCCAAAACCAAAGCCAGGCCCCATTGGAAAAGGGCTGAACAAAGTCCACAGGCGGCGTGGCCTGGGCTTGATTTTTCCACTGGCATGTGTCGATATTATTGCCTGCTATTCTTTTTAGCAACTCTATTTCCATACTCCGTTTTCCACGACGCCTTCTTCAGACTAGCCCTATCTTTGTCTCGTAAATGCTCCAGCTGTGATACCTTGTCGAGCTTGTCTCTCCTCCTAGCCTCGTCCTCCAAGTTGCGCATTTTCTCGCCTTGCCCTGTCTTTGTCGTTTGCCTCTTCCTTCTGCCCTTTTGACGTAATGATGTACAGGTACGGAGTAATTACGTCGTATCTGTATTCCATATCGCTGAGCCATGAGCTGACAATGCTTGTTGGCCTGCTCTTCGGCCGGTTGTTGCTGTGAGAAAATGAGAAAAATGATCTCTCAACAGACAGCACGCCTCGCCCCTCTCCACCCCAAAACAGCCACAACCCACTCCCTCACAGCTTTGGGGTTATTCTTGTCAGCTTGGACGAATAGGATCGCGGCGGTGTCCTGCCTGGGCCCCCAAAGCGTGAAATAGTCGAGACAGTGCAGCGTTGTGCCTGCTGTTAGCGCCCTTGCTGTCTTATGCAGCCTTTTTTTGAGGCACCACGGCAGCCTGTGGGCCCAGCAACGGGTCGTTCTTCTCACCCATCACACCAATCCAGGAACACCACAAGGGACGAAAAGGTGCCCACCCACATGGTCAAAGGGCCGCAGGGCCACAGGGCGGCCGCACTACAGGGCAAGCTTGTCAGCCCGACCCCAAGCAACCAAACACGACTCAGCCAACCACCACACGCAATGGCCGCCATGCACTGCGACCCTATGACAGTTGGATGGACGGAAAAGGAAGCAGCAGAAGAAAGGGAAGGTAAGGACCTTGCACTTTTTTTTTTCTTACGCGTGTTCCTTCTTTGCCGGGGAAACAATGGCAGACCAGCAAGCAAACGAAGCAAAACGAAGAGGCGAGCTTCCCCGATCAGGAGGGCAGAGGAGCTGAGGAGCAGAGAAGGCAAGACGGATGGAGTGTGGGTGGGTAGAGGGAAGACAAACAAAACCAACCCCTGGCTAGTCAGCACCACCAAAAAGGGTCCGGAGAGTGCTGCCAATTTCCCTTGTTGTCGAACTTTTTGCTACTCTTGCCGGGGATGATGAACAGGGAAAGACCGACGGCCCCCCTTGGACCGTTACCATTGACTGATCTCTCTGTTCGCCCTTTCCTGTTTGTTGGGTCTTGTCTCCTCTTTTCCCCTTCCTTCTTGGGATCTTGCCCCCTCTTTTTTTTGGGATGGCCCATCTGCTTATTTCCACTCCTTCCCTGTCGCGCTCTCTCACCTGTTGTCTCGCGCTCGGCTGCTCCTTCTCTCGTTCCCGTAGTGTCGTAGTTTTCTTTTTGGTTTTTGTCCCCTGACTGACTCGCTCCTCGTTTATATTGTGGACTGCTGCCGCTACTTTTCGCTCTTTCCCTACCTGGTTCGCTCTTACACATTCACACTTCTTCACATCTTGTCATCTTCAAACTATCCTTGATACCCTTCGTACCACTTCTCTCTCCAAACTCACACACCTCACCACTACATTTACAATGAAGTCTGCTATCGTTGCCCTTGCCCTGGCCGGCTCGGCCGTTGCCCAGAACCTCTCTGGCGAGCCTGCGTGTGCCGTACGTTCTCACTTTCTATGCGATATTTCTTCCATCTTGTACTAACCTGCTGCAGTCCTCCTGCTTGATCTCCGCCATCTCGGCCGCCGGCTGCGCTGCCAACGACGTCGCCTGCCAGTGCGGCCCCACCGAGTCCGCCATTGCCTCCCTCGTCGCCCCCTGCCTCATCAACAACTGCCACTCCGCCGCCGAACTCATCCAGGCCCAGAGCGCCGGCTACGCCCTGTGCTCTCTGTACAGCAAGACCGCCGGCGCCCCCGCCTCGGCCTCGGCCACCGCCACGTCGGGCACTGCTACGACGACGGGCTCCTCTGGCTCGGCTGCGGCCACCACCACCTCGAGCACCACCACCACCTCTTCGGGCTCTTTGACCACCGTTACCTCCTCCAAGACGTCGTCCCGCGGTATCGGCAGCAACGTGACGGTGACGACGGGCACCAAGACGACGACCAAGAGCGGCGCGACCGGCACGGGCCCGTCGACGACGGCGTCGACGGCCGGTGCGGCGACGCTGGGTGCGGGTGTCCTGGCGGCCTTTATCGGCCTGATGGCTGCTCTGTAAGAGAAAGACCAATCTAATCTACGATACGATGGGTAAAGAATGAAGGGTGAAGTGGCTGGTTAGCCGTTTGTTTCAACCTTAAAAGAGGGGGTGAGCTTATTGGGATCGTCTCCAATGTCCGGGGGAGCGACGAGCAACGAGGCGTCCCCTGCATGTGTTTGTCTATTTTTGATTGATTTTGCGAGCCATAATGTCTTTTTGCCACGTTAGGATTGAAAATTGGGTTTTCAATAGTAGTAATGATTATTCCTTTTGCTCATTCATTTTTACGACGTATTCATTTGTATCTTCAATTATGGAGAACATCGCCAAGAATAATGGGGATGGAAGCTCCCTGGTTACCCGCCCTCTGTTGGCTCTTGGCTCTTATTAGCCTGCTCCCTGTCAACGGCCCTGCCCTGCCTTGCTGATCCCCGACCACAACTGCACGCCTGCAGGACAAACCAACACGGCTGGCAGAACCAACAGAGCCAACAAAACCAACAAAGCTGGGGAGAGCAGAGGTTGGCCCACAAAACGCGGCAGAGAGATCGACACTTTTTCGAGTCAGTCCAGTAACGAAGTTGAAAACTCCGTTCCGACTCTGAAAAGCTCACCTGGATGTCGTAGGGCCACGTGATATAAGCCGGGCGATAACTTGCACCGGTTTTTGGAGGCATCTTTGGAATCGGGTTTGATGATGAAGAAGGCCCTTGTCTGTTTCAGGTCCTATTCTCAAAAGCTCTTCCCTCTCTCTGCTTCCCCTCCTTCTTTCTCATAACACCACTGTTTCTCCGTACGAAGTATTGACAGAACTACACATTGTTCCCATCTTCATCCAGCACCTCATTTTCACAAAATAAAAAACAAAGACAACAGCCATGGCCAAGACACAGAACCCGGCCGCCGCCGGCACGTCCCCCGTCCACTGGCTCTACCGCCTCATCCTCAACACCCTCGAGCCCTTCTTTGCCTTTACCGGCGCCGTCCTCGTCTTCTGCGACCCGGGCAGCTACCTGAACACGATGACCCGCCACGCCGTCGCGTACCCGGCCGAACAGGGGTCCGTCGCCGCCTTTGTCTACACCCAGCTCGGCGGTGGCTGGCTCTATTTTGCCTTTGTCGAGGCCGTCGTCCTGCGTTTGTACCCAACCGACACGCGCCTGTGGCGCTGGCTCTTTATGGGCATGCTGCTCAGCGACGCCGCCTACGCCCAAGGCTGCGCGCAGGCTCTCGGCGGCTGGGCCGCCTGGGCCGACGTGACGCAGTGGACGGCCGAGGACTGGACCGTGTTCTGGACGACGGCGCCGCCGCTGCTGGCGCGCCTGTCGTTTGTGCTGGGCTTTGGTGTGGACTTTACCAGCAGCGTCACAGACAAGAAGCGGAACTGAGGGAAAAGAGAGGAGAGACAAGGCTGGAGGGGGACAGAGGACTACATGTTAGGCGGTGCATCGACAGACTCAATGGAAGGTGGTATGGGTGAACACTGAAAGGGCACAGAAAAAGCGCGGAGTTTATGGGCTATTTGAAGGATTAAAAAACGAAAGTAAATAAATAAATGAAGACAAAAAGGTAGAACCGTTCTGAACTAGATGCAATACAACTTGTTGGTGATACAGCGCTATCGGTGCTGTCGGGCTGTTGGCGCCAGGCCATTTAGGGGAGCTGTGGCGCACGTGACGGCTGATTGGCCAATTCTGAGCACCACCCACGCGAACAAGCGCAGCTCTTTCTCTCCCACTCAACTTTGCAACGACATCAACAGCTAGACAGCTTAACCACTCGACACCATCCACAGCCCGAGATCCCTTAATCTCGCGCGATACCCTCTCCTCCCGAGATGGCCTCTGCATTTGGCAACAACGCGGCCGCGCCGCCCTCGCTGCCGACGGCCGCCAACGGCCCCAGCACCGACGTCCCCCAGACGCGCTTCGAGATCGAGTGCGAGTTTGTCGCCTGCCTCGCCAACCCCTACTACTTGCAGCACCTCGCCGCCGAAAAGTACCTCGACGATCCGCGCTTCGTGCGCTACCTTGACTACCTGCAGTACTGGCGCGCGCCGCCGTACCTGCAGTACTTGAGCTGGCCGGGCCCATCGCTGCGGCACCTGGAGCTGCTCCAAGAAGAATCGTTTCGGCAGGCCATTATCAGCCCGGAGGTGGTGATGAGGCTGGAGCAGGAGGGCATCCAGGCCGGGTTTCACTGGGCGTGAGAAGCAAGTGCGAGTGGTGGAATACATAAATAAAAACACAGCAAAAGAGGGAAAAAACAGTCTATTGCTACAGCTCGGGGTATTATCATACGACACGCCAACCTCCGGCCTCCGACCTCCGACCACGCCCCGACCGATCCATCGAACCATCGAATGGTTTTGCACCATCCAACGATTCTAGTTCTCCCGCCACCGGTTACCACACGTCATGCACTGTCTGGTTAGAATGGACTTCGCGAGACAGAAAACGAAGACGAAGAGGGGAAAAGGAGAACCCACCTTGAAGAAACTCGTCATCGGCTCGTCGGCCGACCGGATCTGCACCTGGAAGAACGCCGCCTCGCCGCCGTCGCAGCCCTCCGTCGGGCACTGCACCTTGGTCTTTTGCGCATTGTCCCAGGCGCCGGGGCCGCCAAACACGTCCTCCTTCTCCTTGCGCGCAAACTCGCGCCGGCTGAAGAGTGGCGTCGCAATGGCGTACTCGTACGGGCACGTGCGGCACTCGAGCCGGTTGCGGCCCGTCTCCGGGTGCGCCGACACCGTCAGGATGTTGGCGCAGCAAGGGCAGACTGGAGGTTGTCAGTGGACGGAACGGGGGTGGTCGGATTGGGGCGCAAAAAGGGCCTCGTTCAGCCCGAGAATTTGCCTCATGAAGTGGGAAAACATACAGAGAAGCATTTTGAGTTAAGAGTGGGGGAGAGATATCAGGATGAGAGGCGAAGAAACGAGATGCCGGATGAGAGAGGCTAGTCCTGTGCCGACACTCCAAGCTGAAGGACTCTAAAAAGGGGTTCTGGTCGTCGTGGTAGTTCGTATTTCTATAAATTCATGTTCATAGTCATGAGAGAAGACGTTCGCCGTAGATTCGCTGGGTATGTCGTCGTTTCGGCAAAGGTCGTCATGTCAAAGAAGAAGAAAAAATTCATGAGAGCTACCACGCTTCTAACTAATTAGCAGGGAATCCCCGCCACTTGCCGTCGCCCACCGCGCTTCTGCAGCGCTTTTTAAGCTGCTTTCAGCGGGGGTCACGTGGAAGTCGCCACTAAACGCCAGAGCCTCGCATTCAGGGTTACAAAACTTCAAAAGGTGCTTTTTGTATTTATTCTTCTCTCATTAATTTTCATAAATATTATAGTATACGCTTTTGTGACTAAGTCAGCTTATATGCTACCATAGTTCCGTGGAGCCTTAACTGCCTCATGGCCGTGGCCAGACTTTTGATATTCTCTTGCGCCATGAACGCAGTGCTGTTTTTCTCAGCTCCCCAGCTAGGCCATGGGCATTATGTCCTCGCCTTTTTTGTAACCATGGTCCTGTCCAGTGTGGCCACAGCAATCACCCTCAGTGTGCTCTAGCTCAGAACGGGCTGCGCCCATGAATCGCTTTAAATGATTTATGATCTGCTTGCGGCTGTTGCTACCAAGTGTGAAGTCGTAGATGGCGAGGCTAAGAGGCTGGTGAAGCTGAGGCGAGATGCTTGAAACGGCTCTTGTCGGAGCCAGTGGCCCATTTCTCGAATACGCCCAGCCAGAGGGTGGCTCGGTAGAGGGCTAGTAGTGATGCGGGATACCGGGGCAGCGCGCCTGGGCCTCGTACTTTGCTCTAGTATTTCGAGGGAGCCGAATCGGTAAGGCATTGGGCGCTTTGGGCGCTGGTAATGCGTAGACGGCTTGTCCCGGAGTGATTATGTCGTCCATCGTGTCTCTCACTTGGCCAGCGGGTTCGCATGCACCGTCACGCGCTCGATCCGCGGCGGTTCTGAGGACGAGGACGAGGACGATCCGCCTTCCCCTCCTTTCGCAGGCGAAGGCCCCGACTTGGGCCGGTGCTTCTTGTCCACGGGCGCGGCCTCGATCTTGTCGAGCGTCTCAAACGACGCCTCGCCCAGCAGCCGGCCAAACACTGTGTTGACGCCGTCCAGGTGCGGCGTGCGCGCAAAGGTCACGAAAAACTGCGACCCGTTGGTGCCGGCCAGCCCGCTACCGACCGGCGGCGCGCCCTTGTTGGCCATGGACACGATGCCGCGCGCGTGGTGGCGGAGCGCGGGCATGCGGATCTCATCCTCAAAGGGCTGGCCCCAGATGGAGGTGCCCTTGTCTTTGGACTCTTTGGAACTCTTGTCCTTGGGCTTGCCTGCGGCCGCGGCCGGCATCCCTGTCTGGGCCATGAAGCCGGTGACGACGCGGTGAAAGGGCGAGCCGTCATAGTAACCCGAGGCACAGAGAGCCAAAAAGTTCTGCAAACTCTAGTTAGCACAAAAGGTCATTAAAATGAAAAGAGTATCGGGCACCCTACCTCTGCTGTCTTCGGGACGCTCTCGCAAAAGACCTCGATCTTGAGATCGCCCACGTTGGTGTGGAGCGTGACCGACATGATGCACAAAATGGACGAGGGTAGACTGCAAGAAATTGTTTTGGTATGAAAGACCAAATTTGCCTCCCTAGAAATGCACAAGGACCGGGTGCACAGATGAGCGAGGATGACCGGGTGTCCCTGGAGGGCGGAGTTTGGAGAGCTCCAATGCGATCGATCGTTTTCGCTGCCTGGGGAAAAACGCGTGCGACGTGCCAAGATTAGTCATCCGATCCAGACGGGAGCATCCGCCCCTTCCCATTCCTTGGTCCTGCATCGCCTTGGTTATTTACTAGCTAAGTTTATTTTCACGTGTGCTTTAGATTGTCATTTTCAAATTATTTCATTCATTGCTTCTTTTCCTGGTGATCCTTCCATGCTCAAAACTGGCACGGCCAACCACCGGTAAAAAAATCGATCTAAAACAGGCGCTGTCGCTGAACATCAATTGCGTATTCATATATATGGCATGTGGCTTTTTGAAGTTGCCCACGTAAATAAACAAAATAAAAAACCCAAAAGGCTAAATAAACTCCTTTGAAAATCCCATGATAGCCGCCCACCGACTCCGTACAAGCCATTCCTCGCTCCCAGGCCAAAATCTTTCGCAAAGGGGTATGCTGTGAACCGGATTCGACACGGTTTCGATCTTGTTCTAGAGACATAGATCTTGAAACAAATCCAGCCGTATGTCGATATCCCCTGTGTCAGCTACCGTCTGGCTGGCCCTGGAAGACACCCTTTTCTATATTGGCATATATTTCTGGGTATTTGTTGCGAACGCGGTCCCGTAAATCCGTCGGCTGGCGGCTCGCTAGGTTGAAGCTGGGATGGCGATGGATCTTGGTCCAGGCTGGTCCATAAATTTGGAGACCCTCAAGGATCTCCTTGTCGTCTTGTTCCGTAAATGGCCGTCTCTCGCGGCGATGTGACTTCTTAAAGGGGCCTTGGATGCCTAACTTGATCATGTCTTCCATATTTCGGCGATGGACACGTCGCTTCCGCATCTTTGGCTGGTCTGGCGACACCGCAGTGCTAGAAGAACCGTCTTGGCCCTGGCTGTTGTATGGCTCGAGCTGTTCGTCTGGTTCGATCAAGATGTCTTCCAGGGACAGACTTGTTTTCGACTTTAGTCTGCTTGTGGCCGTGGATGGACCTGGTGTCGACGAGGATGGCGTGGATGCGTCCGGAGGTGATGCGGCACCCGACTGGTCGTTCCGGCTTAACTTGCCACGTAATTCTTCGGGACAGCAGGTGCGAAAACGGTCTTTCAAGTCACCCGCCGTACGGCTGCTGAACTCAAACTCTGGGTCTTCGAGAATGGCCGTCCACTTGCCCAGTCCGTGCCTGCTGACGCCGATGAGGAGCTGATTTGTCTCGTCTTCTGTCCACCGGCGGCGAGGCTTTGTCGCACGCCGTTTTGGCTTCGAGGAATTTGTTGAAGACGCCGCTTCTGGAGAGTCACCCGCTTCGCCTGTCGTCGATCGTGTTGACCGCGGTGCTCGTGCTGGACGACCGGGTACTGGTGATTTTTTGGTGGCTTTGCCCATTCTTGGCGACAGTTCGGATGCAGACGATGTCGAAAAGTGTCGTCCTCCTACCAACGGGAGCATGGATGAGGACATGCCCATGGTGTCGCCCATTCTGTCGTGGTCAGAGGCCAAGTGTGAGCCGCTTCCGGAGAGCATGCTGTCGAAAAGGTAGTGGCTCCCGCCGCCTCCGGAACTGCTGCCTGCACCTCCGCCTCCAGCATTGCCACCATAGTCGGCATTGCGGTTCATGGACTCGTCGTCTTCGTATTCAGTGTACGCAATCGGAGGGAACACGGCGGCGTTCGGTGGCGGTTCGTGCAAACCGTTGATGATGGGTGGAAAGACCTGATTCAAAGAACCGACTTGCTGGCTCGACTTTTGCTTCTTTAGTGGTTGCGGTAGTTGTATTAGTTCGTCGGTATGTGGTAAAACGTGTGACCGCTTGCCCATATGTAATGATGATGCTGAAGATGGGTCGTCTTGCCCGCTTGGTAACATAAAGGGATCGACCAAGCTGGCCGAGCCATCGCCCAGGAACATACGGAGCGGACGACTCGGCCACCCACCGGCGCCCCCGGAACCGCCCAGACTCGGATCATCGCCGCCTGCCGAGGGAGAAAACGCCGAGTTGAGTGTCGTATGGTTTAAGCCAGAATGTTGATATTGTTGTGTCTGATATTGCTGCTGTTGTTGTGACTGTTTTCCGGCGGGCGACTCGGGCGGGTTGAGCTCAAGCGGCGGAAGCATGAGAGCGGCGGCATCTTCGGGACTGTCCGGGGCGCCGAGCGTGCTGTGTATCGAAGGGAGATGATCCCTATCGTCGTTTACGTTCAAGAGGTGCATTAGCCGCGGCTCAATGGTGGCCATGGTGTTGGCAGCCATGGTGCAGCGTTGGCTGTATGGGGAAGAGAGAAGAGGGACATCGGGGTCCCGTTAAAAATCACGGCGGTCCTTGGCGAGTAGGGGAGGGGGTGAGGAAGAAGTGAGAAAAAAAAATGTGAAATGAAAATGAGAAAAGAGAAGAGAGAAGTAAAAGTAAGGGAGAGACGGGGGTTAGAGCGAGAAGAAATAGAGACGAGAGTGAGTGGAAGACGACTTGGTGGCAGGAAAGGGAAAAGGGAAAGGTAAAATAAGAATAAGTGGAAAAACGACCAAATGGCGAAAAACCCAAGAGCCTGGAATACCAATAGTAGAGGGCGACGAAGGGCGACGAGTGGGCTGACGAGACTCTAAGTAGAATAGCCAGAGGCTTCTTTTTGGGTTCTCTTTGGCTCCGGTGCTTCTGTCTCGTTCCAGTGCGTGCTGCCGGTCTAGTTGCGTTCGGTTTCGTTTCTGTACTTGTCGTCGTGCCGCCGGGTGGCGTCTGGATTGGGGGTGATGGTCTTTGTACAAGTAGTCGTTGAGGTACTGGTCGAGGTGATCATAAAGGCGGCATTGGTGTCGTCAATGTTGTCGTCGTGGCTGTCGTCGGTGGTTCTTTCCTGCTTGTGCTTTTAAGTGCTTCTGTGTGCCTTCCTTTTTGCACTTCTGGACTTTTTCCTCTTCTGGCTCGTTCCCAGCTTCCCTTGCCTTGTCAACCGAGACGCAATTCCCCGGGCAAGACCCGTAAGACACACCGCTAACGCGCGCACGAGAAGAGGGAAGGAGCGAACACGAGCGGACTGGCGGTTCTAGAAGAGAAGGGAACAAGGGGTAAGAGAGGGAAGGCGCACTCGTCGACATCGACCACTGGCAGTCGGTCCGCCGAGACAGGAAAGAACAATGCTGTGTCTATAAAGGAGGAAGCGACAAAAGAGACAAAAGAGACAGGAAAAGACGTGCCTGCCGTGCCTGCACGCCAAAAGGAAACAATATAGCAGACATCCACACTGGCTTTTGCCCACACACACGCTCTCACACAGAAAAGAAAGACAATGCAATAAAAAGCGAGGCAGCGATATAAAAGACGGGTAGTAATAACGCCAAACAAGGGAAATGCCAGAGCCAGTGAAATCTAAAAGCCACTTAAAAGTCGAGAAAAAAATAAAGCTACAGCCACCGTGCACTAATATAAAGCGCAGCGAGGGCGAAAAGGTCTAGAACGTCCCCGTCCTCCTGGATTTATTCCGTAGCTGCGATAACAATTGAGGGGTAGGCAGACTAGGGGGACCCAAAGAGCCAAGAGGGGAAGGAACAACCCACACCCACGCTACAGCGTACCAGTCTTGCAATAGTCGAGGACGCACATGGAGAAAGAACGAAGAACGAAAGGAACACCTTCGGGAAAGACCAACCAGGGCCACAAGGGCAGAAAGGGCAACCACCAACGAGGGCGAAGGAGGGCCAATCTACAAAGGGGGCAGTCGCGATTCACAGGGCAGGGTGGCAGACGGAGTACTCCGTGCGAGGGAACGTCGTAAGAGCGCGACGCAAGTTTGGTGCGTGGCCGGTTGGAGAGAGATTGTTGTGTGTTGCTGGTTGTTTTGCGTGCTGGGCGTGCTGCGCGGCGGCGTGCTGACTGTATGCATCTTACTTGTGCTGCTGCAGCTCCGTGGCCTGGCTTTTGGCCCTGGCCAGACCCTTGTGTTGGCTCCTGCCCGTAAGTAGTCGCATTTCCCGGGCAGCGGGGGACCTTCCCCTTTGGCCCCTCCAATTTCCACTCCCGTGCTGGGTGTGCGGCTGGTGCAGGAGCGAGCCAAGTGCGTGCTTTCCCTTTGTCTTGGCCTGGCCTGTCGGCCCAGGGCCTGGCCAGCTCTTTTTTCTCGTTTCTGGAATTGCTTGGGTCCACCACCCGTCTCTGCCACGACACACCCCGGTGTGCCTGCAAGCTGCGTGTGTGTTGTTCTATTTTTCTTTTTCTTTCTTCGCCCGCGACGTTACCGACAGTTAATTGGGATGGGGCGCTGCATTATGCGCAGGGCCTGTTGTTAGAGGTGAGCTTATTTTTTTGTTTGGGGTTTTGGGTTGTTTGGTTTGGTCTGGAGTCGGCTTCGAGAGGATTTTGTTTTGCAGCGGTTTCTGGTTTTCTTTTTTTGGGGTTGCTGGCACTGGCTTTCTGCTGGGCTGGTTCTGGAATGCATTGTCCGACGGAGCAGGGGGGCAGAGAGACAAGCATTGATTGACAGTTGCAGAGACCAGACAGAAACAAGCAAAGTGTGCGCACGAATACAACGCAAGCCGCAGCGCACAGCACGCAGACCGCAGCTCGCTTCTCCCAGAACAAGCCAGACCAACCAGCATCGCCCTGCCGCAAGCCACATCCAAAAGAGGCAAAAACGAAGTAGAACAATACACAGCGACAAGAGCGAGCGTGAGGTACAGCAAGAGGCAAGGGCACGAAAACTGAACGTGCAAGACAGGAAGAACGAAAGAAGACCGCAGGAACAAAGGACGCGCGCGCGCACACAACATACAAGAGACTCGATCGACCGGCTCCGGCTACATAACAATGGCGTCCCGTCTTCCGACCATCCCCCGGCTGGTATTCACCGTCATCGAGCCAATCTCGCTGTGAGTTGCTGGTGCTGCCACTGTCCAATTGTATATCCTGGGCCTGGGGCTGGTGACTGTTCCTCCTGTCCCTCCTCGGCTCGCCCATCCCTTCACACCCTCTGCTAACGACCCACCTCTCTCTCTGTCCCCAGCATCGGCGGCTGTGTGCCCGCATTGTTCGCGACCAATTGGTTCATCCGCGAGCAAATTGCGGAGGCGCCGTCGGCCCCAACCATCGCCCTACTAGACCAGGCGCGCATCGTGGCCCAGCAGCTGGGGAACGCCTATGGCCTGCTGTTCATGGTCGGCGTCGCAGTCCTCTATACAAGCACCGAGCTGAAGGTCGTGCGCAACTACTTGGTGGCACTGTTGCTTGCAGACATTGGCCATGTTGGCTTGACCATCGTCGCGCTCGGCACAGAGCAGTTTTCTGCTGTCGGCGAGTGGAACGCCATGACGTGGGGAAATGTTGGTTTCACGGTATGTCTTATCGTCTCTCTCTTTCTCTCACTCTCTCGCTCGAGTCCCGTCGTTCAATGTTTTGTCTCTCTCTGTCTCTGGCATCATGTGTATCGTGCATGGTGCATCTAGCACAACGCATCGTCGGTCTCAACACTTTTTGTTGAGGAGGCGACGTTCATGCGGCGAGCATGCGGCGAACATGCGGCGAGTGAGACGTTTGCGAGGGCCTTTGCGCTAACC
Organism: Sporothrix inflata; assembly: GCA_021396225.1. Classification (NCBI taxonomy): domain Eukaryota; kingdom Fungi; phylum Ascomycota; class Sordariomycetes; order Ophiostomatales; family Ophiostomataceae; genus Sporothrix; species Sporothrix inflata. The sequence continues at coordinate 272,089 of WNYF01000021.1, forward strand.
CAATTCCCCAATGTGCCAGGCGTTCCTCGCCCTGATGCGGACTTCGTACCTGCTCGGCCTATTTGGCCCAGACAAGCCAGCGGCTGTTCCAGCATCCGAGAAGAGAAAGTGAAGCCATCACCATCGCCATCCCCAGCGGCCTCGTCCTGTCCTCTCCCAAATCGTGCCTGATGGTACACGAAGGTACAAGTTGGGCGAACAAAGTTGAGACAAGGTCTCGCCTTGTTTCCTTGTCCTTCACGTTCCTACTTCCTCTCGCTTCCTCTCTCTTTTGTCCGCTTTTTCTCTCTTCCTCATCTCCATATCACGAGTCGTTGCTGGTCCACGTGTTTAGTAAGGTATATGCACGCCTGAGAGTGCGCAAGCCTCCCCGTCACACGAGTGTACGGGTTGTGACGAGCAAGCTAGTTATAGTTGAGGGGATTGGCTGGCCGAAATGTCGTTTCCCTTTCAAACCCCATCTTTGAAAATGACCCGAAGAAGCGGTCAAGAAGTTCGCGGCACTGCCGAGAAAGGCAGGCAAGCTTAAGTGGAACATGTCTCTCTCTTTCGGTGAGCGCCTATCGAAGACGGCGATGTGGGCGCGAAGACCCGGAATTTTTTGGTGATATATGTCTGTCTTTTTGTTTATTGGTACACACTCTTTCCTTTTGGATCCTTTTGATTTTGAATTTCAACCAATGTTCAGCAAATTTACCGTTTGTGAAACCATCCCTGAGGCCTTTTATCTCACTTACTACTTACTGTCCGGACATCAAGCATGGCGCCTGGTTGTACACAAGAGACCGAACTAGGACCAGGAGATCGGATCAGTGGTACAGGGAACGAAGATCGCATGAGAAAAGAAATACTCCTGCGATCGTGCACGAGTGCGGGAGGTGCATTGGCCGAGTACGGCCCTTTTGGTGAGGCTGCCAACGATATTTCCCGCTGACGTTGGCCAACTCTGGGGGATAGAGACAATTTGGGGGCCGAAAAAGAACATCGACGAAGCACAAATCAAGCGACGACTGACCGAAACCAAGCAAGGCAACGTCGCACACGCAAAAAGAGTTGTCTCGCGCCAATTCGGACGAACTGGCTAGTATGGTCCAGTTCGTGAATTGTCTCTGCCTGGAAAGGGGGAAGGTAGCCACACGCGCACGCTACAGAAGACATCGGCAGCACGAGAAGGATGAGCGGACGAACGACAGGAACGACACCGAGCACAAACGGCGGACGCCAAAGAACGCCCGGGGCGGTTGTACGCAGGGCTTCTGAGGGGGGCGACAGACAGGACACAGAGCCAGCATCCCCAGCCACGACGGTCGTCTAGCCACATCATACGATACAAAGCAACGCCCTGTGTCGCGTATCTGCTTCTTGTGTCCGTGTATCTTCTGCCGTCGCCCTGCAAGGAGGGCTGGACACAGATGCAGGCAGGCCCAATGGTGGTTGACGTCTTGGAAAGTGGCCGGCAAGACGGCCCATCCTGTGCGAGGTTGTGCACGCCGTGCCAGCTGGGAGCTGGGGCTGGTCCAACGACAGATGGGGGCACATGGCCATGCCAGTCGCAGGCGTATACGCCAAACGAGTTCTGCTGTGGACTCGCCTCTTTCAAGCACTCAAAGATATTTAATACTCGTTAACCGTGAGCGCCAAACAAGAGCCAGCCCATGACCTGTTTGAGAACCAGATGGAAATCAGATGGGAACCAGGCAAAATCCAAACAAGGCCGACTGACAATGCAGACCAATTTAGAAGGCGCGAAGAAAGGTATTAATAGCCTACTACAAGCCCCTGTTTGCACATCCAGGCACTCCCGTTTCAGCGTTTCGCCTGATTTAATGCCGAGTTCTTAAGGTTTCCAGCGCTGCACATCAAGTTTCGTCCGGAGATGATATATGAGAATGGGCCATCTTTGTTTGAATATTCTAATTGTAGAAACAAAATATAAAGTAAAAATTCGGTGTGTTGATCATTGGAAGGTTTCAAAAGCACCATCGAGCAATCCGACTCCTCTATGAAAATGAGTGTGGAATTATCGCCAATGTGATGTCCGACTGATACGACAGGCCGCTATCGCAGCTAAAGTGCACCCGCCGTTAAGCTGTCGGAGATAAGACCTACCCGCACTTCCTCGCCGTTGACAAGCGATGACGGATTCACCTCCCCGCAATTGTCGGCAGGAGCGCCCAGTAAACTACCCATAACACACCGTACAGCACTCGTCTCGCGCGGAGTTTGGCAAGGCAAGAGCGACCAACGGTAGCTCCATGAGCTTAGAAATAGAGAGAGGAACCTTAGAAAGGCGATCATCCACCAGGGGAAGGCGCAACCCAGATTAGATGTATTTGTCCCGGGGCATTTTGCCGTGGCTGACCTCTTCCTCTCGCCTTTTCCTGGCTTTCAAACGGAACGCCGTGTTTCTGCTTTTCCACTCCTTGCTCACGCCCTCCTTGCTTTCCCTTTACTCGACGCTCCGCTTGACCGCCGCAGGTACTCCGGGAGGGAATCAGGAAACGATACCCGCAACAGCGCCACGCCCGCACTTTCGGCGTCGTCCCGTGACTTCCGATCAACGACCCTCGCACACACGCAATAACCTGTCCACAGAGCTCTACACCACTCGAAGACCATAGGCTTGCGTACTTATTGCGCTCTTTCGCTCTTTCGCTCTTTTTCTGAGCACCTCTGCGCACTTCGCAAGCTTGAAACAGGGTTGCGCAATACACCGCCCGGCCCCAGCTTGTCCCACCCTAGCCGAGACATAACGACATGTCAGCTCCGCAGACTCCGGGCGACGACACCACTGGCGCCGGCGGCCAAGATGACCACGGCCGCGGCGGCAGTGATGGCGAGGGCCACGCCGCTGACGTCTTTGACTTTCTGCAGCAGGCGTATCGACTACGCGCCGGTGGCGCCGGCGGCGAGTACACAGCAGTGCATGGCGAATTTGGGGACGATAATAGCCACCGACTGCTCGACGACGACGGCGAAGAGGACGAGGAAGACGATGACGAGTACCATGGTACGTGCCGCACTCCCTAAGCCGGTTGCTCCGAAGGCTTTGTGGTGACAGCAGCTCTAACTCGTGTGATATAGATGCAGAGGAAGGCCAGATGCACTACGATATAGAAATCGAAGAGATCGTCGACGAGGAAGAAGAGATAGTGAACGACGACGACGACGAAGAAGAAGAAGATGATGAAGAGGAGGACGACGAGGAGGCAGAGGAAGACGATGAGGAGGAGGAGGACGGTGATGACGATATCGACGAAGGTACGAAGCCATTCGCTAGCTTTCTCCCCATGCGCCAATACTAACCGTGTCAGGTCGCCCTGTACCCTACCTCACCCGCCGGCAACTGAACATCATGTTGCAAGGTGAGACGTTACACAATGTTCTTTTGAGCGTGACCGACTGGGGAGGCAATTTCGATGCCGATGCCTTTACCAACAGCCGGCGGCGACGACAACAGCTACGTGACCCAAACCGATTCCCAAAGGTGCCGAGCGAGGAGGGTCGTAAGCTCATGGATTCGGGCGTGTTTGGTTCGACAGAACGGCCGCGCAAAGTGTATCCAACGATCCTCGACGACATGGCCTCTGACAACCACTCCCTGCACACCAAGATCGAGGCGAGGCGGCGCCCCGTGTCGATGCGGTTGCTGGACCGTGAGCTCGGCCTTAGCCAGACGCAAGCCGACCGCGCATTAGGCAAGAACATGATCGCTCAGAGTATGGTGCCCTCGACCGACGCCGATATGGTCTTGCGGTACGACGCACCCGTGTACCTGGGCCAGTTCTCGGACGACGGCAACTTCTTCTACAGCGCCACCAAGGACTTCCGCGTGCGCATGTATGACACGTCTAACGTGAACGAGTGGAAGCACTACAAGACCGTTGTGCACCCGTCGGGCCGCTGGACCATGACGGATGCTGCGCTGAGCCCGGACAACAAGTGGCTCGCGTTCACGTCCATGATGCCCAAGGTGTGCCTGGCGCCAACAGACCCCAACGACGAGGGCGAGCCGTACCTTCTGGACCTGGCGGGCCACCCCAGAGACGACACAATTGGAGATTTCTACGACTCGTTCGCCATCTTCTCCGTTCGCTTCTCGGGCGACGGCCGCGAACTGGTCGCTGGCACCAACGCCAGCACCATCATCGTGTACGATATCGAGTCGCGCCAGGTGCTGCACAGTTTCGAGGGCCACCAGCACGATGTCAACGCCGTGTGCTTTGGCGACAAACAGTCTCCGCATTTGCTGTACTCCGGCTCCGACGACGCCACCATCAAAGTGTGGGACCGCCGCAGCCTGGGCGATAGCCGGGCTGCGGGCGCCTTTGTCGGCCACTGCGAGGGTATCACGTACCTCGACAGCAAGGGCGACGGGCGCTACATTCTGTCCAACGGCAAGGACCAGACGATGCGGCTCTGGGACCTGCGCATGGCCATGAGCATGTCCGACTTTGACGCCAAGGACCCGGCCGCGCTGACGCAGTACAGCCTGTACGATTACCGCTTCCAGCGCTACAACGACGACCTCTACTTCAAGCACCCGCACGACAACTCCGTGGTCACCTTCCGCGGCCACCGCGTCGAGCGCACGCTCATCCGCTGCCACTTCTCACCGCCGGGCAGCAGCGACGGGCGCTACGTCTACTCGGCGAGTCATTCCGGCAAGGTCTATATCTATAACCTGGACGCGACGCTGGCGGGCGTCATCGACGTGCGCGAGGCCACGCGCGAGACGCTGTCGGCCGTGGCCGCCGAGGAGGAGCGCCAGGCCGAGACGGGTGGCCACAACAACACTGCAGAGACAGTCAACTCTCGGCACCGCGTGCGCCAGCGCCGCTACACGCATGGTCCGCTGTGTGTGCGTGACGCCAGCTGGCACCCCACGGCACCCGTTCTTGTCGGTACGTTATCACCTTTCAACCCGAGCTTTCTGTTCATTCCTGCTTTGTATTCCATTTGCTAACAGACCATCTAGCCTCATCATTCGATGCCGAGAGCATGGAGACTGGCACGTGCTCGGTCCACTCTTGTGACATCACCAAGGACGGCGACGCCGGCGGGCGCGAGCATCGACTGTTTGACGACCGGATGCGGCCGATATCGTCGTGGCAGACGTCGGGGCGGAATACGGCATGGTGGGCAAACTAGAGAGATAGGATATGCTCGAGGAGACAAGCTTTCGGGGTATGTCTCTGTAGGATCCTTCGTAGATTTTGTGTAAATAAATTCGAATACATTCTATGTTCATGAACATATAAACCGATCTGTCGTTTCTTCTGAATACGTATACGGATCACAGGCATTTGTAGAAGGCAAGTCAAACGGGTGAGAAAAAAATTGTGTGTTGCGCTGTTTAATCAAAACTCCGGTATCCCTTTCCTGCTCTTTTTATGGTTTGTTTCTCGGTCCAAGCCTGGGTTTTTAGTACACAGTATAAAAGAATATTACAAAAAGCGAAGAGAGTGTTCCATCCCCCAAGACTGGATCTGGCCTCTTCCTTTTCTCGAGTTGTAGTATATAAATGTTTCGTTTTTTTTCCTTTTCCGTTATGCTTCGCGTTCAAGTCTTGCAAGCTCAGGTCGACTGTCTTTTACTTGGTTCGTTTCTTTGGTCGAAGAGAGGAGGTCCAAGGCAAGTTGTGTGTCGTCCGTCTCATGGCAAGAAACAGGCCCGTTGGGCCACGCGCCTTATCCGTCCGCCATTCTCGCCGAAAGCACCACTTATGCGCCGCCGACCAGGATGTTGTTCAGCGGGATGTGGACTGTAATGCATCGAAGAGAAAGGGTTAGCATATCCGCTGCGCAAATGCGCTTCGAGGGTGGACGAGCGAGGAAACCTACCCAGCTTGACGAAGTAACCGACAGCACCCATGACGATGAAACCGACGCCGACAGCCTGACTGATCTTGGCAAACTCCTTAGCATCAGCTGTAGAAGAATATTGTTAGCATCGTCGAGTTCCCATCATCGATGTCGCGTGATGCGCAACCCTCAACCCCGGATAGCAGAGATGCGCCCTCTCCTCCCATCGCAGCAAGCTCCATCTGAGCGCATCCTCAACCCAGGGCTTCCGATTCCATCCTCCATCAAAGGGGAGTGCGGCTGTCGATTCACGTACGCTTCTGGCAACGGTTCAGGAACTGCATGCCATCCTTAATGAACTCCCGAGGGATGTCGAGGATTTCCTGGATCTGCTCAGACATGATGAAAGGTGTGTGTGGTCGGGAGGGTGGGTGAATAGAAGAAGAAGAGGCGAGGAAGAGGGAAAAAAGGTCCTTGGTGAAAAAGTCCGTCGAGCGTCGAGAAAGGAAAGGAAATGGTCGGTGGTCGGTGGTGATGGAAGATGGGAGGAAAGGAAGGCGAGAGAAAGGGGTAGATTCAGTAGTAGGTCCAAAAATTGGGTATTCGCGCGCGACGCCAGCTTGGCCTATTACCCAATTGAACTGTCCTCTCTTTCCCCAGCCCCAGGGCAAAAAGGTAATGCCAGATCGCCCGAACCCTGCTGTTTAGGTGCACTGTCCCCTGTTCTGCACGTGTTCAGACCACCCAAACTCAGCATAGTGCGAGAGAAGGCTACGACGCCGGAGTCTACAGTATATGCACAGTGTCAAATACAGTACGCTTGCTGCCCACAGCTCCCCTAGTTCAGAAGGCGACCCACAGTTTTGGAGGCTCCTACAGGCCTCTTCGTTCTTTCCCCCTTCTGTTCCAGTTTGGACCTCCTTCCCTGTTTGAGCCTCTATCTCTAACTGTGTCTAACTATTGTCTAACTGCGTCGCGGGAAGCTCCTTCCTCCTTCTTTGACCCCCCAGTTTTGCTTGGTAGTGTGTTCCGCTACGACTTTTCGCGTGTCTCTCTCGCTCTCTCCTCTTCTCCCCTTTCCTCCACCGTCCGACCTCGCGATCAATCTCAAACCCATTTCGCTTGGGCTTCTCAACAACCTTATCGTTCTTCGCGCTCATCTCCTTCATCATTTATTTTCCTCGGAAACGACCGAATCTGCTCTGCACCCCGTTTTCGCGCTTACCAGGACTGCAGCCTAGCTGTTTCTCTGCCCGAAGCTATCACCGACTCCCATCATCCTACCTTCGCCTTTCTTTCCACCTCATCCCATCCTCTTCGTCCCAAAGACAGAGCTACCTTTGGCCGCTGCGATCCTCTACACTCCTTTGCTCTACCTTCGAAAACCCACACCATCGGCCTGGCGTCGACCGAACCCCACGCGAAGCTTCAGGATCGCCCCTACGATTGCGCAAAGCTCTTTCGAACCGACAAGGCATCGAGCTCTTGTTGCTCTGCGCTTTTGATATCAGACTCGTCTCTCCTTCTATTTGTTCCAGCTGAACCACAGCTATTCTCTCTCCAATACAACCTGTACCAGCTCGTCCTGTCTATTGTCCTACAAGCCAGACTGCAAGCACAGAGCTTCGTCTGCCGCGCATATCAGAGGACTTCCTTTGTACTGAAAGGGAACTCCCATCATCGTCCGTTGTTATCGAGAAGCCAAGTTTCTTCGTGTCTGGAAAAGAAAGCCCCCCAGGAGTGTACGTACCAATAGCTCTGTTCTGTCTTTTTTCCTGCTTGTTGTCGTGGTTTCCTTCTTTCTTCCTCTGCCTTTTGCTTTTGCTTTTCTTTCGCTTTTCTCGATCTTGGGGTTTCCTTCTTCTTCTGCGTTATTTCCCTGCACTCTGTCTTTTCTTCTTCTCGTCTTGTTCTTCTTCAAGCTCCCAGGAGACTGCACCATGGCGTCCTTGGCAGCCGGTTTGGAAGATGGGGCGTGCGCGAGCATTTCGTGTATCTCTGATCCTAACCTAGGTCTCAATACAGTTTCAGTGGACACAGCAACTGCACCCGGCATCTCATAGCCCAGGCATTGTCTTGATTTCTTGTTTTTTTTCTTCTGTTTCTGTGTGTCTCTTAGGCCTCGAAGAGTTCTGAAAAGACCCAGCCAACACACGACAAAAGGCTTTTTGTAGCCCCGATCCTCCACAGCAACCGACAAAATGACGACCGAGGAGGACTTTGAGATCGACATCTATGGCGATGCCAACGGCAACGACGATGGTGGTAACCAGCGGGACAGCTATGTCGGTGACGACCACGAGCATAACCAGAGCGCCAACAACCAGGGCCAGGGCCACGACTACGATGACCAGAGCCACAACCAAGACGACAAGAACCAGGTCGATCGCACACAGGCCTCACCCAAGGCAGAAAAACAGTCACCGCCCGGACCGACGCAGGGCGTCAAGCGGAAAGGAAGCTCCGACGACCGTCCGATAGATCCGGGTGCCACGACGGCAATTATGGTCTCCGAGCTTAGCTGGTGGATCACGGACGATGACATTCGCGGCTGGGTTGCAGCAGTAAAGTGCGAGGAGGAGCTGAAGGACATTACGTTTAGCGAACACAAGGTCAACGGCAAAAGCAAGGGGTAAGACAAAGCTGTTGGCGTTCTTCTTTGGGCGTACTTTAGCACCGTACTTGTATTCGCATCACCTGCTAACCACTGCATCCTTTTCACCGCAACAGGCAAGCCTACATCGAGTTCTCGTCACAACAGGCCGCGACGGCCACCAAGCACCGGGTCGAGTCACAGGCGACGGGCGAGTACCAGGCGGGACAAAAGAAGCATAGCGTCATCTTCTCCTCACCGGCAACGAACCCCTTCCGCACTCTGCCCAAAGACACACCGAGCCGGGGTGGCGCGCACAATGCACAGAATCGGAATGCGCCCGGCTCCGGCTACCAGGACCGGTCTGGCGGCAACAACAATTACAACAACAATTACAACAACACTGGCGGCGGCGGCTACCGTGGACGCGGCGGTGGCAACATGTACAACAACCGCGGCGGGATGAACAACCAGGGGGGGTTCAACCGTAACTTCAGCGGCGGCAACATGAACGCGTTCAACAACAACAACAATGCCGGGCCGATGAACTTTGGTGGCAACCCCATGGGCGGCGGCGGTGGTGGTTTTACCGGCAACTTCCGTGGCAACATGGGCGGCGGCATGCGCGGTGGCCCGGGCATGCGCGGCGGTCGTGGCGGCCCGATGGGCGGCATGATGGGCGGCATGGGCCCGGGCATGGGTGGTATGGGCGGGATGAACCCCATGGGCAACATGCCCGGTGGCATGGGAGGCATGGGTAATATGGGCGGTATGGGCGGCATGGGTGGCATGGGCATGGTCGGTGGCGGTATGCCGAGTACGTTTCCCTACCCACGCTTTTCTCTCTTTGACTTTCACTGACCACAATCTGCAGACTTCCAAGGCATGCACCCCAACTTCACGCCCAACTTCTTCGGTGCCGGTGGCGGCGCTGGCGGTGCTGGCGGCGGCATGGTCGGCAACCAGGGTGGCGGCAACCAGGGCGGCGGCGAGTGGCAGAACCCGCACGGCGCAAAACGGCAACGGCCAGAGTAGTAATCTGGTGTGTTGCAGTGCGTGCCAACGGGGCCTTTACGATGAGATCACTATTCTTGTCCTGCTCGCCTACTCTCTCCCGGTGTCTCAGCTGCTTCGAGTTGTTGCCCCATTTCCTAAGTCTGTCATGCGTACTGGCTGCGGCCGCACCTCCTTCTTTCTACTGCTTTTTTTCTTTTTGTTATCTTTTGCCTTTATCATTCCTCCTACTGTCGTGTACTTATATGGATTCAAGCAGGCAGCATGTCTGACTCTGGCAAGGAACGGGACGTCTCTTTCTTTGATTTCTTTGGTTTTGATTTCTGTTTTCTTCCACGGCTCTCTTCTACGCCTGTTCTTGTTCCTATTTCTGTTTCAGTCCTTTCCTTCGCCGGTGTCCTGCTTCCTTTTCCCCGTTGCTGCGTTTCTACCTTTGCACGTGGTCCTCCCTTTTTTTTCGCTTCTACCAATTTGTGTTGTTATATATCTATCTTTGCATTGTCTCTTGTTATTCCAATAAAGGCCTTTTTTATTTATTTCTCCTACATGCCAAGCTGCCTCATGTCGATATGTAACGACTTTCAAAAGAGTGGGAGAAGCAGCAGCCAAACCAAAGTAGCTCATACATACACAAACATGCAAGGTGTCTTGGTCTGCTCCTGGTGCTCCGGGCCCGGCTATGGCTATCCAAAACGGCCTCTCTCCCCTTACCCATTGTGTCTTGGCGATGCACGATGGCATCGAGGATGGTGGCATCCATCTCTCGGACCCTTGGTATGGCAAGGGACGATGCCATCGTGCATGTTGAGAAGAAGCCATTCCGTCATGGTCATCACAACCCTTGAAAAGTATCAAGAAAGCATCAACGTCTTGTGCAATCATCGTACCACAGAAACCAATCTCTCCTTTGATGACAGCTGCCAGAGAATGCGTGTGGAGGAAGGGAGAGTTAATCAATATCCCGACTGGTGGAAAACGCGCACATTCTGTCTCTTGTCACCCAGGGACCTGTCCCCTGTCCCCTCTCCCCTCTCCCAAGACAAGCAAGAGGGAAATGAAAGGCCATCAATTTTATTCTCCGAGCCCGGCACACTTGTGTGCTCTCGTGCCTCGTAACCTCTGTCTCTCTTTTTAATTTGTGATACCACCCGTATGTTTTCAGATGATGATGCATTAGATGGACGAGGTGTTCATGGCCGTTTGTGGGTTTGTTGAGCATTGCTGCTTTTTACGTCGAAAACGTAGGCTTTTGTTACCTTTCTGGCTTCTTTTTGTTTTACTCTGTAAACAATGCGAACACAGAGAACACAAGGACACACAAAACGCAAACAGATGTTGACCAGAAATCGGTACAAAGTACGAGTACCGGTACCTCTGCGCCAACGCACTCGTCGCCCGGAAAGGGGGGCCAGGGCTACGTAATACTTCTTGTGCCGTGTGCGACTGGCACCGCACCGATTCGGTCCAGGCCTTTTTTGGCCTTTTGGCGTTTCGGCCTTTTGGCGTTTTGGAAGGGTGGCTGGCGAGCCAATCGAAGGCCTCTCTCACCATCACCTTCGCCTGCCGCGCCCAGGAAAATGAGGAAAGAGACGAAAGGGCGACACGGCAAGGCAAACGAGAAAAGGAAGGAGAGAAAGGGCACAGGAGTGAGAAGTGAGGAAGGTGAGCATGTTATTTGCATTTATTTTTATTTTTTTTGCTCTTCCACTTTTGTCGGTTGCGCCTTCCTGTAAACTTGCTCTCTGTTTCGTATGGGGTCCCTCTGCGGCAGCTTGGCAAGAGTGAGGAAGAGAGAGACCGAAGAGGGTAAGGGAAGGAGCGAAGGAGAGCAAAAGAGAGCCAAAAGCGGGTTCTTGTGGCACACTGTGAGGAATCAAAGACATCGACAGGGTCGATCTAGACAGTCTGAAGATGATATGGAGTGCAGTAGGACGACTGTTCTGCAAAAGAACGCCAGTGTCGCACGGCCCCTCCCTACACAAAGTAAGATACACCAAAAAGCGACGACACATCACTGCCGAGATGGAAGGACGAACGGGCCAGGAAAGGCAAAAGAAAACAGGGTAGGATCCACCCGTGTCTTTTGCAGACGACCCAAAGAAAGCCGTTGGCAAGAACGCACTGGCCGGACCGCTGGCAGTCCGCGCGTAGTCTGGCAGTATGGCAGTCTGGCAGTCCTGGCAGAAAAATACGACTAAGGCCGAGAACAGTATGAGCACGTTTTTTTTTGTTCTTCGCCGCTCTTGGAAGGTTCCGCCCCTCCTCCCGGAAGGAGCCTCCAACAATATGGTTTGGCGTCGGTTCGAGCTCCGTAAACTTGCTCACTTTGCCAGAAGGGTGGGACAAAGCGGCGGCAACAGACTGAAGACAGGAAAGAAACCCTCAAAAGGGGTCCTCCCCCAGGCTTTTCGACGTCGTCTGTGTTTTCTTCTCCAATTCTCGTCATTCTTCATCTCTTCGTGGTATTTTTTTTCTTCCTCGTTCATTTGACTCTCGGCCTCTCGCTTCGTTGTCGCCGACCCGTCCTTGATCCCATCTACGCCTCTGCCTCGGTCGCTCCTTCTTCCACCAAAAGCACGACCCGCCAAGCACGCTCGCTCGCGCAGCCTAAAGAAATACACTCTATCTATCGCCAAAACACTCTATCCAGCTCTCTTTTCCCGGATTCCTGCGAGAGCGTGTCCTGCACCGGCAGCAGAAGCAACAATCAAGACCGCGCTTGGCGTTGTTCTAGAACGCAGTGTCCGCGCGCAAATCCGCACTGATTACCTACAGCTCGCGCACGCCTGCTGACTCCCGAGCGATCGACTCCCCCCTCCCCGACCTCGCCAACACCTTTCGTCGCCAACATCTCTTATAAGGCTCCGTTGACTCCATCTCCTCTTCTCTTCGACCTTTTTTTTCCCCCGACACACGCTCCTTCCACCCCCCCCCACCGCAACGATGGACATGGACATGGGCGGCTCGGGCTCCAGCAGCGCCAACACGACCGCCATGATGTCCGTCTTCTTCACGGCCACCACCACCCCCCTCTACTCCACCAACTGGACGCCCAGCTCCGTCGGCACCTACGCCGGCACCTGCATTTTTCTGATCATGCTCGCCACCCTCTTCCGTGGCCTCCTCGCCTTCAAGGCCCGCGCCGAGTCCCGCTGGCTCGACGCCGAGCTCGAGCGCCGCTACGTCGTCGTCCCCGGCAAGCCCGTGCTCGCCCAGCAGATCTCCCAGGACTCGGCTGCCAAGCGCATGATTCTGTCGGAGAACGGCATCGAGGAGGACGTCATGGTCCTCAAAAAACGCCACACCCACGTCCGCCCTTGGCGCCTGTCCGTCGACCCGCTGCGCGCCCTGCTCGACACGCTGCTAGCCGGCGTCGGCTATCTCCTGATGATTGCGGTCATGTCCATGAACGTCGGCTACTTCTTGTCGGTCCTCGGCGGCACGTTCCTCGGCAGCCTGCTGGTCGGTCGCTATGTTGTGCTGATGGAGCACTAAGCCACGGAAGCACTGGAAGCACAAAGCGGACGCCACGAGAGCATCACGAGTGCATCACGAGTGCATCACGAGAGCATCACGAGAGCATCACGAGAGCATCACGAGAGTACCGAACCACCGAGCCCACTTTGAGCGAAGCGAAACTCTGCACGACAAACTAACGGCATGTCGTCGAGACTTTGTCCTTCTTGTCCTTTTTTAGTCCTTTTTGGCTCGGTCGACCTCTTGTGTGCGAGACGTGTGTGCACATCTACGAAGATTATGAATGGGTATATACAGAAAACAACCGGCGTTACCTTGGGAAAGATATCAGGCGTTATGTTCCATCTTCTCTTTTTTTCTTCTCTTTTTTTCTTCTCTTTTTTTCTTCTCTTTTTTTCTTCTCTTTTTTTCTCCTTCTTTCCTTTGTCACGATGTCTACAGAGTAGATACAAAACAAATCCTATCTCGTACAAGGCGATGCTCATGACGCTGGTCGAAAGGCCAAAAGTACTGGTACATTGCCCGCTCGTCTTGTCCCGCAGGGTGGTGGCGCTAGTGACGAATCGACCCTGTGCCGTGCAGATATGCGCGCAAATGTGCTCAACCCACGCCAACATCCACAGCTGGAACCAAAGATTCGGCCAGGCCAGTACGACACTACGACAGTACGAGTACAACTACGACGTAAGATACTTGGAACCAGTTATGGGGTCAGGAACTGCATGCATGCAACCCCTTTCGGACCTAGAGGCAACCGTGCTTGATGGGTGCCCGCCTGCCAGCGCCAGGTCCGGCAAACGTGGTAGCGAGACAAAGATGCAGAAAATAAAGGAACAGAATCAACAGAATCAGAACATCGCAGCGGAACATCACAACCAAAGTGTGCGGACGGGAAACGTAAATCTTTCATTCACGGTAAGGCTATGTTCGAATAAATACAGTTGGTTGCAAAACACGGCCGTTTCGACTTGAAGTAATCATTGTCGCCCATAATAAAATGGAATTGAAAGCATTGAAAATAAATGACAAAAATGTAGTTCAGAAAAATAAAACAAAATAATACTCACACAAAACAGACACAGTGGTCCCAAACCAAACAACCGGTTTTATACAATGGCACGTACAACTGTACCATAGGGGAGCTTGTAGAGTGCAGATACACATTTCAATAAATGGGCTCACGTTGATCAGCCCTACGAACAACGATCGTTGAGCTCCGGCCCGTTTCCAAGCAATCACCAGTACCGTCTCAATACCTCCTTGCCTCGCCGACCAAAAAAAGCCCCCGCTTCTTCCTCATGGGCACTCGCACCCCCGATATCGTCAGCATGCTCGTATATCGCACCGTTTCGGCAAACGGCAACTAAGCAATCCTGCCGAACGGAGCCGCCCGTGAGCTTTCGCCCAAGGCATACTAGCAAGGTGCCTCTGGTCTCGTCAATCGCAGTTCAATATCCTTTCCAGTTAAGTCCAGCATGAACGTTTTCGACATGTGCACTGCGCTTGGTATCGACTGCAGTGGCCGGAGGCCGGACAGGATCCGAGCTCCGCTGGGGGGAAGTAAGGTGAACCGGACGTACGGGGCCCGGGGGCTTGGCCCCCCGACCATGGGAAAGAGCAAAAGACGCAAAGACCAACAAACCAAACCTCCCGGAGCAGGGGGGGGGACCGCGGCCGTTGGACAAAAAGGAAATATGAGAAATATGATTTGTTTCCGGAAAATGCGCAAGGGGACTTAGAAGAGGCTGAGAGGCTCCGGGGGCCGGGACCAAGGGAAAAAAAAGTGACCTTCCCGATGAGGAAGGCTTATCTTTTTTGGGTAATTTTCCCCAACTTACACGTCTAAAAGTAGTAATTTTATTTCGCTCTGCCAGCAACGACGTCCAACACATTGCGTCGTACTCCGTACGTCGTAGAGATAGAGACAATAGACAGCAAGACTTCCAGAACCGACGGCCCAAAAACACACAAATAAATATAAATATATAAAAATACTGCATATATTCTGTATCACCGTATCCCACCCTCTCTACTATTTCCTGCACCAAGTACCGCCAGCAGCTCGCTTTCATGAATGAGCTTTCGCAGGACGTGCAGGCCACAAAGATGCAAGATAGGGGGTCAAATAGAACACATCCGACGTGTGTTGGATTTGAAATGCCCTTTCCTCGTTCTCTGCCTCTCAACCTGCCAAATATCCTTTCCGCGTCCCCTTGTCCGTGCCGCAATACGCAAGAGGCACGCACCGCCCTTTCTACATCCTTCAAATAGATTGCGCCGCGTAGTCATTGCAGACGTAGAAGGCACAACTGCCTGAAACAAAAAAAAACGAACAAAAAAAAGGAAGTCACATGAATACCCTACCAAAGCACCTACCGGTACCGACTGCGGTCAAATAGAAGACACAGCCCATTGTTAGTTCATATCGTAGCAACGCACTGCGCTACGATTGGCTCTCCTGACTGGGTCTGCTGTCCCAAGGCTGGCTCCTATACGAAGATGGGGGCAATCTAATAAGGAAAGCTGAGCACAAGGAGTGGAGGAGAGGGTATCAAGACCGTGGATGAGGGCGTCACCGGATTGTATGTTGGCTCTGCTGGGTACCAGTCAAGAAAGGGTCTTCAGGGTGGAAGGGAGTGCCCGACGACGGGGATCCAAAAGGAGACCATGTCGATACCACGGTCCAAAAATACTGACAGAAGGATGTCGGCCTTCAAAAGCCTGGCTTGCTCGGACGTGTGTCCATAGAATCATACCTGTGATGCACAGGTACCGCCATGACCAACAGTGGACTACGATCTGTTAGTCGCATAAGAGGCAGACACGGCCATATCCGGCACGGGAGCGATGATGATATGACACATGCTCTCGTGTTCTCACCAACCAACATGCACTTAGTTAGGTAGGCATCGTATCATATATCATTGCCCCCCCAGGCAACCTCCACGTCGAGATTGATAATAGTCACATAGACATGCGGCGTAGGTTGGTCTTTGATCGTGGGGTAAAAGCAGTGGCATCTTCTTCGATATCTTCCCGGTAAGTTAAGTATCTTTTAGTAAACAAGTGTGGACGCAATATGAAATCAAATACATCTTTCTTCTTTATCTCCTAACGGTATTGCATGTTTAAAATTCAGTAAAGTCTTTTTTTTGAGGGCAGAGTACACGGTGCACGCCGTCACCAGAGAAGCAGAAAACAAAGTGGTAGTGAATGCGTAGGAAACAGCAGAGTTTAACTGATCCGACCTCTTCTCCGACCTCTTTCTCCCACCATGGCAATGGGAGCAAAGGAGGGATGGGACAAAAAGCAAATGAATGAATAACTTTAATGACAAAGGCATGTAAACAAACACAAAGAAGCTGGAAAAATAAAAACAAATCAGATAAAAAACCTTTGTCGCGAGTGGGAATAAACGACAAGGGGGTAAAGGGAAAAAAAGAATGAGTACTAGTAAAACGCCAAACCATCACCAAAGGGCCTCGCAAATTAGGAAAGGGGAATGCATTATATGCTGGGTATCAGCGCAGCACGAAGAAAGGTCCGTGGGGGAGGGGAGGGCGGTGAGTGAGAGAGGGAAAATGAGAAATGAGGCTCTGTCGAAAAGATCAAGCAGGGCATCAATGGAGCGGAGCGAGGCCCTTGACTCGCAACACACGACGACCATGACGACTCAGCAGATATGACAATGCCGAAAAAAGGACAATAAACACCACCGCGGCTACCGCTCCTCGATCCGCCTTATGTCTGGTGGCCCGAATGCTGGGGCATGGCGTATTGGTTGTTACGCTGCACGTAGTTGCTATACGCAAGGGCCTGGTTGGGGTCCATGGACACGTTCGGCATATAGCCAGGGGCCATATGCGCGCTCTGGGGAAGACCGCGGTTCTGCTGCGAGGCAAGGTGGCCAGAGCCAGACTCCTCGGGACTATCGACCTGGCTGGGCTCGTCCACGCCGTTGTCGCCGGCGGTCGTGGGCTCGGGGGCGTTGAGGCATGCCTGTAGACAAGATGGTTAGCATGCAAGTCGGCGCGAGTGCAATGGAGTGGAAAGCAAGGCACGGCATAGCGTGCAGAGGAGAACATGGATAGCATCCGTTGTTTGTTCCGCCTGCATGCCTGCATGCCCAGCCCTTATGTTTGTAGACTCACCTGAATCAAGTTCTTGCCCTCAGCCTTAGTGACGAGCGGCTGCAGCTTCGGTGTGGTGAAGGTGTACACGAGGCCGGTTTCTGACACGACGAGCAGTAGGACCTGGGTGCCGGTGAGGACGGAAAGCTCGTAAGCCTGGCGAGAAGAAAGAATCATCGTTAGCAAACGGAACCAAGACACGGTAGAGAGGGCCTGCAAACGCGCGAGGACCACGAAGCCAAAAAGAGGCAAACGCAGGCCCAAAGAGGCAGGAGGACGCGCGAGAGGGGTGGCGAGCATACCTTCTTCATGATACCGGCCTTCCGCTTCGAAAATGTGATATGGCGACGAGATTTATCGCTGATAAACTTAATCTCGATCTTGCGGCGCTCGCGGCCGCCCTTCTCATCATCATCGTCGTCGTCGTCGACTGCGCTGGGGCGTGGGCGCTTGGTGCCACGGCTCTCCGCAACAGTGTTGCCATTGCCGACAGATTGGGACTCCTCGAGGTCGGTAGGCGTAGCCTGGTCGTGCTGATCCGCGATGTCGGCCATTTTGGAAGCGTTCTTGAAGAAATAGGATCTCGAAGCGAAGGAAAGGTCAGAGATTCGACGCGGCGCGTGTCGTTGTCGAAAGGAGCGAGTGCAAACGGACGGGGCGCCGACTCGTAGGGAGGCGGGGGAGAGGACGGAGGGTGAGAAAGAGGGACGCAAAGAAGCGACGAAAGAAACAAGAAGCAAACAATGGAGAGGAAGTGAACCCGTGCGCGAGGTATCACGAAACGGGAAGCAAAAAGGTTAAAAAGGGAAAGAAGGAGAGAAAAAAGTGTAGAAAAAGATCAACACTGGAAGGTGTAGTTGCAGTGGAGAGATGCTGGTTAGAGCCGTTGTGTCAACGGGCCTATGCTGAATCTGGCGTTGAACAGATGAAGGGCTGCCCTTTTTGCTTGCTGTCGCAGAACTCTGGTTGGGTAACTGTGCCAGCCTGAATCGAGCCTGGTGGGAAGTCTTGTCCTGATTTGGGAAGTTCCTCTTTTTATTTATTTTTTGCGGCGCGACACGCTCAGTGCGTTTTTAGGTTGCAACTGTGCAGCGAAGAGAGAACGAAAAAGACGAGATGATGCAAAGAAGGAAAACAGAAAAAAAAAGGAAAGCGGATGCGATACGGCTCGATCTTTGTACGGCCTTGCGTGTTCAGCTGCGAGATGCTTGGAAGTTTTCGACCTCTTTTGTTATCCTCTGAGACAGAAAGAAAGCAGAAAAGAGTAAGAAGGGGTCGAGAGCTGGGGGGAGGTATATTACTTATTTGAGGGAAAGCGTCTTTCTCTTTTGAGGAGAGAAGGAGGGAGGCAAGTGTGGTTTTGTGGCACGCGCCGGGGAAGTGGGTGGGGGGGCACGTTCGCTCTGGGAGGGAAGGAACAGCTCAGGACAAGGGAAACGAAGGGAAAGCGCGAGGGCGATAATATGCAAGTCCCTCCTTCCCTGTCTTTCTCTGCTGAAGAGCGTTAAAATAAAAACGGGCGGCGTGGAAGGGACAAAACAGAAAATAAAAATGGAGAGGATAAACCGGCCAGGCAGAAGGAAGGAGCGAGCTAGACAAGGAGTTTAGTTTGATGGCGGCGCTGGTCTTGGGGGGTTCGTCTTGGGGCCGGTTGGTAGGGGTGGAGGTTGGTGGCGGGCTGGTACGCGTAGTTGTTCGGCGGACAACGCGCCAGCGAGAGCACTAATACACGAAAGAGGAAGTAGCGATAGGACAACCTCAGTTTATTCTTACAGATACCTCGTTTGAAAGAGAACTTTGCACATAAACGCTGTACTGGGTACGCAAAAAAGGCAGTGGCTTAGGGGGTGTAAAGATGGGAGAACAGAGTGGCAGGAACGACCTGCGAACTGAAGTTCACAGCATAGGTTTGAGGGGAGGAATGTGCGCACACACTCTCAGATGTGTTCTGCGTCGCGCCTGCCTCCTATTCTTAGCTCCAAAGAAATACCAGAGACGCCCCCCTCTCTCTAAAACGATAAAATACATCAGAGGACAAAAAAGCGGAGCACCTTACGCTTCTTTGAGGAGAAAGAAAACAAATGTAAAACCCAGCACAGCGAAAAGAGACCAAGGTCAACAAATTAGGAAAGGTCTGGGCGCGCGGAGTAAAAAGGAGAACGGGCTGCACTCGTCCAGCCTCAATACAACTGCAGAGTGCCTGACAGGAAGAAAAAGAGAAGAAAAAAGCATTAAGCTTTCAGAGTAGGACCCCGGGACAACGTGTGCAGGGACGGGAAGGGGTGGCCCAGAAAGACAGGGCAAGAGCGATCCAGGCTGGACTGGGTGGCTTTTAGTCGTATTATGCAGGTGCAGAATGGATGAGAGACAAGAGACTGAAAAAAATACGGGGGCTTGGGTCTGGCTGGCAGGCCCTTTGGACTGTTCGAGCCAATAACTTCCCCGAAGAGAACGAGCGAAGGGGCGCGCGGCGTTGGGTGGAACGAGACTGGATATTGTCGCTGCTGGAAAGAATGCGCTAGCGAGGAGAAATGCACAGGTGTCGTGACAAGGTCGTTGTGGAGGAAGGAGCCATGGACAATCAAGACACGAAAAAGGGGGGGAAGGCAGAACCAAGAGGGACAGAGGAAAGAGCAGATGGGCTAAGACGCAGATCTGGCAGGCACAACCCACGCCGAAAATCAGACTGGAGAGAAGGAGCAATGGACGACAGAAATAAAAGTCAAACGAAATAGAAAGATAGAAAGAAAAACATCAAATCGAATGAGGGAGAGACGAGAGGATGTTGGATTAGCTTTTCCGAAGGCGGTTAGACTGACGACAAGGATGTCGACCGACTAAACTGGAAAGATGTGACAAGGGAAAGGAACGAGGGAAAACGAGGAAGAAGTCGCGTATGGGCAAATAGCGTGCGCAGGAATACTTTGCGTTCAGCACGGGTGGTCAAGGAAACCAGGGTCGGTGTGGTGGAGAGCGGAATCTATTTTGCGAGGTACAGAGGTACCAAGTACCCGTGGCCGCGCTAGCCTCAATAGTACAAAGTACCTCTTTCCTTGCCGTCACCAAAGTGAGCCACGAGGAGCAAAGTTATTAAGGAAAGAGCGAGTGGCCGGAGACAAAACGAGAGCGAGGGAAAGAGTGAAGCACGCTCCCAAAAGAAAGACACTGGGAAAGAGTGAAGGAGGTGTGTGTGGAGAGGTCGAGGGAAAAGAAAAGGAGGAGGCAGGAAGCAGAGTGTGGATGGGCGTTGAAAGAGGGAGGGGGCAGCGGCACTGATTGGCCACAGCATCTCCAGTTGAATGCGCCCGCGCGACTAGGACCCACTCATACTTGTTTGGTGCTGTTTTTCTTTTCTTTTTCTTCTTTCTCTGCCTCGCGCTGTGTCTTTTGCAATCAATGAAGCTTCAAAACTAACCGGGTGCTAGGGAGTCTTTGACGGAGGAACAACGTGCGAGCAGCAGGAGCGCTATGCAGCGCCTCTTTCTCTCGCTTCTGCGACCTGGCAGAGGAAAGAACAAGGAGACAGGCGCCACAACACGCATGCGTAAGATACTTTCCCTGTCTTCTTCTCCAAGGAGATCCAGTCCCCGGTGGTTCCTGCCGTTGTCACTTCCCGCCCCCTTGCGTCGTCCCTTCTTCATCAGTGACCCTAGCCGTTCGCTCCAGAAGTACTTTGTTCAATACTTATTTTTCTTTAGACGGGGAAGTAGCGTTGCAGCCGTCGTGCGAGATGGGGGGCTAGGCTCTTGTCTTTTCTTCCGTCTGGTGTCTCTCATCTCTTTCCTTCTGCGTCTGTATCGTTCTTTCCTCTCGTGTCTGCTGAAATCCTAGCGCGTTTCCGTAATCCGCGCCCCCGTCAGCTCAGAGCTCGTTCTCCGAGCCTTTCAAGTCACAAAGGCCGTTTTGGCTGACAAAATAGCGTGCCAGGGGAGCCCATCAAGGCCGGGCCAGACCAGGCGAGCCTGGCTGTCTTGTTTTCGTATGTTGTTTTTGTGGTCTGGCCGTCACTCCGGAACGGACGGCGGCGTGCTAGCCGTGGCGACAATTCCAGCGGCGAGAATGACAACTGTTTCTGTTCGTCTGTTCCTTGCCTTGCAGGCTTCAGACGAAAGTATCTGACTTGCCGATCACCTTGGCCCGAGCATTCTTCTTGGGGGCTCTGGACTGGGACATGGGGGTGCGCAGCAAGAGGAGACGAGAACCAAGGAGAAAAAGAAAGAAAAACCCGGCCGGGCGTTTTGTCGCCCGCGCCCCGTCCTCCGAAGAGCGCTGGGGAAAACGAAGTGCTGCTCGAAAACGAAATGAGGATCGAGAAAAAGCGCGTCACGAAAAATGAGCGAAAGAGGCTAGCGCTTTTAGTGCTGCAAAAGCTTCAATAGACTAATCTAGTAGCGCCTAGGCCAACCCGGCCAACTGCACGAGCGAGAAAGGGATAATAACACGATGCCCCACACTTGTCCACACGGAAAGAGAGAGAGAGAGGGGGCCAGGCGAGAAAGGAGAATTTGGGAAAGAGCCACCCAAAACATTGATAATGAGAAGAGCGCTTGCTGGGTCTCTTTTGCGGGTGGAGACCACGCTTTTCGCCTATCCTTTCTCTCCTCTGCCCGGTGGGTTCTTGATGTGTTGGTGGTAGGGTCAGAAGGCGCCCAGTGCGATACGTGCTTGACCCCCTGTTGCGCGTTGACTATTGGGGCCGTTTGCTCAATATTGGGTTTTTTCTTGTTCTTATTCGGATAACGAGACGATGTCGTCTGGCCTACGGGGTTGTGCCTTTTGCGCTGGGCAGCGAATACGCCGGACGCCGAAATATGGATGGACACAACAGAGGCACGAATACAGTGCATATTTTTAGGGGGGTTTCTCTTTCCCCGCAAGATCGCTGTGTATTAGCACCGAGAGTTGCCGAATCCGGAAAGGAAGGATACGTCCAACTGTTCTGACATCCTAACGGCCCTGCCCTTCAGCGGCCCTACGCCACAAGTATCCTACAAAGAACAACGAACGCCAGTTGTCTTTTGATACTTTCGTTGCTCCGTACAGGGTCCATCTGACAGGGCAGCGGGGCGCGGGAAACAACGGCCTCATAAGATACGAGACAAAGTCTGGCGAAGAGGCAGAGATACATACACAAGTATCTTCAGATACTAGCTGATCGTGCGCATGGCGCAACATGCGCCGGTGCCCCCGTCAGATATCCTCTTCGTATTTCATTCGAGGGTTTTCTTTCGATCTCGCAGTCTTTTGTCTCTTCTTTCGTTCCCCTCTCTTCTGACACATGGAAAGCTAGACTGAATTTATTGGATTTATTGGATATTGGAAAAGCGGCAGCGCATCGCGTAAGCCTTCCGGCAGCGGGCTTGCATGGCCACACGGCAATCTTATTGATTGGATTTTTTGTTCATTTTTTCGTTGTCGTTCTTTGGCTCGCCGCGGGCCTAGCCACAGCCCCCCCATCCATGCACCATGCTGGCCCCGTTTGCTGGCTCCATATATGCATGCACAAGACACCGAAGTGTGATAGACAGGCTACAGGGTTCTCTGGGTCTGGGTCTGTGTCTGATGGGCCGTGTGCGTGTGTCTGTGTGTGTGGTATGGGTAAGTGTGCTGCGGGATGGCCCTGCGAAGTTTGACGCAGTTCGACGTTTGGGTTCTGGGAACTATTGCTCCCAAGATGACATATTTTTTTTGACACACTATGGGAAGGATGGAAAGAAAAGAACGTGCTGCACGAGGGAAAGTGCAGGGAGCGCTAGTCCCATGAACATCGTTTGAACATCAAAACCCAGAGGAAGGAGCAAACATCTGGTCTGAATCGCGATATGCGCATCACAGAGAACAAGGAGATGACAGGGCCTGGCCATGTGCCTCGACGTAAAGACGGCAAGAAAGCATGGACCGCAATAAGGCTGTGCTATCTTTATTCTTTATGACTCTGTATTAAGGTGCTGCTGCAAATGCAGTTGCATAGTGGAAAACGGGGCACGATCAACCTCGCTGGTGCAACATGGCCGAAGAGTTGTGTAAGTAGAAACGCGTGTTGCTGCATTTGGGAATAAGGCAATCTTATGCATGGTAATACTCCGTAGAGGTGAAAAAGATAGTCACACTCAATTCCCCGTAGTTCGATGGCAGAGGGGAGAACAAAAAAAGAAAAGCAAAAAAAAGAAGAAAAAAAGAACAGAGCCAGGTCAAAGAGAAAAACAAGCCGGGAACTTTCGCGAAAAAAAAAAGATTAAAAAAAGCTCCTTCCTCGCATCTCACTCATCAGAGTGATCGTCTCTCTCTTTTTCGTTTGACAGGGGCAAATAAAAAATTAGGGCGACCCGAACTATCGATTGCTATCATTTTTGGAGGGTGGAGGAGATTGGCATTGATAACCATAGCGGAGCCAGGGCGAGCAAAGAGAAAGAGCAACAGGGGGGTCACTTGCGTTGGAAGAAGCGAGAAAAGGAGGGGCTAGCGCAAGGTTTGGCGGCCTGGAGAGGCGGAGGGCAACAGGGGGGGACTTGAACGGCAAGGGAAGGCACGCGTCAATACCTCTTCTTCTTTGTGTGTTTGGTTGTTCGTAATGTATCGATGCGTGTTGGGATACTTTTCAGCCTGCCGACAGAGTTCTCGCCGGGAAATGAAATCAAAAGAGAACCTCGAAAGGCTTTTCAGCTTCGAGGTGACTTGTTTTGTGAAAAGCTGCTTTTGCGGAGAAGATGCAATGACAAGAGCTTGCAGGGAGAGCATCTTAAAAACTGGGGCATCTTCGAACACACTCTGGAGGATGGAAGGATTGGCACACCCAATATGCCACGGCACAGAGAGGCCGCTGCCGCCGTTGAGTGTCCTGTGTCGAGTTGTCTTCGGCAGTGACAGACGCGCCTGCTGTTCTAACAGCTAACAGGTTGGTACCTGCCACAAGAAACCTGTCAAAACGAACGGACCTGACTCTTTCCCCTTTCAGGCGCGCCTCCCCAGCGGTTAACACACACTGCCGTTGTTCGTCGGATACTTACCTCGTCGCTAGACGGGCGCACGGCACATGGCCTTGGGCCCTGCGAGAGTAAGAAAAGGGAAAGGATAGGCAACGCCCCGAAAAAAGGTCTCCAAGGTCCCAAGGTCCCAAGGTCCCAAGGTCCCAAGGACAAGGGAAACGAGAAAAAAGGGGGCGGGAAGGGAAGGGAGGGAAGGCGTGAAGAAAGAAGAGGGGGGGGGTTCCTTCCGTTGACAGCAGAGTTCTGGCCCGCTGTTTTCTTGTCTCTTGTCTCTCTCGCAAGGCGGTGCACAGCCCAATCCCAGTCTCCCGGAATCGAAGACGCGCGAGCAGAGTTGCACTCGCCTTTTTGCAATATCACATAGGAAAAGCACGAGGTGACTCTGTTATGTACACTCCCTTTTCTTCTGCTCGTCTCGTTCTTTTTATGCTGTAGTATTGCCACTTCGTGGCCTGCCACAACTGCCATGCGGGAAACTTGGGAAATTAACGACGGGAGAGATGGAGGGGGGAAGCTGCCACCCACAAACCGCCTGTCAAGAAAAGAAGGAAAGAAAAGAAGCAAGCAGGCGGAAGAAAAAAAAAAGAAGGAAAGGAACAAAAGGGGCGAGAGGGGGTAAGAGAAAGAAGGAGTGACCCGTGCCCCGGTCTCCGTCCATCGCGTGCGGCAGGGAAAGAGCGACGGGGGGGACAGATGCTCGAGATGTGGAGTAGGGTCGTGTTGGGCTACTTTCTTAACTCTGCATAAAAAAAGACAACGGCCGTTCTCTTTGCATTTGACGGTGAGCATCTCAACCCTCGCCGCCTTGCGTTTTCGTCGGAGCGATAGCTCTGTCTCACTGGCGAGGGGCAACTGCACGCGAAGCGCAGCCTGCATGATGAATTGATGCTCGACCGAGAGAGACAGAACACTAATTCAAAAGTAGCCCCGAGAAACTCGACAGGATGATGAAGACCTGCACGAAGCAAGAGGGGGTCGAGTGGGCGAGTGGACTGAGACATGCGGATGGTCATTTCTCTTGCTCTGTTTGTCGATTTATTTGCTTCTTCTATCTTGTCTTGTCTTGCCTTTTTTTCCATCTTCAACTGTTGGGCGGTTCTTTTTTCATGCACGCTCTCTGCCTCCCGTCTTTAACGAACGTGCGCTAGCCCTCTTTCTCACTGCCCATGTGCTTGCTCTTTTTTCTCTCTCTTCCTTTTTGGCCCTTTGCTCTGAAAGGAAAGGGGTGAACGGGCAGGACGGAAGAGCCCATGCTGGTCCTCCTTGGGGGGGTGGGTTCAAGCGAGGATCCCAGTCCCAGTCCACCATTATGGGCGTCAAGGGAATCAGGGGTGGAAGCAAAGAGAGGAGAAATGGGAAAAGGCAGTGTTGCACTGACCCGAAGAGACAGGCCTGGGCCACCACCAACTGAAAATACCAGGACCAGGACCTGGTGAAAAGAAAGAAAAAAAAAAGTTTTACGGTGCTGGGTTCAGCTGCAAGATGCATGGGCCAGGCCCGTACGATGCCTCAGTGTGCCCTGTGCGCCGAATTACGGGGATGCTGGGCCACGATGTCCAGGGCTGGGCCTGCCTGGTCCTTGGTCCTGGTCAGCATTGTGCCTGTGAGGCATCTTATGCCAAATGATATCTGACTTTCCCCTCCCTCTGTTTCGCTCCCACTTGTCGGTTTGTTCTTTTACAAGTATATTTTCGTCAGACAATGGGGCACGGATGGCAAGAGAAGCTGGTGTGACACGGAGGCTTTCAAGATGGTGTGGGCGGAATAGGGGAAAGGAGAGGGGGTGAAGAGGATGAGAAGAAAGCTACGATATGCACGAGGAAACGGGTACGGTACGGAGCGGAGTACGGGGGACAGAGAGAGAGTATCTCACACACTACACCGCATACGCACGCATGCTGCGGCAAACGAAGCACTGCAGCCCACGAGCGCGACTCAGCCAAACCAAACTTGGGCTGGTCGATGTGCGGGCAAGATGGGGCTAGGCTGGGTGGATAATGAAGGATGGCGGATGGCATTCCGAGATAGTTGGGCGATCGAGAAAGGCAAAAAATAAAAAAAATAAAAAAAATAAAGTAAGGACAGTAAAAAGCGATTGTCAGCGTGGAGGGGGCGTTGCTGCAAGTGGCAGTGGGTAAGGTTGTGAGTAAGTGAAATGGCGGAATACGAGAAGTCAAAACAAAAAGAAATATAGAAAATGACCTGTTTCGCCGGCATACAAGTAGCTGGGGGCGAGATACAGCCGAACCGGAGACCGAGAAAAGAGGGACAGACAGGCGAGAGTGAGAAGTGCAAAATGACCTAGAACGGGCAGAAAAGGAAGCCAAAGTGCAGTGCTGTGGCCGAGGCTCAGGGCCGAAATAGGAAAATCACGCAAAGCTCGCCGACCAGGCGCATTTTCTAGTCTGTCCTCACCCTCTTCCTGGCCACAGCCCAGGTGGCCCCACTCTGCCACCACCCCCTGTGCCCCACTAGAGGCTAGGACACACCCACCATCACCAACCCAAGTGGCAATCTTGCCTTGCAGCCGTTATCAGACGCTACTGCCGCTCTACTTTCCTGCTCTGTGACCCCCCTTTTTGCTTTCTTTGCCTTTTGACTCCTCGCCTGTTGGCTGTTGGTTTTTTTGGTTGTTCGGCACGGCATTCGTCTGCTCGTTTGGCCAAGTCCTTTCTGGCCCCTTCTGACTGTGTGTATGATTTGTGCTACGAGTGAACACGGGAGGAACGACCGACAAAAAGACAGTTGGTCGTACTTTCCCTCTTATGCCCTCACTACGACGTAAGATACTTTCCTAGAATATGCCTGCACAAAGTATGCAGTGCCCATATATGAACATTTTATTTACCCCGTTCAGATACTCTTTACGGAAAGGGCGGCCCCAGTCCCTGCAGCCCTCCAAGCCCTTCAGGAGGGGCACAGGGGTCCTGGTATCTTCTGCTTCGTCTTCCTTGTTGCGTTTTTTGCCTCCCCCATACTATTTTCCTCCGTAGTGGCTTTCCCTTGGTTCTTTTGTCCTTTTAGGTTTCCTCTCCTTTTTCCTCATGTCTATCTTATTTCTCCCGCCTGCTGCCCTTTCCCTTGCCGATGCGCCCTTCACTCGATGAAGAAAGGTCGAAAGCGGGAAGAGACGTTAACTTTCTAACCTCGGACAGGCAAGGCGCTGCAATATGGGAAGTGTGGAGAGCTGTGAGCGCTCTGAACCTTCTTTTTTCTTGTGTTTTTCTTGTCAAGAAAAGAAAAGAGAAATACAAGTAGGAAGTAAACTGGCCGTGGTTTTTTCTTTCGACCCTTCTTCTTGCCGTTTCTTATTTTTTGTTCAATTCCACTAGAGAGCGGAGTGGAGTCCGCCTTTGAGGTGCACAGCTGCGCTAGAAAAGAGGAGAGAGAGCGAGTGAAAGAGAGACAAGAAACGGGCGGACGTCCTCAGGGCGAGCAACAGACAGAGCCACAGCTCATACATGCTTTGAAAGAGACAGTCAAGACGGTGGCAAAAAGTGCGTGTGGGGAGGGAGCGCTGTGCATGCGAGACAGTGTTGGGAAAGAGAGAGGAGACAGAGAAAGAGCGTGCAGGAGGGAAAGAGCGACAGAAGGGACGGGCTGCCAGATCGCAGAGCGCTACAACCACTAACAAAACACTAATTGCCCTAAAAGGAAAGAACGAGGGAGACACGAAAAGCTATGCTGTGCTGGTGTTTCGATTCCACTGTATTTGTATTCTCATTTCCTGTCTTTTCTGGTCGCCGAACAGAAAAGGAAAAAGAAAGAAACGACAGACGGGACTACGGAGGATTAATCTGTGCCATATGTTCTTTTTGGCTTTCTTAGGCTACGGAGCGGACTGGTGCTGGGCCACGCCCAGGTATCGAGCGAGGTATCGTACTTGTACGTGAGACCGTGGAGAAACAAGGTTGACGTACACGGAATCTGTACAGCTGCCTGTTTGCAAATGGCGAAGAAGGCGCAGGTCCAGACGTGCAACACAAACCGACTTCCTGTTCGGGTCTGTTGTCTGTTGGCAGCTGCGACCTAGGGGTCGTCAGGGCGAGCGAGAATCTCGAAAAGGAAAGAGAGACTGGAAGCAGTAGAGACGGAGGACAAGAGCGACCATGACATGGTCTGGCCCAGAGAACCAACAAAAGGCAAGAGCCAACGGCCTCGAAAACTAAGGGGGAAGGGACGCACTCTGCGGAGCGGCAGGCACGCTGGTGAAGCCACAAAGGGGGGATATAAGAGAGACGTGAGAAGGTGGTGCAGAACAGACGGAAGAGGGTGGACGATCAATATGCCAAAATGCATCTCGCCACGTGCTGTTTCGACTGTCCAATTGCGACTGTCTGTGGGAAGACTGCTCTCGGCTGTGTTGGTTGCGCCGTGCATTGGAGCTGCAGACGTTTGAGGCAATACCGGTGTCGCCAGTTCTGTGCAGTGTTGTGCTATGCCATGCCATGCGGCGCATGCCAGAAGAGCCTCTGTATTGTCGAAATTGTCGACATTGTCGAGTGTCTCTCACTCTATGTTCGCATCTGTCCATCTCTCGCGATGTAGGATTTACCCTGTTTCAAGAGACCATGTTCTCTTCGAGCAAAGGTCTGCGAGGCCCAAGAAGGTGTTTCAGTCGTTCCGCGGCAACAGCAGGGCGTTTTTTCTGCGTGGCAGATCGTGACCAAACGTGCTGCCGTCCGTACACCAGTGGAAGGGATAGAGAAACGGCGCGAGACGAGAAACGGCAAACCGTCGATCGATCATGAATAGGCAGAATGGGGGCGGGCGAAGCTCTGTTGGTTCTGCTCTGTTTTGGGGCCATGGCCCAGGCCTGCATGGAACCCAGATCGCGAGATGCAGACAGAAATAGGCACGGGGAGATGCGCGCCGACCCAACGGTCGAGCATCCGCAGAGTAGGAGATACGGTGGGCGTTACGTCACTTCGTGTCGGACAAAAGAAACAAAAACCACAGTCACGAAAAGTCCGGGTATGTGCGTGGCTTTCTTTTTGCCTCTTGCGTCGTACAACCGCCATCACGAAAAGGGAAAGAAACGCCAAAGTACGACGTCCCGATCCCTCCTCCTCCTCCTCCTCCTCTGCTCCTCATCTCCTTCTTCGCCGTTGAGATACTTGCCTAACAGGGCATCGTACATGAAGAAACACACGTGACTATCCCGTACAGGAATAGAGAGAAAGACGGGAAAATCGATCCCACAACCCATCGCCCCTCCTGCATCTGCCGGGGGCGTTGATGGATAGATTTGGATTTCAGATCGTCGCCAAAAAGGGAAGGTAGAAAAGGGCCGCAAAAGCGACAGTCGCAGGGGGGGGCTGGACGGTAGGGCCAGCGTAAGGCGTCCATGCGTCACGTGTAAAGCTTCGTATTCACAGATGTCACCATGAATGAGGAAAGTATTCTCACCAGCATAGAAGTACATATCACTGCCTTGCTCAGCCTTCTTCGGCATGCACATGAGGTGTCATCGCAAGGGCGGCGCTGTACATCCAGGGGAAAGGATCGCGGCGCCACCCACGTCCCGATATGCATGTTCTTTCTGACGGCGCCATGCGAAGGAGCGAGTCCGCAGATATGATACGGCATGGCCGATATTCTCACATGGTTATTGTGGCAAACAAGAAAGCGTTCGTATGGTTTGATTAAAAGAATATGTAAGCTAATGGGGGTCGTCAAAAATGACGACGAAGGCACACGAAAACATAGACGTCCTTTTAGGACGACTGTGCATGCCAATTTGGACAGTGGAAAGAAGATAAAATGGGGGTATAGCAGATGGAAATACAAGAACATTCGAAGGACACTCTCATCATATCCTTCGACTCGCCAATTTTTTAGTTGTATACAAAATGTACAGAAAGGGCACGTCAAAGAGAGGGAGAAACCAGGGCGCATAAGAAAAGACTGCTGCCGTTTAGACAGGCACCTAGTTAGGCTTCTCCTGCTCCCGGCCAGACGATGCGGACTCCAGCGACGGGTCCGAGATGGGGTGCTCGGCCAGGACGTCGCCGTGCTCACGGTAGGCCTTCTCCATGTTCCAGCTGAAGAGGCTGCTGGTGGAGAAGAGGGCGTCAATGGACTCGAGCGACCGGTCGGCGGTCTCGGGATAGACTATAACGGTTAGCAGTGTGAACAAACGGGCGAGGACAAAGCACGAGGAAGCGAGCGAAGATAAGAAAAAAAGGGGAACGAGCGAAGTAAGGATCGAACGTACAGAGATAGACAATGGGCGTCCACAGCAGGTTGAGGCCGGCAAACAAAAAATAGGTCCGGCTCTCCAGCTGGGCGAACATGATGGGGTTGACAAGGGTCGTCCAACCAACACCAATGGCCCAGCCCGTGATGCCGAAGCCGTTGCCCTGGGCGCGCATGTCGGACGACCAGATCTCGGTCGGGATCAGGAACGCCACGGTGCCCCAGGTGGCCGCGTAGAACAGGTTGAAGAGGAACAGCATCGTCACGGCGGCCGGTGCGTACTTGGACACCTTGGACGGGTTGTGACGTGCGCCCTCGTAGACGCTGGCGGCGATCAGGTTAACGGCGAACAGGCTGAAGGCGCCGCCAATCAGACAGCGCCGGCGGCCCAGACGGTCGACAATCTGTGCGCTGATGATGGTACCGATGATGCCGATCGTGTTGATGCCACCGGCCAGACCGTTCTGCGTGAGGTCCGTGTAGCCAGCCTGCTTGAGCAGCGTCGGCGAGTAGGCCGTGACGGCCGTGATGCCGGTCCACGAGGCCATGATCTGCAGCCACAGGCACAGCCAGGCACGGCGGCCGAGGCGGTGGCCGGGCTTGCCACCGCGGCCGGCGAGGATCTTGGCAAACTGGATGGGCGAGCTCTTCTGGCTATCCTTGGCGACCGCTATGATCTCGAGGAACTCGTGGTGCACGTCCTCGCCGAAGCCGCCGCGCAGCTGCGTCAGGACCTCGCGCGCCTCGTCGGTGCGGCCAACGGAGGCGAGGTAGCGCGGACTGTCGGGCAGCATCTTGATGCCGGCGAGCAGCAGCAGGGCGGGCAGCGTCTGGAAGGCCAGGAGGAAACGCCAGCGCACGTCCGAGTAGCCATTGTCGACAAAGGCAAGGCCAAAGGAGATCCAGTAGGCAAGCGAGATACCCAGGTAGTTGGCAATGAAGACGTAGCCCAGGTAACCGCCACGGTGCTTGGCCGTAGAGACCTCAGACACAAGCACGGGGGTGATGCCAGTCAGGGCGCCGGTGCCGATGCCCGTGATGACACGCGCGACCAGGATGAAGTCACTGGACTGCGTGGCGGCCTGTAGAGCGCCGCCCACGAGCGCGAAGAAGGCGGCAATGAAGAGACCATTGATGCGGCCGATGCGGTCGGCGGCCCAGCCGCCGGCAAAGCAGCCAAAGATACAGCCCAGGTAGTATACGGAGACGATGCCGCCCTCGTGCACAGTGCTGGTGATGGTGCCGTCCGGCAGACCAATGCCGACTTCTTGAACGTAGCGAGGCGCCGAGTTCACGCCGCCCATCACACCCTGATCATAGCCCTCGAAGAAGATGCTGATCAGGGAGAAGGTCTGGATGGCGATGCTCAGCTGGCGAGGTGAGAACCTCTTCCAAACAGTGGTGTAGCCCATGATGGCCACGTTATGGGAAGGGCAAAGTATGGGGAAAGGACCAAAACGATGCCTTGAGGGAGGAGGGGGGGTGGGAGAAAAATAAAGTGTTGGAGGGAAGACGATGAGGGGGAGACAGAAAGGGAGGATGGAGGGATGGTCGATATATATTATATATCTATGAAGATCACCAGAAAACAAGCCCTGTGCGTCTAATAGAACGTGAGAGCCGGGGCCCTGCCAGCGTGAAAGCAGCAACACACGTCGTTATGCACCTCTGAAGCAAGCGCCCAACGTGCGCGAGCCCTGTCTTGGTCCCTGCGCGTCCGAAGGAAGGGCACACTCGGGGGATCAAAGGAAGACGAGGAAAGATGAGACAGAAGCCGAGGAAGAGAGAGGGATGGCGAGAGCGAAGGTCGGAGGACGGATGAGACTGGAGTGCTCCCGATCGAATGACACAACGAAAACAAATTAAAATAAAGAAAATAAAGAAAACGAAGGTAGATTCAAAAAGGTTAAAAGGTCAAAGGATCGAGAAGCCGAGAGGAAACGAGCTCCAGCCGGAAGGAAGTAGTGGAAAATCAGACGAGAGAAAGAAGAAAAGAAAACAGAGCGGGATCTCGTGAGCAGGAGCAAAAAGAAGGGACCTCTTTTCTTTCTTTCTTTTTTTTTACTTCCGTCAGAGGAACGTCTCTTCCCAGACCGTCGAGCGTGTTCGCGGACAGGTTGCCACAGGAAGAGTCACAGCGCGGCTGGTCCTGGTTCGAGCTCATTCACGTCGGGTCCAAAACCATGTGGTTCCTCTGCAGCATCTGGCGTAGTCCCCGGAGTGTGGAGGATGTGGGACAACGGAGGTTGAATGTGGATGTGTGGATGGAGGTGGATGATGGCGGAGGAGGAGGAGGACAAAGATGAGAAAAAGGAAAATCCGGAGGATGGGGGAGCTAGCGGAGGAGCAGTAGCCTTGCGCCCCACAAGCGCAAGCGTTGAACAACGGGGCTCGAAGAGTAAAAAACACGAAAGAGGAAAAAGGAAAAAGGGACAACCCTCTAACAAGATCGGGCGAAAGATGAGAAACGAAGCCAAACGAAGCCAAACGAAGCCAAAAAGGGGCACAAAATGGCGCCTAAACTTGGCGAGAAATAAAGCGCCATGGTCTCTCTCCCCCCTTCCCATCCCCGGATTGCTATCCCCATGGCTCCTTCCTCGTTGAGCGTCGCTTTCCCTTTCCTCTCTCGCCTCCCTGTTGCGCCTTCCTTGCGCTGTTCCAGAACTACGTCGTACAAGATACAAGAGAACTATGCAGGCAAGGACAAAGGCCGGGCCACGGGCGGAAAGAGCGGACGGCAAAGGACCCGGTACGGAGGAAGTATTGGGGCCGCAAATGTTAAACAAAGATGGCAGGTATTGACAGACGGTCAGAAACCAACGGTCAACAAAATACCTGAATGCATCCCAGATCCCTCAACCAACAGGCAGCTGAACGACAAGAGACAAGAATGCCATCGCCCAGCAGGCAAATTGGCCTGTCTGAGCGTAATACTAGACGCGTTCGAGAAAGTATGCACAAGCTGACAAGTAGACATGCTTAGGCAGCCGGGCGGCGACTTGTGACTGGCCACCTCCGGGGCAAGACAAGAACTGGTAAAAGTGGGTCGCCACTGCCGGTCCCAACTGCAGCCCATTGCGCAAGGGAAATGCGACGAGGCGACGTACGAGTAGGGCAGGCTGCGTTGAAGTCCTGTGATTCGCTGCAGGGCTCCAGGCCGCCGCTCAGCCGTGTAGCCGTGAAACCGCTGGCAGGAGATGACAAGAGCTTCTCGAAGGGCAAATGAGAAGACGAAATCCAGCGTCCAAAGCCATATGAAAGGCTGTTTCCATTTTGCCGCGTAACCTCTCGAGCGTCTCTCAAGAAAGCGACAGTTCGACATCAGTAAAGCACCAAAACAGCTCCGTACTCTTCCATCTGCCTCATAGCCTCGTAGCCGGTTAACCTCTTAACCGTCTTGTATGGCTGGCATCCCACCTCATCATTCGCCTGTTTTCATTTCGCCTCCCACATCCTTCCCGTCTGGCGACTGCGAGGCTGTCTACTCCATCAAAACCCAATACCTTGGGTCTACCGTGCGGTTGATTCCGGGGGAACGGCCAACGAGCCACGAGACCCATGATCTCGGCTACGGCTATGCACGATTTCATATTTTCTCGTCTCTTCTTTCTCCGGCCTTCTCCAGACCGGCTTGCCATGCAGCCCCCAATCGTTCTGGACCGGTGACGACCCTTGGACCCATTCTGGGCGGCTGTTCTCTCCAGAGGAAAAAGAAAGAAACAACAAAAGAAGAAGAGGGTGTGGAGAGCTAGAGCGCGGCGGATCGTCCGCCGGCGGTGCCTCGCATGCGTAGTCGTGCGTCTCTGGCCGCCGGCATTCTTTTCCCTTTGCCCTCTTTCCTCTGTCCCTGCACTTGCCTGCCCTCTCCCCTCAAAATGGCACTCGCAGGGTTGTTCTTTCCTATTTCGATGTGCTTTGCAACCCCTGCTTATGGGTGATCGCGTGAAGCAGAAAACGATTGCCTGCAGTAGCTGCAACTCTGCAGCTAGACAAAAGGGAACTTGACATGGGGATAGCATGGGGAACGCCATTCTTGCGTAGCTGTTTACTGCCCGAACTCGTGTGTGTGGCTCACTTGGTTGTGAATGTTGGACGGCGGGCCAGACCCATGCCAGGCCAGGCCAAGACACAAAATAGAGGGCCCCAAGGAGACTTTTTTGGCGGCCGCCCGTGTTGCCTCGTGCCGGTCGCTGCTTCCGTTGCGGAGCCCCCTTCCCTCTCCGCATTGCCTTTTTTCTTTCTTTTCGGGCTTTTCTTCTTCCCTTTCTCGTCTTGCCATCGCTAAGGCCCTTGTGCACCAGGTTGTTCGCTCCTTCGCTTTTTGGGGCAATCTACAGCGGTTCTCTCCTTCCCTAACCCCTTGCCTTCACCTTTGCGGAGTACGCCGTTGCCTTTAGAGGGACGAGAGCATCTAGAGAAGAGAGCGACACGAGGCAAGGACTAACCGACGGGAACAGAGTGGGCAAGAGCAGAAAAAGGAAAAACAAAACGAATCCTCTTTTTTCTTATTTCCCTCCCGTCGTCCCCGTCGCACGTTTCTCTCTTTCCTCACGTGGACGACATCTTCCACCATTACCTCCCGCTGTCGAGATAATCTACAATACCCATTCCCTCACTTCCTTTCCTTATCTCTTTCTATTTCGTTTCTCCCGTTCGCCGTTTTTATTATCCCGGCGTGTCCCTCACCTACTTTGTTTTCTTCATTAACCATATACCCCCATCCCATATCTCTTATTGGGTGCGCCCTCCTGACCTCTCTCTCGTTTCGTTTTGTCTCATCTGGGAACCTAAAAGGGTGATCTCCCCTCTTTGTGTGGCTGCCCTTACAAATACATCGCCTTTTTTTTTGGACAACATCTTCATTCTTCTCCTTTTTGTCTTCTCGACACAACTTCACGGTCCTATCGTTGCTCAAAAAATGGCCAACTCGACTTCGTCTTCCGGCGGCCAGCCGCTGGACGTCAAGGTGCTGGGCATGAACAGCGGCACGTCCATGGTACGTTGGTGTTGAAGGGGCAGTTGGTTGGTTTTCAATAAACTGTTTCAATCGAGAGACTAACACGCACCAGGACGGCATTGACTGCGCCCTGTGCCACTTCCGCCAGGAGACGCCCGAGTCGCCCATGCACTTCTCGCTGCTCAAGTACGGCGAAGTGCCGCTGGACGCCGAGCTGAAGAAGCGCGTGCTGAATATCATCAAGTACGACAAGACGTCGGCGTCGGAGCTGTCCGAGGTCAACGTGCTGCTCGGCGAGGTCTTTGCCGCCGCCGCCATCCAGTTCTGCGCCGACAACGGCGTCGACCTCAAGAACGACGTCGACGCCATCGGCTCGCACGGCCAGACCATCTGGCTCGCCAGCATGCCCGACGAGGGCATCCCGCGCTCCGCCCTCACTATGGCCGAGGGTACGTTCATGGCCTCGCGCACGGGCGTAACCACCGTCACCGACTTCCGCGTGTCCGACCAGGCCGCCGGCCGCCAGGGCGCGCCGCTGATTGCCTTTTTCGACGCGCTGCTGCTGCACCACCCGGGCAAGCTACGGGCGTGCCAGAACATTGGCGGCATTGCCAACGTGTGCTTCATCCCGCCGTCGGGCCCACAGGACGCCTACGACTTTGACACGGGCCCGGGCAACGCGCTCATCGACGGCGTCGTGCGCCACTACACGGCGGGTGCGCAGGAGTACGACAAGGACGGCGAGATGGGCAAGCGCGGCACCGTCAACCAGGGCATGGTGGACCGCTTCCACCAGCGCATCCCTTACTTCAGCTGGGACCCGCCCAAGACGACGGGCCGCGAGGTGTTCCGCGACACGCTGGCGGACGACCTGGTGGCCGAGGGCGCGGCGCTGGGTATGTCGCCCGACGACGTGGTGGCGACGGTGACGCGCATCACGGCGCAGGCGATTGTGGATCACTGGCGGCGGTACGCACCGACGGACCGGCCGGTGGACGAGGTCTTTATGTGCGGCGGCGGCGCGTACAACCCCAACATTACGGACTACATGAAGGAGCAGTTCCCGCACGTCAAGATGTACATGCTGGACGACGCGGGCATCCCGGCGGGGGCCAAGGAGGCGGTGACGTTTGCGTGGCAGGGCATGGAGGCGCTGGTGGGCCGCAGCATCCCGGTGCCGGACCGGGTGGAGACGCGGCGGCCGTACGTGCTGGGCAAAGTGAACCCGGGCGCCAACTACCGCACGGCGATGCGCAAGGGCATTCTCTTTGGCGCGGGGCGGGCGCAGCTGGACCCGGTCACGTCCATGATCAACTATGTGGACGGCAAGGTGTTTGACAACAAGTGGGAATAGGGAGGAGAGAGGGGGGGGAGGGGGAGTAAGAACCAGCGAGCGATATCAGAAACGCACATTTAGAAACGAGCATTTGTATGTGCATTTTATAGATTTTTATACGTCGTCGGCGAGCTAGGGTCTACCCTGGCTAGCAAATCAAACCCCTTATGATGAACAACACGAGTGTAGGTGAAAAGTCTTGGCTCGTTTTTGGCGTCCTTTTTTTCTATTTCTTCCACTTCCCATGCTATTCCTCTTTCAATATGGTCACACCTGGGACACTTTTGGCATAGTACAACTGTACATAGCATATTTTTTTTTACGTTTTATGAGTGCAGTACAGTAATGTACTCTCTTATTGCTCATCTTGGTGGCTGGATGCCTTTTCTAGACAGTGATTAAACAGTAAATAATAAAACATAAAAGATAAAGTCGGGGGTTTCCCCGAGCGTTTATACAAACTCTCTCTCCGTATCCAAAAACAAAAACAATAAAACGAATGGTATTTCCTTTCCCAAAAAAGCAGCACTCCATTCCTAGCCGCATATTCAAAGAAAAAAAGTAACCAAGAAGACCAGAAGTAAACCAAAAATAAACTAAAAACTAGGATTAACCAAAATAAAATCAAAACGCCATCCCCAGAACCTCCCACCGATAGAATAATTTTTTTTAAAAAAAAAGAAAAGAGACTCAATACCTAATACGCGCTCCCTAAAACGACAGGTAGTTGTTGGACACGGCAAAGGGCCAGGTCCAGTCCTGCAAGAACTCGTCCGGCAGCTGCAGCTGCATGTTGACATCGGGGGTCACACCAGCAGCGCCGGGTGCCGTAACCCACGGTCCGGGGGCGGCCGAACCCGGGGTGGTGCCGCCGGGTGTCGTGCCCGCCTGTTGCTGCTGTTGCTGTTGTGGGTCGTACATGGAAGCGGCAGCCGCAGCAGCCGCAGCGCTGGCCGCGTTGACGGGCGACAGGGGCGGCGGCCGGCCAAACTGCTGCTGCATCTGCTGGTATTGTTGTTGCTGCTGCTGCTGCTGCTGCTGCTGTTGCTGTTGTTGTTGCTGCTGCCGGTAGTCTTGGTGGGACAGGGCGGCCGTGGGTGGTGGCGGTGGAATGGACACAGCACCAGGACCGTAGGAGTTGTTCATGTGTAGCTGGGCTTGTGGCTGAAGCTGGGACGGCGACGTCTTTAGTTGCTGTTGTTGTTGTTGCTGTTGTTGTTGCTGCTGCTGCTGCTGCTGTTGTTGCAGACTTAACGCCGAGGCATCATTGGACAATGGCGCTGGTAGGGCATTGCTCCCGTTGGCATTGATACCGTCAGGGATGCCGTTGCCGTTGCCGTTCTGGTTGCGCATGTCCGAGTAGTAGCCCTCGAGCCGCGTCACAAGCGACCGCAGCCGCTGGCCGGCGCCGGCGCCGCGGTGCAAGAACGCCTCCAAACTCTCGAGCAGCACGGCCATGGACAGCAGCAAATCGCGCACGAGGCGGTAGGCACTCTCGGAGAGCGGGCCCTCCATGACGGAGCCCAGGATGACACCGATGCCGCCAATGTGGTAGATGAGGGGGCTGCTGATGGCGCGCATGTAGGCCTTGGGCACCTGGTGGAAGGTTTGCAAAACATTGTGCACGACCGAGCACTTGCGCTCGACATCCACATCAATCTCGAGCGACAGGTGGACCATTTCCAGCAGGGCCATGGTGGCCTGGATGTTGGCGGCCTGGAACCCGAAAATGTCGCGGGCCGGATCACCCGTGGCGGGCTGCAGCTGCTTGAAGGCGGTGGGCAGTGCTGCATAAAGTTCGGAGACGCGGTCTTGGCTGGAGACGCGAAAGGAACCGGGGGTGGTGGTCTCGCCGAGCAGGTTGAACTTGGAGGAGCGGGAGCGCAGCTTGTTGAGGTTGTGCTCGAGGATGCGGTAGAGGTCGGTGGTGTAGTTCCAGCCGACCATCCAGGCGCCCGGGTCGGGCAGCGAGGAGGCGGCCGTGACGACATCCTGCTGCATGGACGACGACGAGGGGGACTCGTTGGGGCCGATGGCGGACAGTGTTGTTGTGTTGGTGGTGTTTATGATGTTCGATAGGGAGGCGGCAGACGGCACGACCGGCTGGCCGTTGCGGTCTTCCGTCACCCCCGTCGGGTACTCGACCTTGGCGTGGCTCTCTTGGAAGTGGATGCAGCCGTCCCAGATAATAGACGTAAAAACATCCAGGGTGTAGATGGACCAGTAGAGGCGGCGGCGCTCCTCGATCTCGGTGGGGGTCAGACCGGGCGACCAGTTGGCCTCGTCGTGCCACTGGTTGATGGCCAGCAGCGTAAAGTAGTGGCCAATGTACTTTTGCATGACGGCGATCTTGGCGTCCTGGATGCTGGCGATGCTCAGCAGGGCCAGTGCGCGTAGGTAGTCAAAGTCGCGGCACTGCAAGATGTCCTTGGGCAGGGCCTCCTCGGCGGCCGCATAGAACATCTCGGGCGGCATATCAATGGACGTACCGCTGACAGCACTACCGGGGCTCGCCGACACGCCGCCACTGCCAGTCCCGCTGCCGCTGCCGCCGCCGCCGCCGCTCGTCGATGAAGAGAGGGCGCCATCGCGGGCGCGCGCCGAGGCCAGCGCGCAGGCGGCCATGACGGAGCAGAAGAAGGCGCGGTTGCTGACGTGCTCGAGCTGATCGAGGCGGCGCTGCAGACGGACGGGGTCAAAGAAGGGGAAGATGGGGAAGACGGTCTCGTGGTAGACAGCCACTAAACGCTTGAGGGTGGGCGTGGACGTGTGGGCAAAGGCCTGCCAGGTGGAGCTGAGGCGCTCGTTGACAACGGGTCCTGTGTCATCCGTGCCGTAGCTGGTGCTGGTGGTGCGCTCGCTCATGGTGACGCGGGGGGCGGGGGGCGAGAGCATGGCGGACTGCGCGGGGCGCTGGGGTTGCGACAAGGACTGTGATAGTGGCGGTGGATGGGATGATGTGTGTGATGAAGGATGGTGCGGCATGGGCTTGCCGTCCGTGAGGTTGCTGCCGGCGCCGGAGAGGCCCGCAGACAGGGGTGCGGTCGCAGCCGGCGGCACGGCGGACGAAGACGCGGCGGACGAGGGCCGGGACGGCTGGGGTGAGCCCCGGCCGCGGCGTGATGGGCGCGCAAAGGTGCACGATATGTCAAACTCGGCGCAGTTGCGACAGCGGCCGCGGGCGTCGCCCGGGTTGTCCTGGCACTTGATGCGGCGCTTATGGCAGAAGTCGCAGGCCTTGGAGATGCGCAGCAGGCGCTGGGGGCGTGTGGACGACATGTTGGGTCTTCTTCCTTCTCTCTCTCCCTCTCAGTGAACACACGACAGGAAGCACCCGGCGGCGGCCACCGAGCGCGACATGAGGCGGCGGGGGAGGTCAATTGGCAATTGGCGTGGCCCAGGATTGGGTGGTTGCTGTGCGCTGCCGTGCGAGGCCCAGGTGTGACGTCGGGGCGTACGAGGCGAGGTATGGGCGCACACAAAATGGTTGGTGGGTTGGGTGCGAGTGGGAGGATGGGGAAGGATGCGACTTTGGTGGTTGTGGTTCGGCAGTGGCTGGCTGTCCCTGAAGCCTGAAAATTGCGTCTTACACTGGACTAAGCGCCGGAAATGCCCCCAAGGCTGTACGCCGAAACAAAGCCTGAAAGAGAGCGACTTGGGAGGTGGGCGACGAAATGCGAAAACCGAAGCAATGCGATGCACAAGAGAACAGGAGAAAAGGAGAAAAGGAGGGTGTAGAAACAAAGATGGAAGCAACGAGGTACAAAAAGGAAGGAGCAAAGAGTAAAAAGTCAACGACAGGACCAGTTCGGCGGCGGCGAACAAGGAAGGGACGACGACGGCGGAGCAAAGGGGGGGAAGGTACAATGGGACTGAGACCTTTCGGCCTTGAACGCAGAATGGGCCTGAGAAGGGGACGTTTTGCGGTCGTTAGTCAAAAATGGAAAAGGGATCTTGGCCAAACAAGAACGAAGAAGCGCCACCAGTACTCGCATCTCCAGGCGAACACCTTGTGTTCAGCTCAGTTCAGCAAGTGCGACCGGTGCGACGAACAACTGCGCGGCAGCTGCGATCGACTCTTGCTCCTGCCTCGCCCGTCTTAGTGGCAACACGTGATTTTAGCGCATCGCCAGCGTCGCTTTTGCTCGCTGCTCGTATTAATACGTAGCGCTGTTGCTTGTCTGCTCGTCCTCATAATAGTGGGTGGCGGGGAGGTGGGACCCCCGGGCTCCAGGGTAAAAAAGGTTTGCTAGCTCTGATCTCTGATCCCCCGAGAGCCCCCCTAAAAAGGCCTGAAAAGACTTGCGCTCAGTGGGAGCTCCAGCTTGTCCTCGCCCCAGGATGTCCGAAGCAAGCCCCGTTGAGTGTCCACGTGACCTGTGCCACCTACTTCGCTGCACTCGTCGCAATAGGGGACTAGCGCTAAGGTCGCTAGCCTTTGAACCCACTCTGTGCTTGTAAGTACTTTGGACGGAGTAGGTCTAGCCCGCAAAGGAGATCTCTGCATATGATTTGCGAATTGCTGTTCTTTGCTGGTTTTATCCTCTTTTTCCTTTTCTTTTTTTCCCTCTCTTTTTCTGCCCTTTTGTCCATCCTGACAGACGTATCTTACAGGGGGAGCTTAGGAGGGGCATTTAATCCACTCCTCAGCGACTACTGCGACTACTGCAGGGCCTACGTAAGAAGGTGGAAGAGGGGAAAAGAGGAAAATAAGGAAAATGCGCGCTGGGCTGCAACGTCGAACTGCATTGCGATGGACGAGGAGGGCCAAGATGGACGACGTTAACGAGAAAGAGGGAAACGCCACAGACGTTAGCATCTTGGCAGAGTCAACGACAACGGCAACGTGATAGGATGAATGGAAGGCAAGAGAAGGAAACGTTGGGAAATAGGGAAGGAGGGTAGAGAAGAAGAAAAAGGAGGTCGCTTCGCGCCTTCCTGGGCGAAAAGCATACTTACTCAGTAGAACAGAAAGGATGCACTTTTCCCGAGCGAGAGATAGAAAAAGAAGGGGAAGAAAGACGAGATGAGATCGCACAACTCGCTCCTGCCAGATATGGCTGGCTACCAATGAACCATGTGGCTAGGTCAACCAGTCGAAGGCCGTTGGTGGCTGACTCTGACAGGGCGAGCGTCAGCAAACGCAACGCCAGATCGGTGGTCGATTGACGGGCAGGTCGGCTGGGAAGGAAGGAGCGCAGGAGCACGACCACCAACCAGGAACGGCCGGAGAGGGCAAGAGCTGTGTC
Organism: Sporothrix inflata; assembly: GCA_021396225.1. NCBI lineage: Eukaryota > Fungi > Ascomycota > Sordariomycetes > Ophiostomatales > Ophiostomataceae > Sporothrix > Sporothrix inflata. The sequence continues at coordinate 313,833 of WNYF01000021.1, forward strand.
CATCAATTGTCCATCAATTGTCCATCGATTTGGCAATTTTCCCAGGGTGACAAAAGTTCAACGTCTCAATCTTAATCCAATCTCGACGACGTCTTTAACTCTAACGAGTACGGAGTACGCCGACACTCGTTGTTGTTTGTTTCCTTGTCTTGTTCTCTAGGCCTCGGTATCCTGAAATAAGATGTTTAATGAAGGACTGCTGTCACGTTTGTTGGTCTGCGATGCTTCTATTTTTATGAGGAAAGGGGCAAAGAAACAAAACAAAAGGGGAGAAACGCAGCGGCATTCGTATGCCCTGCTGCCCACGATGTCGTGCCTGTCCTGGCATTTCTTAGCCCAGCCCTGACGAAACAGAAACACAAACACAGACCCAACTGCAGGCCGCGTCGTCTTTCTCTGAGCTTTTGGACTGCGAGAACTCTGCCGTTGCATCGTGAAGAGGCATGAGTCTGGTTGATGCGCGTGGCCCGGCCAAACCACTCCCAGCACGTCACATCCAATCTACGGGAGGGGCGTCGAGGGCCCTGGCCAGTATGCATGAATGCATGTGCACTGTTGGGAGCACTCAGGCACTTTATGAGGCTCGTTCCTTGGGGTCTAGACATGTCAACATCGAGAAGGAACAATGCATCCTGGCATCCTGGACACTGGACAAGCTTCCTGAACCCCCTCAACAAAGCCCTTGCAAGACGATGCCCCTGCAAAGCTTGTCGCATGTCGTTGCAGGGAACGCTGTCTGGTGGAGACGACGCTGCAAGCGAGAGGTCCACCGACTGTCAAGAGTAAGAATGAGCAAGGTCGCCGAGGATGCCGCAGGTCTGGTCACGCTTCGCGAGGCTCTCTAAAAATCGCTGACTATGATGTTGACAATGAAGCAATTGAGGTTGAGGGTTTTCAAATCAACAACGTAAACTCAAGTCGCGATCACTCTCACAATTGCCTTGTTCTTTTCATTTGTTCTCGTTTGTTCTCATTTGTTCTCTCTTTGTCCTTTGCCACCTTCTCCCGCTCCCTCCTTTTCTCGCACTCGCAATCGCCCCTGGCGTTTCATGCGGCTCATGCTGCGGCGGCTGCGTTGCATTGGTGCACGATGCCCGCTACGGGCGTTGCTGCAGAACAAGTCAAGGTCGGAGCTTGTTAGTGGTATTAGTGGGGCGTGGGCCTGGTCAGTCGGGCCCCAGCTCTTTGGGGCAGGGCCGCACTTTCCCCTTTTAGCCCTCCCCTCCGCTAACAGCCCTCCCCCTAAGCTCCCCCCAAACAACGACGACACTCGACGACGACAACCCCCCTTCAACCCAAACGTCCTGAAACGCCGCGCCGTCGGAGATCCACCGCAACACCACACGACACCACACAATATGGGCTGCCGATGTGGTCTTTTTTGAATTTTGGTCGACAACTCTGGCCTTGCGTGCATCAGATTAACTTCGCCCTCTATCAGTAAGGCCTGGCCTCTCTCTCCTTGCCCTCTCTATCTCCCTGCAAAGCATCGTTTGTCATGCAAGCTGTGGTCACAGATAGGTGACGACGCAAGCGTTACGCTTCCTAAAACGGAGACGACGCACCGCCAAAAAGAAAATAGGAGCAAAATAAACACCAAAAACCCATGTCTCTGTTCGATGGCGGTTTCGAAACCTCGAAGCCCAGCGAATTGGCCATCTCCTGTTCTCCCCCATTGCCCCATTCTCCCCGACTACCTCTCTTGGCTGCTCCGTACTTGTCAGATACTATGTGCAGCGTCTCTGGTGCATGTTTCTGCCGTGTCTCTTCCTGGTGGAGAAGGCTTGGATAGACAAGCACACGCACCACTGGCAGAGACAGAAATAGATGACAGACACAGACGCTCCGCAGGAAAGAAGAGGTAAAGGCAGGACATGCACTCACTACCATCCTCCGTTGGAGTGGATCCTCTTTCACGACCACAACACCATAGAGAGCTCGCCATGGGCCTGCGTAGTCATGGCTGTTTCCAAAGTGCCTGTCCCTGGCCCCCTATCTCGCCACAATGGATGACAAAGGGGGCAGAGAAGGGGCAGGAGGACGTCGTACGGAGTTGCGTCGTACGGTCATGCTGCATCGTCGTACTCGTAGTCTTGTTCGAGAGGAGCCCCCCAGATATGGAGACTGGATCGTGGGACATGGGCATGGCCGCGAGCGTTGTGGGACTGCCCAAGCATCGAGACTCTTCCCCTTTTATTTTTTTTATTCTCTTTTATTTTTTTCTTCCCTCTCCTTCTTTTCTTCCTCTCCTTCCTCTCTCTTCACCTTCTATTCTTATCACACTCTCTCACGGTTCCCTTCTACCTCCCTTCATATCCCTTCATTTCGTTTCTACCACCTTGGTGTCTGTGACATCGCATCCCACACTGGTTGTGTTAAGGGCCTCTTATTATTTTGTATTGTGTTTGTATGAGCGTTGCTTAACATTCTTTATCACCACTCTGGTCGTGTACCCTGTCTCTCATCGTTCTATTCTGTTGATTCTCGTTCTTGGGACCTGTTTCATCTTCCTCGAGCGTCCCGCGTCGTGGCTCTTCTTTTTACCCTATTCGTGGTTCTCCCTCTCTTTCTGTTTCTGTGTGCCTCTTCTCTTTTCTCTTTTGTGGTTGCCCTACCCTCCATCTTCTTCTCTTCTCGTTCCCTTCTTCCCTTCTCTTTCCCTTTCTCTATCCTTTTTTGTGCATCGCGGGTTCGCGTCCCTTTTGCTTCTCTTTTTTTCTACACCTCCTTTCCTCTTCACATCAATATTCCCAAAGGAGGTTCATCTTTTTTTCTGGCCTTGCAGGTCTCTTTTCTCTTCTTTCATTCATCTCTTCTATTCTTCTTCGACTCGCCGTCAACGGCTTCCTCTCCTTGAACCACATCGAATCTTTCTTGCTTACAGCAAACGAAAAATTGAAATCAACACGACGGCCGGCCGTCTTCCATCAACAACACTCATTTTATATTAGTCGACACATCGACAGAACCAAACATCAACATCAAACGACCATTGTATCAACAACTCGACTCGGGAGGAACAAGGGACACCACGTCTACTAGGACGCAAAGTGTGAAGGGACGACTCGACGACATCCATCCACGGTTTTAGGAACAACACCCCAACAACCGCCCACCATGGCCAACAAAGTCCTCATCGCCTACGTCGTTGCCGACGTCCTCTTCGTCATCATGGGCGCCATCATGCTCGCCTTCTCCATCATCGTCAAGAACAAGCTCGCGGCGAACGCCGCACCCGCCAACGGCACCGACGCCGTCATCAACTTGCTGTACTCCAAGTTCCCCTTGACCGCCGGCATCGTCAACGCCATCTTTTACTTTGTCACCTTTCTCTTCACCATCCCCGCCATGACCATGCCCACCCGCGGCTGGCTCAAGTTTTCGGGGGGTATGGTCGTCATCACGGCTCTTTTCTCCCTCGTGATCGGCCTCGAACTCTGGATTCTCACGCTGAGCGTCAAGGAGCAGTTCGTCCCCATCTGGACCGCCCAGACCGCCCAGACCCAGGACCTCATGCAGACCGCCTTTGCCTGCTGCGGCTACTTCAACAGCACCTCGCCCGCGTTCGTCACGGACAGCACCTGCTCCAGCCCGGCCGCCGCCGCCCTCGTGCGCGGCTGTGCGGCGCCCATCAGCAGCTTCGCCAACGTCTTTGTCGACGACATTTTCACGGGCATCTTTGGCATGTCCGGCGTGGGCGGCCTGCTGATCCTGGCCACGAGCTGCCTGCTCAAGGACCGCAAGGAGCGCGAGCGCTTCCGGTACATTGACGAGAAGATGGGCACTTCGCGGACGTTCTAAGCCCGTCCGTCGGTGACGACATCAAAAAGGGGTTGACTAGAATTACTAGACGTTGTGAAAAGAAAGGAGATGATTTATCTTGTTTTCTTTCTTTTTGATTTCCTTTCTTATTTTCTTTCTCTTCGCACATATTCTCAGCCAGCTGATATACACCATGGGCCCCCGATTTATTGTTTCTTTCTTCTTCACTTCTCAAAGGGCCCTACCTTTTCTTTTTTCTCGTTCAGAGTTGGACAAACTCATTCTGTCATTATTTTAACAGCACGTCGCTTTTTATCTCCTTTTTCTTTTCACTACAGATGGCCAGGCTTCCCGTGGAGGACCTGCAAACAGAAACTCTACTGAACATGTATAAATCTACAAATTCATATAATGAAGAAAAAAAACTTAATATCACCCCGAAAATCATTTTGGGATAAAAAAGCACACGATGTGAAAATATGAAATTGATATGTAAAAAAAACTGTATGAATGAAAGACATAAGAAAAGAAAAAAAGAAAAAAAATCGTGCCTCGAAGGAGCTTTGGTATCCAGTTTAATCCGATGAACGTAAAACGCTAATGGCAAAATCATGAAAAAGCAGAACATGGTGATGCTGCTGCTGTTTGCAACTGGACGGTGGATAGTATACAAATACAAAAAAAAAGGTGTATTCTATTCTGGCTGCATGCGAAGTGCCATAAAAAAGAACAAAAGCCTAAGACCCGGTATACAACATGACAAAGGAAAAACGATGCAAGAAGTACATCCTACTGGTGTTCTCGCTTGCTTCAGCCGGCTACACCTCGTCCATGTCGCCTGGTTCGTCATGGTCGTCAGCGTTGTGGGTAGGCGTCGACGGCCGGCCGTGCTCTTCGTCGGCTGGCCGGTGGTGCGGCAGGATGGGCGACGACACGGTCTCTTGTGTCGGAGGGCGGTCTGGGCGACCCGCGTCACCGCCGTTGTCGCTGTTCCACCAGCCCATCCGCCACAGACCACCCAGCGCGTTCTGTACGCCGCTGATGCTGCGCGTTTCGCCGGTGTTGAGGGCGTCGCTGCTGCCGCCCGCACCGCCTGCGCTGAAGCTTCCGCTGAGACTTCTGCGGCTGTCGCGTCGTGCATGAAACCCGGGGAAGCCCGTCGTCTTCCTTCGTCGCCGGAATGACTTGCGGTATGCCGCAAGAGCCTCCACATCAGCCTCTTCGCCCGTTGCCGCTCCGAAACCGTCCGCGGCAGAGCCTGCATTGGTGCTTCGCAGCAACGACGGCGAACCGCTGCTCACCCCTCTACGGGCGGCGGAAAACGGCGACAATGGTGAATGCGACGTGGCGGTGGGCGTGTGTGGCGGCTGTTCGCTGATCAGGACGGGGAGGGTGCTGCTGCGATGCCGCTTCATGCCCGATCCACCCGAACTGGGTCGCCGGTCGTTCTGGTCTTCGAGTTCGTCCCAGATCTCGGCCCGTTCGGTCCAGCGCGATGGCGTGTGGTGGCCTTGTGCTGCCGTTCCAGCCGTGCCACCAAATATGCCGGCCGCCGTTTGCCTGCGGCCCAGCTTGGGAGACGTAGGGTGTGTCACGGGTGGCTCACCCTCTGGTCTGGAAGGCGAATCGCCGTTTTCGAGGGTTCCGAAGCCAAATGTCTGGTACGACGAAACATACTTGGACTTGGCCAGCAGGCTGCGTCTCTCGCCGACGCCATTGCCTTCTGTATTTCTCTCCTCGTCGTCGTCGCCGTCGGCAGTCGCCATATCGCGACCAAGAAGAAGGGTTTCTTCGTCCTCCTCGCCCTCTGTGTCTTCGACGAGGCCGAGGCCAGGGGCCAGGGAGGACTGGCCAACTGCTGGCGGGTGCTGTTCGTCGCTGAGGCGCCACGACAGGGCAAGAACGCCCGAAAGAAGAATCACGGTGCCGAGGGAGATCAGGCACGCGCGGAGCGGTCCGATCATATCCGTTTGCCGGAAGTAGATCAGACCGTCTAGGATAGCAATAATGTTGTAGATACAGAACACAAGCGGATAGAGCACAGACGTCGAGACCAGCTTGAGGCCGCGATGCAGGTAGTACAGCTGTGTGAGTGCCAGCGTGATCAGCGCGAGCACCAGCGCCCACGCCTGCCAGTGGCGGAACTGGTTGTTGCCGTCGGTGATGGTGCGGACGACCAGCTCGACAGCGGACTTGGCCACCAGCAGCGAGTGCGCCGACAAAATGCCGCTGATGCAGCCGTAGGCGAGACCCCTGGCCAACCGGAAGCGCGATGTCTGCGCAAGCGTCGTAGAGAGCAAAGCGCTGGCAACCTCGACCGAGATGGCAATCGCAAGGACGATGACGGTCTGCAGAGACATCCACGCAACAAAGGCTGGCCGAACGAGCAGCTCGAGCAGCTCGTCGAGGTCGTGCGCGGGGGCGGGGATAGCGCCAAAGATGGCGATGAGGATGGCGCCGGAGCACACAAGCAGCGTGCCATAGAGTGACCAGCGTGTAAAGGGCTCGCCGAGGATGAGGGTGGCGCAGATGGAGTTAAAGACGAGGCCCGAGGCCTGGAGGGTGGAGAGGACGGGGAGCGGAAGGGTAGAGATCTGGATGGAGCTGCCGAGCAGGTTGGCCACAATGAACATGGCCATGCCGAGCTGCCATCGTCGCCGGTGATGTGGTGGCCGGCGAGCAATGTGGGGGTCTTTCTCGTCTTCGAGGATGTGCGATTTTCGTTGGAGGGTGAGGCCGAGGCTCTGGACGCTCGTGGACATGACGCCGACCACGATTCCTAGCTATAGGTGAGAAGAGAGACTGCGTTAGTAAAAGACGCACACGGGGAGAAGAGAGAGACAGAATCACGCAACCAGGCTTACCGCTATACTCCCGCCAGGGGAGAGCCCGCCGAGAGAACCCATTGCGCCAGCGTCCAGTGCGCAACAAGCATCCGGCGCAGGGAGGCCGCGCGCACGTCCGAGATGTTATCGGCAGACGGGCATAGAAAGTCGGTGTACGCCGGGGTGGGGAGAGAGGAGCGAGGGGAGGAGCGAGGAGAGGACCGCGAGAGGATCGTGAGAGGCGGTCTGCGAGAGAGAAGAGAGCGAAACAAAGACACACGGCGTGCTTTTGTCGTCGAAACTCCCCCTTGAAAAAGACGGCTGGGAGAATCTGGGGTCGGGCTGGTAGTTGGTTGTTATTGTTGTCGATTGCCTGCTTTTACCCGCTGGCGAGCTGAAGCACTGCCGGCGAGCGACAGGGCAACAGGGCAGACTTGGCGGTGCGCGGCTTCTCCCGTCCGGGGCGTTGGGTCAGCTGCCGCAACAGCCGCAGGGATGGTCTACTTCGTCCGAGGAAGAGTGCGCGCGAGGCGTCGAGCGTCGTGAGACCAGAATGAGAGGGCCGTCGGTGGTGTTCGCAGGCGACCGTCTGTTGTGGCCTCACGTCGGTGCAGCGTGGCCGATGTTGGTGGTTGCAATAGGGTAGGTTTCAGGGCGACGAGACCGAGAGGCACAGTTCCCGTTGGGGCCCTGTTGGGGAACGGCGGTGGCGGTGACGTTAGTCGAGGTCGTTATCGTCACCGTTGCTGTCGCCAGATCGCGGTGTGGTGTTTGGCGGCGCGCAGGAGATGTTGACTAGAGGCGAGAGAAGTAGAGAAAGAGCGAAATGGTGAAGAGGCAGAGCGAGTCTGTGACGACAAGGAAAGACCGGCTTGGAATGTAAACTAATATCTGCAGGACGCAGCTCGGAATGGCAGGCACGGCAGCACGGGTAGCGAAAGTGGGCAGCAGGTGCGACAGAGCGAGGCTGATGGTTGTGGCTGAAAACGGAAAGGGCGACTGAGGACCGGAGAGTCATGCAAAACCAATAATGTCTGCCAGAAAACAAGCCAGGAAGGGAAGGCGCTGCTCGGCCTGTGTGAAGGGACCTGAGACAACAAATATGCTCACAGTCGACGATGGTAGACAAACAGGCGGTGGAAAACGAAAGCAGATGCGAAGCTGAGACGGCACATTGGCGCAGACGAAACACTGGCTGGTGGAGCGTATGCTGACCGCTGGCCTTCTGGTGCATCTGGCCTCGGAATACGTCGTAATAGTGAGCGGTCGACTTGCGTGTGACCACGGCTGGTAGGGAGGCAGGGGCAGAGGCAGACCCGCTCAAACAGGCAGGCACCGTTTCTCAACAAGACGGGAACGGACAGCAGACTGTGTGGTCCTCTGTGGCGCTGGCATGGCGGTGCGTATCACGTGACGTGTTTCTCCTGGTGCGGAACGGTTGGGTCATAGCTTAGCAGCTCCCCTGTAGGCTCAGCCGCCAGCAGCCAGTAGCTGTGGTTGGTGTTGCCAGGCGATCGCTTTCTAGCGGGGAGATTCGACATCAAGCGCAGCGCCATTTGATAACGACTTCTGGACAAAGCCGAGCGAAACCTCCTCTACCATCACCACGACCACCGCCGCTCCCGACCTCGATTGATTGCCGAGTCTTCCTCCCGTCCTCCATTCGCACCCATTCGTCACATCCGTGCTGTTGTGCCCACGACAAACGGCCTCTGCAAGCAGCTCTTCATCGCGGCTTCTTTCAACGACGACGCAATCTTCCCGCAAAAAACCCGCAACGTGCTCCGCGAGCTTCACCCCGAATCACAGTCTTCAAGATGTCGCAGATTCACGCCCTCTCCGATGACCAGGTATGCTTTCAGTTCCCTGCTGATACGGCTGTCCCGCTGGCCGTTGCCCTTCGTTGTCTAACGCTTCCCCCCTTTCTTCCCAGGTCGGCCAAGAGCTCCGCAAGATGACGGAGTTCATCAAGCAGGAGGCGACCGAGAAGGCCCACGAGATCCAGACCAAGGCCAACGAGGAGTTTGCCATTGAAAAGTCCAAGCTCGTCCGCCAGGAGACCGACGCCATCGACGCGACCTACGAGAAGAAGTTCAAGCAGGCAACCATGTCCCAGCAGATCACCCGCTCCACCGTCGCCAACAAGACCCGCCTGCAGGTGCTGACCGCCCGCCAGCAGCTGCTCGACGACCTGTTTGAGACCGCGCGCAAGAAGCTGGCGTCCGAGGCCTCGTCGCCCGCCAAGTACAAGGAGATCCTGACTAAGCTGGTGCTCGAGGGCGCCTACGCGATGCAGGAGCCCAAGCTGCAGATCCGCGCGCGCAAGGCCGACGCGGCGGCCGCGAAAGACGCTCTGGCGGCGGCGGCCAAGGAGTACAAGAAGGAGACGGGTGATGCGGTGGAGCTCGTACTAGACGAGGAGAATGCGCTGCCGGCGAGCGGCGCGGGCGGCGTGGTGATTGTGGGCGGCGGCGGCAAGATCACGATTGACAACACGCTCGAGGCGCGGCTGGCTCTGGTGGAGCACAACGCGCTGCCGGCGGTGCGGGAGACGCTGTTTGGCAAGAACGTCAACCGCAAGTTCTACGATTAGAGAGAGGGGGTAGCTGGCTGTGAGAGTGGGAGCGAGACTGCATATTCATTGTTTTTTGGTTTTCTTTTCATACTATATTTGGCTTTTTTTTCTGTACTTCGCATACACTGTTATTGTCTGACGGCCTAGACACCCGGAGAAGAAGACACAGGAATGGGTTATTTTGTCTCCCCTATCCTTGGAACGAGATCGAGTCTATACTTTCTCCTATGTCTTCTTAATTTGCGACGGCGCTCTGCACAAACACATCAAACAACTAGATTTCTTCTTTCTCATGCCTGTGTATCGGATTCACCTGCATCATCTCGACTCTATTCCTCGACCTAGTTGCATAACACAAACACAGAAATAATCTTCTCAGTTGCATCCAAAACAAACGCTTGCTAATAACGCCAAAACAGTGAACTTGACAACAACAGGGCCTCGTCTGTCCTCGTATGTAACCACGCCTTACATTATTACTTCCCCATTTTCTTACCCAGCTTCTGCATAAAGAAATTACGGATGTCCTGCTGCTTCTGCTGGATGCCACTTGTATCTTCATCTGCGCCTGCACCTCCGATCGCACCATTGGCGGTGCCGGGTCCGTCAAAGATGCTCTTTCTGCCGGGCGGCCGCGTCCGCACCGAGTGTGTCAGCCGGATCTGCAGCCGCTCAAAGGCCGTCTTGCTGTCGAGCTGCGCAATGTGGCCGCCGCCCGTGGACTCGATGCCGTGACCAATCACTTTCAGCCGCCGGACGAGGCTGTCAATGTCGGTGTCAAAGACGCGGACCGCGGCAGCGGCGGCCTCGTCCTTGGTCTTGCTTGTTGTGTTGCTAGAAGCCGCGGTCCGCTGCAGCAGCGCCTCTCGACCAATGTCATCCAGAAACACGCCGAGCATGTCCACGAGAGCCGCCAGGTCGACAAAGTTGGTATCGGACGTCAACACAAGGTCGTCCCGGACGGTCAGCTTGGCCAGACCTTGCGTCAGCTGCAGCTGGCGGCGCGGGTCTTGGCGGGCGCGCTCCGGGTCGTTGAAGAACAGCACGGATGCCAGCCGCCGGCGCATGTCGTGGCAGGCCGGCGTGTCCAGGGGCAAGCAGGCCAAGACCTGCCACCGGAGCGACGGTTTTTGGACGCTGCTGTACAAGGACGATCCGGTATCGTGACACTGGACAGTTGTGTTAGTGAGTGGACAAAGAAAGGATTTCGAGTAGAGGATACATACAAAGTCGCTCCAGTCGGCCGATGGTACGCGGCCAACAAGCTTCCGCATGGCTTCTTGGTAGTCCTGCAAAAGATCAGGGGTCTCTTCCACGACACGGTCGATACCCAGTCGTAAAAGAATCTTGACAGCGCAAGACACAGTCTCCAAGCTCAAACAGTCGGCCAGCGCGACAACGAGATTCAGGAGGGAACGCAGTGGAGACCAGTCACGGCCCGGGTACGGACGGTGGATCGTCGGCACCAACTCGAGCCGCGTGGACAGATCAATGCTTTCCCACCGTGGGCCCAGCTTCTGGAACAGGAGCAGCAGGCGCTCAGCGTCGACGAAACGACGAACCTGTTCGGGGCAGCAGCGCAAGACGGCAGCATACTCAGACCGGAGGGCGGGCAGAGGGTCTATGCAGGCTTCGCTGAGGATCCAGAGGAACAGCTCATCCGGCAGGTGAGGCTCCCTCACTGTTTGCTGGGATGCAGACAGGCCGCCACCACTTCCAAAGCTGCTGCTGCCGCCGGCGCTCGCGAGCGCTTTGCGGACCACACCGTTCATAAAGAAGTCTTGGCGCATTGTGGCATCTCGCAGGAACGCCCAGCGGCTGCCCGCCGCCGCCGCCTTTTGCGGGAAGGGCCGGCGCTTGGCGGGCGACGGCACAAAGTACTCCTTGAAAAAGTACCACGACTCCGACACGGCCGCGACCTCGGTACGGTCGAGGGCCTTGCGGAGCCGCTCCTTATTGAACGAGCCAAACGCGCCCTTGTCGCCGCCATCCCCACTGACGCTCCCACCGGGCGTGCTGCTGGCGCCTCCGGCACCACCGTCAAAGAGACCGTCCAGGAGCGGTGCCCGTGCCGAACTTCCCTCACCCGAGACCTGGCGGAGACTCTCCAGCTCCTGCTTCTCTTGTTTCACTCGTTTGTCGCTCTCGGCGAGGAGGTCCGACACGCGGCGCGTAGCGGCGTCGGTGGCGTCTTCTTGCTTGGCATGCCGCAGCAATGCCATCATGTCGAACTTGTGTTTGGGCGGGTTAGCCTTAGCTTGCCAGCCTACGCGGGCCTGTTTGGCGCGCCGTAGGGGCAGTGGGGAGGTGAGGACGGCTGCCGCCGCACGGCGTTTTGTCACCGACGGCGCTGACGAGCTGTCGTTTGGCGAGGATGACGACGCTGCCCGGGACGCCGCTGTTGTCGTTCTCGCTGTTGTCGCTGTTGTTGATGTTCGGCCTGTCCGTGCTGCCGGTAGCGACGTCGAGGACACTGACGGGGCCAGGCCGCGAAACGGCTCGCTGAAGCGGACGGCATCCCGCAATGACTCGGCGCTGTCGCCACTAACGTCGCTGCCGCTGTCAAGGTCGTCGTCGTCTGAATCCCGAATCTCGCGCGCCGCCAGGCCGGCCGATATATTGCGGGGCGGCGGTAAAAGAGCCTTCTGGGCTTTTGCTGCTATGTGCGTTTGTATTGGAGACGGTGGAAAGGAGTCGGGGGAGCTCGGGGCCGACTCGGGGGAGGTCTTGGAGCTGCGGGAGGGCGTCGAGGAGTCTGGGGCCGTGGCAACTTGTATTGTCATCGGCGAAGCGGGGAAGGCGGTGGCTGCGCCTCCGGATTTCGGTTGGGGTGAGAAGGGTGAGGCTGCTTTTGGTGCCGGGGATGGTGCGGCGGCACTTGGTGAGGCTCGCGTTGCGCCTGCCGGTCCGGTCGAAGAGGGCGCCTTTGCATCTTTGGACTGGGGCACCGCCGACCAATAGTTGAGGATGGAACCGTTTCCCGCCATGGTGACAACGCCCTCGAGGGTTGCCGGAACTGCCGGGCTTCGTAAAAAAGGTCGCTACCGGCGGAGGCAGGCAGCGTTGGCCTCTTTGGTCCTCTTGCGAGCTCGGGCTCGTACTCGGGAGGCCAAAGTATCGATGCGGCCTTGTGCGCCCGACGAAGCCGAACTAGATCAGAAAGGAGACGCGATGGCGTTCATACTTGTCGGGGTGGTAGAGTGCGGGCCTGGAAGGTAAGGTTATGTTCTCGATCGTGGTAAAGGGGAAGAGGACGCGGGATTCGTGGAGCGGCAGAGGTAGCGGTGTATCGAGGGAGGTGATGTTGTTGCCACGGCAGGAGCGAATGGATGTGCCGAAATGTACAGCCGCGTCTCGTATGCGCCTGCCGTGGTGCTGTTTTTTTGGCGGGGCCCTCTTTATTTTGTCGCGTCATTTTGGCTGCAGCGCGTTTTCTGGCGCTTTGACTAATTGACCCAGGCGGGGTGGTCCGCTGTAAGTAACTAGCACTCTAAATTCGGCGCACTAAGAAACATCGACAGCCTTGCAGCCAAGATGCGAAATCGTCCACACGTCGAAAATTACTAACACTTCGGCCGTGTAGCTATTGGTATTGTGAATGTAAGCGTTATCTCTGATGAGTCTTCTAAATCCCATATGCGTATCATATATGGAGACCTTGTTGTGGTCTCTTGTAAGTCCCTTCAGTAAAAGAAACGCGTGCCCACGTACGAATTGCTCCCATTTGTTCCAAGTTTGATATCAATCAGCAACATCAGATGAAAATTCGACTCGTTCTCGATGCTTTTTATCATGCTTTCCTGTGTCAGGTTTTGTGAGTTGGGAATATCAAAGGTTTTCATCGTTGGTATTTCCTTTTTTAATTTGTTTTTATTTCAATAAGATTCTGTGTATTTTTTGTAATTTTGTTTTCAAAACATGTGTGGGGTTTAAAACAAAAATACAACACATTATGAAAAAGAGTTCATATAAATCAAACACAAACCACCAAAGATGTATGGAAATCCAACCCCCCCATAGCATCCCTAAGATGAGAACTGCAAGTGTAAAGCAACAGTATATGAAGTCTACAGCTGTTTGGTTGAGAATGGCAACTCTGTTTCGAGTCAGGACGATCGACAGGCAAAAGGAGCCTGGACCAGCAAGACGACAGAGGATATGCGGCAGCCGGCTTGGCTCAACCGAGCCCCTGGGGCGAGATCTTGCCTTGCAACTGTTACAAGTGAGAGCGTTTGTTTCCACAGGAAAAGAGAAGAGTGACGACATCCTGTCTACAAGATCCCGTCTGTAGCCATGGAGACAGAAAACGGGATACTAAGCATTGCCTAGCAGGACGAGCATCATATGAACACCACAGTCATGCAGTGTTGGCAGATAGAATGGCACTCCTGAATGGCCTGAGCGATATCTGTCTTGATGCAAATATAGAATGCTGTACGGATCCCGCGGAGCCCGCGGAGCATACGGAGCACACGGAGCACACGGAACATAAGGGGAATACGACATGCACAACTCGGCTCGGCTTCACAATGTACGATCGGAACAAACGAGATACGAAAACATGTATCGCTTCATATATGGTTAGTGTACAAGTATGCAACCATGTAAATATAGATGGATGCCTTGTTGGCTTTGATTACACCGAGGCAGAAAAACTGAAGATGTAAACATACCCAGAAAGAAGGAAACCGGATGCTAATAATTCATCCGCCACCGGTTCATGAAACAAGTCAACGTCACTGAAGAATACCGTAGCCTATTTTGTAGCAGGATTTGGAGCAAGAGCAGATATTCCACGTGCCATATGATCTTCTTCTATTTGCATGAGGAACGGTGTTCTAGACGTTTGCTCTGGCTAGACTTTCTCTGTCTTATTCCAGCACGCATGCATATTGCATTACTTACCATCATATGATAAAGAGCATCTTATCGAGTCTGCGTATATTACATATTCCTTTCCCTCTTATATACGGTGCCCGAACCGAGTTTTGCCAACATGATCGTCGTATGGGACTGCAACAGATGTAATATAGTGTGTGCAGGCAGGCAAAACAGCCTGCAGGAGCAGCCTGGACAGACCAAGCCCGGGATGAGGGGACAAAGAAGAGAAATAGACACCAAGGCGAAATGCGATTTAGCACGTAAAAGTACCGTTGTAAAAGCAAGGAACGCCAACGCATAATAAAGGAAAATTGAAAGAACGAAATAACCAACGATGGAAGCCAATAGGCTGGTGAGATGGAAGCATGGTCAGCCCCGGGGCCACGAGGCGCAGAGGGATGCAAGATGCTGGGAAACGGCCATGCCTGGGTATTGTTGAACCTGTTTTGCCTCTGGGTCTTACATTTCGAATTAGTACGGCACGTTTTATATGGCTGTAAGACGGCGAAATCATATCTTACAAGGCACAGGAGGGCACGGAGCACTTTGTATTACGGTTCTGGGCTTCAACCTGGCGTGTTTTTGCGCCTCTTGTGTCTCTTGTGCCATGGCACAGCCTGGGCGAAAGTAAGAAGCATACTCATACAGATTTCTGAGGCTGCCCCGGCTAGTACTAACAGAACACTGACGACAGTTAACTGGCCGTGCCGAATGGGTTTGAGGTCGTGTTGCAGAAACATGTTCCATGCCAAGCCTTTTTTTGTTTTCCGGTCCGCTCGATCCTCTCCGTCTCTGCCGTTCTACGAGGACACGAGCACATTGTCCTGCCACGGATGCACACAATTAGTGTCTTGTGTGACCGTCAACAGTACCGTTGTACAATGAAAGCAGCTGGCTGCTTGTGATATATTGGGCCACCGGGGATGATCATTTGCAGTGCTGTACGTCGTAGGTCTCGCACGAGATCTTCAACCTGCCCTCCATGAAGATCGAGAAGAGGCAGCCGTGCTTATTTATTGAAATCATGATGAATGGTAATTCATCTGACTTGGCAGCCTGGCAGCACTGGCTTTTCGATCAGCGTGCGTGCGGCTGTATCTTACAAGTAATTATGAGTAAGAATGAGTGCTCATAGCTTGCACACCCTCTGCACTTAAACGCTGTGTAGAGTGCAAAGAGACGTGGGCGGGGCTATCACGGCTCCCGGGCTGTTCCGGGCGCTGTGAAGGCCCGCTGGGTGGAGTCTGGCCCCTGAAAAAGGGACGCCCGGCGCCTCTGTCACTGACACGCGCTCTGTGGGCTGTCTCTATGCATGACTCTAAACGCTTCTGTGGATGTCACTATGGGGCGTATGGGACGTGAAATGGACAGATGTAAGATGCACCGCGCTCTCCAGAAACTGGCAGGTTGTAGGGCTCGCTAGTCAAAAAGGAAGAATATTGGCAATAGAGTGCTTGGCTGCAATTACGGGACGCGGGCTTCTTGAACTGTCCACCGGTGTGAATTGCTGCGGACTCCGTGCCACCCGGCGTTCTTAACCCCGTGGTTTCGCCCAGAAGGGAGGGTGCGGGCTCGTGGGCTCGTGGGTTGTGGACAAGAAAGGAAAGAGCTCAAGAAAAAGGGCCCACGAAAAAACCGGAGGAAAGAAAGGAAACTCGAAGGAAAGGTACCGCCCGAAAACAGAAAGACCACGAAGCAAAACGGGGGTAAGAGCGTAAGAGCCCCCCTTTGCTCCTTCCTCCCCCCTGAAACGGGTCGCTCGCTCTTGCTGCAACCCAGACGCGCCGCGTGCACGTCCTCTCGCACGCGCCAACTGCGCTCGACGCATCTCCCCAAACACGGTTGAGCCCCCTTTTCGTGTCTGGCAATGGAGCCTCTCTTTTGGGGATAGAGCTTGCCTTGCCTGCTTGCCCAGGCGTCCGATGTCCTCTCGGCACGCTTGGCCTTGCTTCCCCCTGGACAAAACGCCCCCTTTTTGGGTGACGGGAGAGGGTTGCAGTTGTATCTGGAAGCTCAGGGTCCTTGACCTGTTTTCCTCTTCTTCCCTCTTCTTCCCTCCGTATTTTTGTAGCGTCCGAGAATGGATTCGCAGAGGGATGTGCGAGCTTCGGCGCATCGTGGAATTCCGACGCTGGCATGTCCCGTTTGCTCCTTCCCTCCTTACTCTGCCCCTTCCTCTCCCCCCTACCTTCCTCTTCGTCTAGTTTTGGAGTCGTTTCGTTCTTTCCTATTTCTTCGTTCCTTTTCCGGCCCCCTTCCGCCGTCCTTGCCTTATTTGCGCCTGCCTACATTGCTGGTGGTTTTTGCTCTTCTCGCAGCCATCTGCTTTACGCGCAGAAAGCGCGATCTGCATTCCTGCCTTGAGATGACGATGGGGGTACGAGAGGATCCGTATTACTGACAGACACGGCCACGTCTTTGCTAGCCCTCCTTCCCCCTGCAAGCCTGTTCTACAAACTGCGCTGCGGGCTGGCGTTGCGCGTCCGGGGCTGCGGGTTTGGCATAGGCCAGTTTTCGGCCAAAAATAGGAAGGTGCAAAGGGAAATACGGAGCACAAGTAAATAAGTTACGCATGTTGTTGCATGTGGGTGGTGGCAGCGTGGGCAGCCCTTTCCCTCTTCTGGATTTCTTCTATTTTGTCGCACAGCTGAGGGGCCTTTTGGCTGGGCGGACGGACGAGTAACAATACGGAGTACGACGTCTGCTTGCAGGGCATAATATCTCGCGCTCTTTCCACGGTCAGAATTATTCGTACAGACATGTCAACGGTTAGATACGAGTGGGCTAGCGCCGGTGATGAATGAGCGGAGAAGAGGGTCCACTGACCAATCCACGTATCGTGAGCGCCCGTTTTCCGAGCGGCGGAGTGTTTAGCGGACACTTTTGCTTTCCCGAGACCTGCCAGGCCGTGCGTACTGTCAACTGCCAGGCGTCATAACGGAACGTTTCAGGGCACTTCCAGGGCGGGCACAGGGCAGTTAGGCAGAACCGTTCCTATTCCTAGATGACGGACAGCGCTACACGGCCACTTTCAGGGGCTGCGGACTCACTGATCGTCGTGACTGAGCAAGCTGACCTGCCCTGAATGTTGGTCTGTTGGTGTGCCTGCCTTGATTACCGCATGCATTTGACATCGAACTTATCTGCCTCGTCCTTTCCCGTTTCTCGGGCATCAGCGATCACCTTGCAGGAAGGCACTCGCGCCGGACACACCTTCCCTCCGCTCGGGGCGGCCAGCGCATCGCGTTCGCTCTCGTCGCCAATCGCAGCTTCCAAATCGACCAGTTTTTCGTTGTTTCCTCCGTCAGCGAGGCTGAGCTTGCACCGGTGGCTGCTTACCAACAGCATGTACTGCCCGGTCCTACTGCCTTAAGTCCGCTAGTATTTTCGCCTGTAGAGCCTGGCCCTGGTACTTCGGGGTACCGCACATCGCCCGCGCTTCTTTTTCCTTAGCCTGTGCCGCCTCCCGTGAGAGGCAACGGAGGTGAAAAGTCGCACCCCCTTCGCGCCTTCGGGTTTGTTTTATGCTTTTTTTCTTTTCTTTTCGGCGGCGCTCGTCTGCTCCTTCCTTTGCGCTCACAAAACACACCTAGAACCGCATGTAGAACCGTATGCATGTCCACTGGGCCACCACTTGCGCCTTCTTTTCTGCCGCCCCGGGCCATCCGATATTAGCAAATTAGTCTCGAAACCAAACCCAGCAATTCCCGCCTGGTTCCCCTCGCCTCGGTCGCTCTTGCTCTCAATCTCACTCGCATTCTCACTGTTGTTTCGCCGTTTGCTCTTGCTGCCTCCAGTGGCTCTGTCGCCGTCGCTTCGTATAGCCTGTGCGAATTTTTTTCCTCGTCTCCTCTTTCCTATTCTTTCGGCTTCTTTTCCCTATCTTTTCCCCTCGTTTCTTGCTAAGATACTCTCCGTTCTGTATAAACCAAACCACCAGTGTCTGGCTCTCCCTTTCTCGCTGGTCCGCCTATTCCTCACAGCGTCTCGCACTGGGTCCCCATTCCTTTTTTCTCCAGGCCCCGCTTTTTTCCTGCTTAGCCTTGGCGGCCTATTTCGTGTCCATTCTTTTCTCTCCCGCCTCCCCCAAAACACGAGGGCCTGAACATTTCCTTGTTGGTTGTCCTGAACTCGAAAACAGAACTCTCAAAAAAAGAGAAAGGCGTTCATCCCCGAGCGGCCGACGACCTTCCACCTCCCGACCGCGTTCTGTCATTTTGGATCCGTTTACTTCTCGCTTGCATCTTCAGACGACGACAGACGCTGGCGACCTCCTCTCGTTTCTTTCATTCTTTCTTTTACCATATTTCCCGCCCCCTTTCTCGCCGATTCGAGAGAAAGCCGGCCATCTCACCCTCGACGGTGCGGTTGCGTCCCAATCGACACTCTTCCCGCCCCCTTTTTTCAACGACGATTTCATCGAGTCGGCACCCATTTTCGGCGTCGTGCGATTCGACCTCTCGCATTGTGTTCATGCTGTAACCCGGCACGCAGCACTGATTCCACCCGCTTGTCGGAGTCGGGATAGACGAGGTCCCCCGAAACGGGACGCGGCCAACCAGCCTTTTGGCTTGACGAACACAGCCCGCCCGAGTCCGCATACGAACAACTCCGACGCGAAGAGACGAACGCCTTCGTCTCTAGGATATGCCCGAGTGGCATCATCTCTTTGACCCGCACCCCTAATTCCCTCTCCTTCCGCGATCCCGCCCTATCCGCCCAAGATGATGTCCGCAACAGACAACGCGGCGGACGTGCCCGCGCAGCCACAATACGGCGACAACGAGATCGAGACTGGACACGATGCCGGAGCAGCCGGCCCTAGCAGGCACAGCAACGGCATCACCATTGCGGACAACCTCCCGCACCCCAACTCGCCGCCCGCCGCAAAACGGCAAGGCGGCGCGACCGCGACTTCCAAGACAAAACGCTCTCGCTGGGCAACTCGTAAGATGACTGTCAAGAGCAGTAATAAGAAGCGTTTGTCGCTCATCGGCCGTCACGGCAAGACCCTCGCCAATGAGAAGAAGCGCGCCTCGACTGGATCCGAGTCGCTCCGCCAAGGCGGCGAAGGCAATGGCGACGCCAATGCCGCCGCCGCCGAGGAGGAGGAGCACGACGGCCCGGGCCCGCGCACGCTCTACTTCAACCTCCCATTACCGGACGACCAGAAGGACGAGAACGGCGCGCCCAAGCAGTCGTACTCGCGCAACAAGATTCGGACCGCCAAGTACACGCCGCTTTCGTTCATCCCGAAGAACTTGTACTTCCAGTTCCAGAATATTGCCAACATCTTCTTCTTGTTCATGGTCATCCTTGCTGTATGTGCATTGCCTTTTCTTTCGCGACCCCTTTCCCCTCGTTATTTTCACCGTTTCCCGGTCTTCCCGGCTTTCCGGCCTCTCCGCCCTGTTCTCTCTGCTGACAATTTTCATAGTTCTTCTCCATCTTTGGTGTCGAGAACCCCGGTCTGAACGCTGTTCCGCTTATCGCCATTATCGTCATCACCGCCATCCGCGACGCCATTGAAGATGTTCGTCGTACGCGCTCGGACAAGGCTCTGAACAACTCCCCCGTGTATCGCCTGCTGGACTGGAACAACGTCAACGTCATCCAGGACAATGTGTCTACTTGGCGCAAGGTCAAGAAGGGCACCTCGCGCTTCTTCTCTAAATTCTGGCACCTTATCGAGCGTATATGGAAGAAGGACAACAAGGCCAAGCAGAAGGCGGCCGAGGCCGACAACGGCTACGACCCGCGCGTGTCTATCGAGACCCGCCACACGCGCCGTGAATCGATGCTGTCCCCCTACAACGAACGGAATTCGTTTGCATCTGCCCGCGGCCACGAGGACATCCAGATGACACCTGTGCCGTCGCCGTCGCCCCGCCACCCGCCGCCCCAGATGCAGGACATGCTTGCTGTCGCTCAGGACAAGACACGTCCTACGTCTGCGTTTTCTTTCAACCCTGCCGGCGATGGCGAGTTCAACGTCCTCAAGGCCAAGCCCGATCTCATCAACCCCAACAAGGTTCCCGAGGGCAAGGCCCGCTTCCACCGCGGCGCCTGGAAGGATCTGCAGGTTGGCGACTTTGTTCGTATCTATAACGACGACGAACTGTCTGCCGATGTTGTCGTGCTGGCTACTTCCGACCCCGATGGCGGCTGTTACATTGAGACCAAGAACTTGGACGGTGAGACGAACCTCAAGTTCCGCCAGTCTCTCCGCTGTGGCCGTGGCCTGAAGCATGCACGCGACTGCGAGCGCGCCGAGTTCCTCCTTCAGAGCGAGGCACCGCAATCCAACCTGTACAAGTACAACGGTGCCATTCGCTGGAACCAGTCTTTTGAAGAGGACCCCACTGGCGTTGTGCACGAGATGTCCGAGCCCATTACGATCGACAACCTTCTGCTCCGTGGCTGCAACCTGCGCAACACCGAGTGGGCCCTGGGCATTGTTCTCTTCACTGGCCACGATACGAAGATCATGATGAACGCGGGTGACACTCCTAGCAAGCGTGCCCGCATTGCTCGTGAGCTGAACTTCAACGTCATCTGCAACTTTGGTGTCCTGTTCATCATATGTCTGATTGCCGCTATTGTCAACGGTGTTTCGTGGGCTAAGACCGACGCATCGCTTGCCTTTATCGACATGGGCCCGTACGGTGGCACGCCTCCCCTCGCTGGTTTCGTCACTTTCTTTGCTGCTCTTATTCTCTTCCAGAACTTGGTGCCCATTTCTCTCTATATCACGCTTGAGATTATCCGCACCCTGCAAGCTATCTTCATCTACAGCGATGTTGAGATGTACTACGAAAAGGCCGATCAGCCCTGTATTCCCAAATCGTGGAACATTTCCGACGATGTCGGCCAGATCGAGTACATTTTCTCCGACAAGACGGGTACCCTGACCCAGAACGTCATGGAGTTCAAGAAGGCTACAATCAACGGCCAGCCCTACGGTGAAGCTTACACCGAAGCCCAGGCTGGTATGCAGAAGCGCATGGGTATCGACGTCATCAAGGAGGCCGAGCGTGCCAATGCCGAGATTGCCGTCGCCAAGGAAAAGGCTCTGGCTGGTCTCCGCCAGCTCAACGACAACCCGTACCTCCACGACGAAGACCTCACGTTCATTGCCCCCGATTTTGTCGACGATCTCTCCGGCCTCCATGGTCCCGAGCAGCAGCAGGCCAACGAGCAGTTTATGCTCAGTCTTGCTCTTTGCCACACTGTCCTGTCTGAGAAGATTCCCGGTGACCCGCCCCGCCTTCTGTTCAAGGCGCAGTCGCCCGATGAAGCTGCTCTGGTCGCCACGGCCCGTGATATGGGCTTCACTGTTCTCGGCAACACGGACGACGGCATTCGCCTAAACGTGATGGGCGAGGAGCGCCACTACCCCATCTTGACTACGATCGAGTTCAACTCCACCCGCAAGCGCATGAGCGCCATTGTGCGCCTGCCCGACAACAGGATTGTGCTTATCTGCAAGGGTGCCGACAGCATCATTTACTCGCGGCTCAAGCGCGGCGAGCAAGCCGAGCTGCGCAAGTCAACTGCCGACCACCTGGAGATGTTTGCCCGTGAGGGTCTGCGTACGCTCTGCATTGCGCAGCGTACCCTGACGGAAGACGAGTACTACTCGTGGCGCAAGATCCACGATGCCGCTGCCACCGCGGTGGACAACCGCGAGGAGAAGATGGAGGCTGCGGCTGAGCTGATCGAGCAGGACCTCACCCTGCTTGGCGGTACGGCCATTGAGGATCGTCTGCAGGACGGTGTTCCCGACACCATTGCCCTCCTGGCCGAGGCCGGTATCAAGCTGTGGGTGTTGACTGGCGACAAGGTCGAGACCGCCATCAACATTGGTTTCTCATGCAACCTGCTGAACAACGATATGGAACTGTTGCATCTCAGAGTGGATGAGGACGAGTCTGGCAACACGCCCGATGACGACTATATGGAGCGCGTCGAGGCCCAGCTGGACAAGGGTCTGCAGGCGTTTGGCATGACGGGCGACGACGAGGACCTCAAGGCCGCGCGCGCCAACCACGAGCCGCCAGGCCCGACGCACGCGGTCGTTATTGACGGCTTCACGCTGCGCTGGGCCTTGAGCGACGAGCTGAGCCAGAAGTTCTTGCTGCTGTGCAAGCAGTGCAAGTCCGTCCTATGCTGTCGTGTCAGCCCTGCGCAAAAGGCTGCGGTGTGCGCCCTGGTCAAGAACGGCCTGGACGTCATGACTCTCTCGATCGGTGACGGTGCCAACGACGTGGCCATGATCCAGGAGGCCGATGTTGGTGTCGGTATTGCCGGTCTGGAGGGTCGGCAGGCTGCCATGTCCTCGGACTATGCGATTGGTCAGTTCCGCTTCTTGAAGCGTCTCGTCCTGGTGCACGGCCGCTGGTCGTACCGCCGCATGGGTGAGAGTATCGCCAACTTCTTCTACAAGAACATCATTTGGGTGTTTTCGATTTTCTGGTTCCAGATCTTCTGCAACTACGATATGACCTATATTTTCGACTACACATACATTCTGATGTTCAACTTGTTCTTCACCTCGGTGCCTGTCATCCTCATGGGTGTTCTGGACCAGGACGTTCCCGACACGGTGTCGCTCGCTGTTCCGCAGCTGTACCGCCGCGGCATTGAGCGCCTGGAGTGGACGCAGAAGAAATTCTGGTATGCGCATCTTTGTTCTTTTTTTCGTCTTCCTGGCTCGCCTGTTTTCTCTTCTTTCTGGTAGGATTTTCCATCTCCCGTTTTTCGATGCTAACCACGTACTTCTTTTCTTTTAGGCTGTACATGGCTGATGGTCTTTACCAATCCGTTCTGTGTTTCTTCATCCCGTACCTGACTGTGGTCCGCACGCCCTTCGCCTCCTTTAATGGCCTGGATGTGGGTGATCGTCTCCGCCTGGGTGCCTACATTGTTCACCCGACGGTCCTGACAATCAACCTGTACATGCTCATCAACACCTACCGGTGGGACTGGCTGATGGTGCTCGTTGTCGTTCTCAGTTTCCTGTTCGTCTTCTTCTGGACTGCTGTCTACACGTCGACGACCTACTCTGAGTTCTTCTACGGCACTGCCGGGGCCATTTATGGCCAGGCCAGCTTCTGGGCGGTGTACTTCATCACGCCCGTGCTGTGCATTTTCCCGCGGTACGCCATCAAGGCGCTGCAGAAGGTGTACTTCCCATACGATGTCGACATCATCCGCGAGCAGGTCCAGCAGGGCAAGTTCAAGGGCTACAACAAGGATGGCCAGCTCATCAGCAGCGCGGCCGGCCCCGACGACGTCGAGAAGTTGGTGGACGGCACCAACTCGGCGGGCGGCTCCTCCTCGGAAGGCTCCCGCAAGGGCAAGAAGCACACCTCGCAGCACATGCAGTTTGCCAGTGTCGACGAAGACCGGCGGCCGATCTACCCGCCGTCCGTTGCCACACACAATACGCGTACGCAAAACGGTAGTGACGGCACCAACTATAGTGGTAGTGGCCACAATCGCCAGTACTCTGTTGACGAAATGAACATAGGCATGGCGGTTACCTCGACTGACTACACTGCCACGGCGTCGGGCCGGGGCCGCCCATCCATTGACCGGGCCCGGCCGTCGTACGACCGTATGCGTGCGTCAATGGACCGCGTTCGGGCTAGCTACGAGGCCAGCAACGACTTCACGACGGCCGCGCGCCTGTCGCGGCTCGAGTCCTCGCACTCGGCGGGCCGCAACCTCGAGGAGGCTGGCGGCGGCCAGCAGAGCCACGACAACGCCGCGAGTCGGTTTATTCACGGGCGCCTTCGCGGCCTCTCGATGATTTCTAATAAGAACAAGGCCACTTAAAGCGCTGCTGCGTTTTTTGTTGTGCTCTCGTCGACGACCGGCTTGGCTCCCTCGGGTCTCCGCTCTTTTTTTTCTCCGGCTACTTTTTCCTTAATCAGTCTTGTGTGTGTGTTTTTCTGGCGTTGTATGAATAGATACTTCCTGGGCCTTTAAAAAAGGAGCACTTTGGTGGTCTCTTGATGTTTTTCATTCTCTTGTCTTTACCTGTCTTTTCTGTTTTGTCCATTCATTTTTCATAGCTGCACTTTGCATACCCCTTTTTTCTTTCTCAATTTGTCATCTGTTTATTTTTCTTCATTCTTGTCTCATTGTCCTCATCACTTTTGTTTATACCGCTTTTTGTGACATTACTGTTTTTCTCTCTCTCTCTCGTCTTGCTTTGGTCTACAAAGTCTCTTTCTTGTCTTTCTCTCATTGTCTCTCTCTACTATCACTTTGCATATACCGCAGCCCGCACCCACCCACCAACCACCCTCCTTTTGAATGTGCTCATGCATTCATGATCTGCATGATTTAATCTACGAAACCGGGCAAAGCGAAGAAAGGCGCGCTGCGGCCGTCGGTTTTGTTTTTGGAAAAAGAACAGACCAAGATATTTACTATTTTCACATCAAACCGATTGTTCTTGTGCCCTCTTTCTTTTTGTGCTCCATGGTGGTGTACTCTGTTTCCTTGCCTCGTTTCTCTTTTTTTGTCGTCTTTCCGGTTTTCATCTTCATACTGCAATGGCGTTCGTCGACATGTTATCTGCTTTGTTGGTTTTTGGTGGTTTGCTTTCAACATTTCCTCTTCTTTTCTGCTGGCAAGGAGATGGAAGTCTGTTATACACGGTGCCTCTTTTGTATATAGCTGTTCTTGGTCATAAACGTAAGGACAGACTTAATCAGGGCACTGTATACACCAGGAGGTAGAAGCAGAGACGCAGGAGGTTGAATAAAAGCCAAATCTCTACAATCTACAATACTACCCTGAACGTGCCATGTACAAAATGTAATATCCGGCTCGTTTGAGCTCACGGATCGTTTTCAGTATCGCAAGACAACAACGGTCCTATTTTGGCCCCTCTTATAGAGAAAAAAGATCATAATGAATTCCAAAAAAAAATCAATCTACATGCATGCTCGTAGGGGGAACGATACGCTCGCCCCGTTTCTGCGTCCTTCTCTATGTAACCAAGGTCCTTTGTCCCTTCACCCGTCTCACGCCCGCCGTTGCCGCCGTTGCCGCTCCCACTCTGCCCGGTCCTCGTCGTCGCTGCCACTGAACTCGGCGTCGTCGTCGTACGCGGCGGCCGGCGGCGGGACCGGTGGCGCCACCGCCGAGGGTATGGCTGGTGCTGCGCCGCTCGGGCGGCCGGGTGGTGGTGGTGGTGGTGGTGGTGCAGAGGATGGTTTGTTGTTACTAGGGTTGCTGTCGACAAAGTCGCCTGCGTTGAGCAGGGCGTACTCGTGCTTTTGGATGAGCTGGCGCATCTCCGGGTAGCGCGGGTCGACGAGCTGCGTGGCTGTGAGGCCGGCCTTGTTCTTGATGCGCGGGTTGGAGCCGGCCTCGAGCATCATCTCGACGAGGGCCTGGGCAAAGGGCTGCTGGGCGGAAGGCTCGCCGTTGGACCAGCGGATGGCAGTGTGCAGCGGGGTGTCGCGTTCGCGGCGGGAGATGGGGTCGCATTCGAAGCCGGGTTGGTCGAGGAGGGCATCAATGATTTCGTCTGGACAGTTAGCATGGCGCGCGAGAAAGAGCGGGCGAGGAAGAGCGAGCGAAGCGAGGATATAAAACGTACAGTTTCCTTGAGAGGCGGCCTCGTGGTAGAGGTGGCTGCCCAGGACAGTGACGGTCTCGTTGAGCAGGCGGGCGGCGTCGGTCTCGGAGCGGCCCTGGAGGACCTCGGTGAGCAGGTCGGTGTTGTTGCGGCGGCAGGCCTCGATCAGCTGCTCCTGCGCGGTGGCGCCCTGTACTGTGTTAGCCAACAGCTTGAGGAGAGAAGAGCAGACGGAGGAGAGAGAATACGTACGTCGTGCTCTTCGTCGGCCATCTTGGGTTGGTGAGGACGATGCTGGAGGTGGATGGGCAGGAAGTAGGAAAGTGTCGTTGCGGTTCGAACTTGGCGATCTAATCGGCAGGCTGCAGTTGAGGTGTATCTTGTATTTCCGTGCTCTGTACAAAGTAGGGACTAGGCGCCTGTGTTTCTTGGGGAGACGTCGAGACAGGTTGGGCAAGATGAGAAAGGCTGAATTGGGCGAGAGAAGGCTGTCCTTGTTTCAGGGCTGAGCGCTAGGAAAGGAAAGAAACAGTGGCAAGACACAAGACACACTGGAGAGGTGGCTGCGACGTTGAAGACAGAAGGAGCGAACGAGAGCTTTGGCTGGTGGTGGTGGTGTGCGCCTTCTGCCGCGCGCGCCTTGGAGGGGGGGAGAGGAGGGGCAAAAAGTGAGACTGGCGCAGTCAGTTTTAACGGCTCCCATTGGCAAAAAAGGGGGCCGCGCCCGGCCAAGGCAGGCATATTATGGGGCGCCCATGCGCACTTGCCCCTGGGGCCCTGGAAGGCTCGGCGCAGCGTTCGTCACTACAATGCGGACAGCGGACGACGTATGGGTTGTTTGTGCTATTTTTACGGAAGGCGCGGACGTATCTTACTTCTCAACCAGGCAGGAAAGAATGGATATACCCCTATTCTTTTCTCTCTCCGTCCGCATCGGCGTATTAGTGGCCTATCTGTCCGCCCTGTGCAAATTCAGGCAAGGAAACTACCAAGTCTTCAACGCCTCCATCACTAGTAGTCCACGAGAGTCAACACTACGATCGCGGTCATATGCCTCTACTCTTCGTATTCGTAGTACACGATTGAGAAATGTCTTTGTGTGATATAGTTAAGAATATAAAAAAAGGAGTGTGAATTAAAAGACAGAACCCCGTAAATCGGACCTTATGGTCCTCCCACGCCAAAAACAAAGACAAAAACAAAAAATGCCATCCCATCTCATCCGTGCCTTCTTCCGTCCCTCCCTGCTTCTTTTCATTGTTGATGATAAACCCGAAATGCCATTTAGCAAAGTGTTCCCTGCAGTAAAAGTCCCTTCTTGTCCTGTCCATACCGTGGAATAACAAGACACGTTCCCATATTTATCATGAAATGCAGCATAAAGGAGACTCCACGCAAAACAAAAGGAGATATAACACAAAAAGAGACCAATGGTGACCATCAGCCTGAAAGGGGGATTCAATCTGTGCATTATAAGAAGAAAAAAAGAATAGCACATCGCCTCAGCTCACACGCCGCCGCTTAACAGCCGGATCTGGGCTGTTTCCTGTGCTAAGGTCGGTCCGCGGAATCTCCTCTGTCAGGGCCGGGCTTGGCGACTTACCAAACAGCCCGTGCCCGCCATCGTCGTCACCGTCGACCCCGTTTGCGTTGTTGCTGTTATTGTTGTGGGCGTCGATGTTGAAGTTGAAGTCGTCACCGTTGCCAAGAGGAACATGGCCAGCAGCAGGAGCAGCCGACGACGACCCGGCGCCGGCAGCCGCGGCAGCGTGGCCGGCCCCGGTGAAGTCGTCGGTGGCAAAGTTAAAGTCGTCACCAAAGGCATTTGAGTCCAGGTACTGGCCGAGGTCAAAGTACCCCGGGCTCTGCATGCCCGGGTTGGTGCCGGCCATGGACACGGCGTCCTCGTCGATGCCCGGTACCCGGCCCGACGGACTGAGAGGACCAAGCATCTGTGTCAGGTCGCTGATCTTAGCATTTTGTTCGTCCTGCAGCCGCTGCAGCGCCTCAATCTCGGATTGCGTGTTGGAGATGTCTTGGAGCGACGGCGGCGGCACCGCCTGCATGTTGCCGAGAATCGGCGACAGCGACGTGTTGGCGCCGCCCGCCATGGGAGGCATGGCCGGCATGTTGGATGGGCCGCCGGCGTTTGCCCCGGGGATCGTCATCGGGACCTGGGGCGACAGGGGCACGCCGCCCGGGCCGGTCAGGGGGGTATTCCGTGCCAGATTCGCGACAGACGGTTGCTGCGGTTGTTGCTGCTGTTGGCCCATGTTCGGGGGCATCTGGCCGCCCTGCGCGGACATGAGGCCAATCACCCGGTCCCGCTGGTCCGTGCTCATGTTCGCTGGGGTGCCGGCCGCCGCTTCGAGTAGGTCAATCGCGGACCCGGAGGCTGGCGTGTTGGCGTTGGTGTCGTTGATGATCCGCATCATACCCTCCTGCGGGTTTGCCTGCAGCTCGTGCTGCAGGTAGCTGTTCTCGCCCGGCGAGTCAAACAGTTCCGTGACCGAGCCCATGGCCGGCTGGTGTCCCCCGGCCTGGCCCATGCTGGTATGACCGTAGCCGCCGCCGAGGTGCTGCTGTCCGGGCGAAAGGATAGACGAAGACCGAGCACTGCTCCCACGACCGCCAACACCGCCGCTGCCGGACGTCTGTGGCGTGGACGCGGTGGTTGTGGACACGCTGGGTGCGGGAATCGGGGGCAGCAGCCGCTGCTGCCTCTTCATCGGCGGCGTACTCAGGTTGGCCGGCTGGGGCGCCGGTCGCCGCGGGTCAAAGTCGTCGGTCAGGTCGACAACGCTGCCCGTGGGCATCTGGCCGTTGGGCAAGATGCTGGCCAGCAGCTCCGTAACGTTCTGGACGCCGCCCTGCTCTTCCAGCGACTTTCGAAAGACGTTGGCCAAAAAGTTGAGAATGGCGTTGATAGAGTTCTCGTGGCGCTCGTGCATGTTCTGAAAGAGCCGTGCCTGTTGCTGGAGCTGTGCATTGTCGTACTGCAACCGCTGCATCACTTTCGATATTTGGGCCTGCCGGTTCTGCAGCGTGCTCAGCTCGTCCTTGATGATCTGGAAGTCCTTCTTCTGCAGGGGGCCCAGCTCACCGCTGGCGTGCCCGTTGGCGTCCAGCGCAACTGCACCTCCCGCGCCGCTTGCGCCGCCACCACCACCACCACCACCGCCTACTCCCAGGAGGTTGCCGCCGCCGCCGCCGCCGCCAACACTCATCCCCACGCTGGGCGCTGCATAGCCGCGCCCCGGCTGGTTGCCCATGCCTTGCATGCTGACATGGTGCGCCATCAGCGAAGGCTCGTCAAGGGCCACGTCCTCGTCGCTATCGCCGTCGCCGTCGTCCTTCTTGCCGCGCTTCGCCTTGCTCCCGCTCTTGGGTTTGTTGATAAGCCACAGCAGGTTCGGGTGGCCGCGCCGGAAGTACGGGTTGAAGTACTCGCTGGGGCTCTTGTTCTTCCGCTCGCTCGCCTTCATCGAGTTGTCCGAGAGGCCGACCCGCTTGTGGAAGCCGTACATGTTCAGCTGGCGCACAAAGGACGCGTAGTTGTTGTGTTTGAAGAGCTCGGGGATCAGCGTCTTCGCAAACTCGTCCTCGTCCAGCACAATAAACGAATCGCCGTTTTCTGACCAGCGGATCAGTTCCGTATTCTTCGCCTCTTCGAGAAAACTGCTCAGCTTCTGCACAAACGGCGGGATCTGCTTCCGCTTGGCCTGCGCGTCCTTCTTGATGCGCTGCGCGCGCTCCTCGAGGACCTCGATGCTCTCGTTCTCGCCGGGCAGACCCGTGCCGCCGTTGCCGCCGCTGCCGCCGCCGTGGTGGCTCGCGACATTGTGGTTGGGATTGGCCGTCAGCACACCCGCGTCGTCGCCAAAGGCGGACCAGTCCGTGCTCGGGTCAAACGTTGGCCGCGCCACCGATGGGATCAGGGCGCGGTTGGGTGGCCGGCGTGCAATGGCCGTGGAGGTCGGCTGGGGTTGGAGTTGGCCCACTTGTTGTGCCACGGGCTGGGGCTGGATGTGAAGTTGTTGCGGCTGTGCGGACTGCAGCGGTAGTTGTTGTTGTTGCTGCTGTTGTTGCTGCTGTTGTTGCTGCTGCTGCTGCTGCTGGCGAAGCTGTTGCTGGAAGAACTGGCCCTGGTTGCCCATCATATATGTATTTGCGTTCCTCGAGAGGTCAGGGAACCCATCGGGCAGCCCGCCGCTCCATTGGAGCAGCTGGTCCTGCTGCGCCGCCGGGTTGAAGGCGGGCTGCCCGTTGGCGGCGCCGGGGAAGATGGGCGGGTCGCCGGGGGCCGGGCGTTTGCGGGGGTTCGGGGACATGGCTGCGGGTGATGGGGGTGTCGTGGGGGTGTCGTGGGTGTGTCGTGGGCGTCGAGGGCCTGTCTGCCCGTGGCTTGCCGATCGGGGGCGCGTGCAAGTCGAACGACAAACGACTCTAGGGGTCTAGTGACGAGGTCGTCGGACGGGAAGCGTGTTCACCGGTACCGCGTCACGACAAAAAAGAAAAGTCGCCGAGCGCAAGCTGGCCAGATATCCAAGCTGTTCACGGGGTATCGCCCGTCGAGCGCGCTGTTCGGTCGGGGCGGTAGAAAGGATACAATCCTAACGATATAGAGAGAGATGCCGAAGGTGCTCGTGTCCTGACACGTGCGGCGTGGTCGTCGCGGTGCTCGTTGAGTTGATAGTGAAGCGGTTGGCGATGTCCGTCGCGGTCCGTTTGATCGCGATCGAGGGCCTTTCGCGCGCGGTCGCTGTTCGTCACAGTTGAGCGCAATAAATTCGAGGTAGCCGCACGAGGCCTGGCGATGCGCGGTATATACAGGTCGGAGGGGTAAGGCGGCGTGCGGTTGTTTGGCGTGCTGGCGTATCGTATCTGTTTTCCGTATTATTATTTTTACGCTCTTTCCCTTTTTTTCGCGGCTCGCTGCTGGATGAGGCTGTATCTCGCTGGAGCATGCAATTGGTGTGTTAACGAAACAAAGCGGGCAGTAGCGGAAGGCGGTGTGCTGCACTTTCCTCCCCTCGGAAAGTTAGTGGCCTTCCATAGCGGAGGTGCACCATCTACAGTTGCTCCGTCCGCTGCGGCGGGTTGTTCGGCTACCTAAATTTTAGCGGTCAAGAACAGCATGGCGCCAAGGCCAGGATCCCTTAATCAGCCCACTGGCCAATCATAGTTTGCGGTGATAAGCTCGCACAGCAGAAATTTTATGCTCTTTCCTCGCTGGGCAGCTTTTCTTGTTGTAGGGTCGCGTACTCCGTAGAGCCGCTGTCGTCGTCCGCCCTTTCTGCCTAACCCGTCTATCTGCCCGTCATGCACACCGTCAACCATTACTGGTCGCGCCTTCCGTAGCAGCGACAGTATCAACAAGCCAGGTGGCCTTGCCCGCTCAACGTGTCCGTTATGCTCCCACGTTAAGTGTCCGGACAGGTGTTAAACAACCCCGTCGGTCTTCGGGTCATGCCGTGGTCTCGGGGACGGGCTGTCTAGGGGACTACGTCGTACTCCACTGTAGATTCCTCGGTCACAGCGCTTCCAGTTACACCGAGCCCGGCGTCTATTATGCCCCTTTACGCCCTAAGAAACAGCCTTACGCCCTTGCGCAGGCAATCACTTAAAATGCAAAACGGACGGACGCCTTCTCGATCGTAACATTCAAATGGGTATTGTACATCTCCTGGCCCTGCAGCCTGATCCACCACCCTCATGAGACCGCATCACCTGGCCCCCCGTCCAGACGCCGTTGCTGCCTGTGACATCTTGGCATGCCGTGCCTGCTCACGACGACCTCCTCCACGGCCGCCGTCACGCCGCGAGCTGCTTCTCTCCTCTTTGAGCGTCTGTGCCTTCTCGCGCGGGTCGATCACAACCAGCTCCTCCTCGGCCTTCTTGCGGTAGCTCAGGTCCTTGCCCAGCTTGTCGGCCGCGCAGTTGAGCGTGTGGGACATCCAGTCCTCGGCGTCGCTGTCGCTCGCCTGGCCGTCCTCGCCCTTGCCCTTGTCCCATGGCCGGCAGCTCTGGCAGTTGGCAATAAAGTGCAGGTCGCACACCGTGCCGTCGCCTTCATCTTCGCCCTCGGCCTTGCCGTCTTCTGGTGCTGCCGCCGACGGTTCTGGTGCCGGCAGCGCGGCCTTCCCGTTCGCGTCCTGCCCGAGCTTGGAGGTAAAGGATTCGAGAAAGCGCAGTGTCTTCTTGTCGTGGCTCGACAGGCCGTTCTTGCGGTCGAACTTCTTACCACGCGCGGCGTCCGTCGGAACCAGCTTGTCGAGTACCGACTTCTTGTCCTCCTTCTCCTGTTCTGGCTCCACCGCAACGGCTCGCCGCATGGAGGCCTTGAGCGCAGCAATCTCGGCATTGGTCTTCTCCAGCGCCGTCATTTCTGGTTTCCGCCGTGGCGCCGCATCCCAATCGGATTCCGAGTCGGACATGGAGTCGTCCTTGTCCCGCTTCGCGGGTTTTGTAGTAGGCGCTGGTGATGACTTGCCAGACAACGCTCGTGACGGTAGTGTTGTCTTGTGGTGATGTGTGCTTTCTGTGCGCTCCGGCTTTTCTCTCTTCTCCTCTTCCTCGTCGTCCTTGTCGAGCCTTGCCTTTTTGCTCTTCCATCGTGACGATGCTGCCAAGTCGCCTTCCAGGTCATCCTCGACGTCGTCGCCGAAGCTCAAAAGGTTCTTGTTAACACCCTTCTTGCGCTTCGTTTTCTTCTTGTCGTCGCCTCCTCGTGGCGCGCCCACGGCGCTGTGTCGTGCGTCCCGCTCCGTCTTGCGCATGTCCGCGAACGGGTTGGTCAGGATCTCCGTCCGCGTGATTCGTGTCGGGTACAGCGGTCGCTCTGTCCCCTCCTGCACGTCGCCCTGGCCGATTTTTGTGAGGTTGTAGATGGTCGGCCCGGCCACGCGGCCAAACACCGTGTTCTTCCCATTGAGCTCGTCCGTCTTGTCCAGCGTGAAGAAGAACTGGCTGCCGTTCGTGTCGGGCTTGCCCTCGTTGGCCATGCCCAACAAACCGCGGCGGTTGAACTTGAGCCGCGAGTGGAACTCGTCCTTGAAGCCAATGCCGTGCGGCCCCGCGTTGGCGCCCCGGCGCTCGTCCATCGGCCACACGTCCAGGTCGCCCGCCAGCGCGCCGCCGTCAAAGATGGACTCGCCGCCATTGCCGGTGCCCGTCGGGTCGCCGCCCTGGACAATGAAGCCGGGCACGAGGCGGTGGAAAATGGTGTTGTCGTAGTAGCCGTCGAGGCAGTGCTGCAAGAAGTTGCGGCTCGTCAAGGGCGTCTGCTTTGCAAACAGCTCGACGGCGACCTCGCCGCTGGTCGTGTGCAGGATGAGCGACGCTGTCGGCTGCGGCTCGGTGTCGTAAAAGGTCGACATAGCTGTGAGGAGTGGTGGGCGTCGAGATTGGACAAAAGAGTCGCGTCGTCGACGTTCGTCAAAAAGTTCCAATAGCTCTTTCGAGCACTACAAATTTGACGTTTAGCCACTCGGACAACTGAAAGGCGGCTACAACGGGCCTAAACGCGGCAGAGCCAATCAGATTCACGTGACATCAGGTAATCGAAAGTCCGGCGGGGCAGGCAGCGATCGTTCGTGCAGGGGCTCCGCCTTTCTGAAGCTGGGCAGAGATAGTGATGCACCTATGGCACAAAGCTGGGTTAACCCGAACCAGCAAAGAGCTTGGACTACTTTTCTCGCTTTGCCCCCTCGCAAAGCCACTCCAGACCAAAAAGTCCCGCACCCTTCAGCCCATCCTATCGGCGGGCATCAACCACACCTGTACCGACGCCTGCACCAACTGTTGCAATAGCTATTGCCTCGTTCTCTTCCCTCCGTCACCTCTACTTTTCGACGGACCGCTGTCAACGCTGCTCGACTCGCCTTGACACTCCCCATCTCTGGCGTCTTTTCGTCATCTCGTCATCTCGTCATCTTGTCATCTTGTCATCTGTCTCCTTTTCTCACCGTCCGTCTTCCCGTCGTTTGGCCTGCTCCCCAGCCGCCAGCCGACCACCCCCCCGACCACCGGCACAATGACCGACCCTCGCGTATCCTCGTCGTTCAACATCAACCCGCACATCACCTACAACACCGTCGGCGGTGCCAATGGCCCCCTGGTGATTCTCGACAATGTCCGTCTCTGCTCTTCTTCTATCCCTGCCGCTTCACGAGTGTCCCTCGGCATCTGACTGACTTGGAACCGTCTAGGTCAAAAACCCCCGGTACAATGAGATCGTGAACCTCACGCTGCCCGATGGCTCGATCCGCGCCGGCCAGGTCCTCGAGGCCAGAGGTGAGCCATGCTTCCCATTGCAATGTTTCTGCATTGGAGCATTCTGCTAACCTCGTCTTTTCTCCATTCTAGGCAGCCGAGCCATTGTCCAGGTACGATGATGCAATGCGATATCGAGTCTATTGTCGACGATGACGATGACGACGACATCGATGACTCGCAGTCAACTCGATCTCACTATATCCTGGACAAATGCTAACGAACCTAGGTGTTTGAGGGTACTTCTGGTATCGATGTGAAGAAGGTATGATCAACTCGCGTAGAATTACTCTCATCAATGGCCTATGCACAACCCTAACGCACCTCCCTCTACAGACCAAGGTCGAGTTCACCGGCGAGAGCTTCAAGCTCGGCGTCTCCGAAGACATGCTGGGCCGTATCTTTGACGGTTCCGGCCGCGCCATCGACAAGGGCCCCAAGGTGCTCGCCGAAGAGTACCTCGACATCAACGGCAGCCCCATCAACCCCTACTCGCGCGTCTACCCCGAGGAGATGATTTCGACGGGCATCTCCGCCATCGACACCATGAACTCGATTGCCCGTGGCCAGAAGATCCCCATCTTCTCCGCCTCCGGTTTACCACACAACGAGATTGCGGCCCAGATCTGTCGCCAGGCCGGCCTGGTGAAGCGCGACGGCATCACGAACAAGGGCGTCCACGACGGCCATGAGGAGAACTTCTCCATTGTCTTTGCCGCCATGGGTGTCAACTTGGAGACGGCCCGCTTCTTCACGCGCGATTTCGAGGAGAACGGCAGTCTGGAGCGTGTCACGCTCTTCCTCAACCTTGCCAACGATCCTACGTAAGTCCCCGTCTACCTTTTGTTCGTTCTGGTGTCTTTTCTTCGAGTTCGAGCTCATCTCTAACAAACCAGGATCGAGCGTATCATTACGCCCCGTCTGGCCTTGACGACCGCCGAGTACTACGCCTACCAGCTCGAGAAGCACGTCCTCGTTATCCTGACCGATCTCACGTCCTACTGCGATGCCCTGCGTGAGGTGTCCGCCGCCCGTGAGGAGGTGCCCGGTCGCCGTGGTTACCCCGGTTACATGTACACGGATTTGTCCACCATCTACGAGCGCGCCGGCCGTGTCGAGGGCCGCAACGGCTCCATCACGCAGATCCCGATTCTGACCATGCCCAACGACGACATCACGCACCCCATCCCCGATCTGACGGGCTACATCACCGAGGGCCAGATCTTCGTCGACCGTGCGCTGCACAACCGCGGTATCTACCCGCCCATCAACGTGCTGCCGTCGCTGTCCCGTCTGATGAAGTCGGCCATTGGCGAGGGCATGACGCGCAAGGACCACGGCGACGTGTCCAACCAGCTGTACGCCAAGTACGCCATTGGCCGTGACGCGGCGGCCATGAAGGCCGTCGTCGGCGAGGAGGCGCTGTCGGCCGAGGACAAGCTGTCGCTCGAGTTTTTGGACAAGTTTGAGCGGCAGTTTATTAGCCAGGGCCAGTACGAGTCGCGCACGATCTACGAGTCGCTGGATCTGGCGTGGAGCCTGCTGCGGATCTACCGCAAGGACATGCTGAACCGCATCCCGGCCAAGGTCATCAACGAGTACTACCAGAGAACGGCGGAGCGTAAGGGCAAGGCAAAGGCGGACAACAAGCCGGCGGCGGACGAGGAGGACCTCATTGAAACATAAAGTGCATACGTGTTTGTGTTTTTTTTTTTTACCACCCCCTCCTCCTGAACAACCACATATAATACGGTGCGCGTGCTTTGGTGGAAGATGGCGGGCGGTGATGTGAGGTAGCTCTCCACCAATCGTGCTGGGCTTCTTTTTCGCCGTACGGCCTCTTCTTTGCATTTGTTATTTATCATTTATCCACTGCTTTGATTTTTCCTGTTTGCTTTTCGTTGTTGCTTCGATCTCGGTGATGCTTTCGGGGGAAGGAATGGGGGTATAGATACTCGTGAAGAGGATCTTTGCATGTGCACCGCCTTGTCTCTGCTCTCCTTCGATCATTTTGAAGACGTAGAGGTAGGCAGGATGCCATTGTTTTATTTTCATTTTTGTATAGGCTGTTTTCCTTTCCATATTGCGCTATGCTGGCACAGATTAGACTATTTCATACATCATTCACACATCATTGCAGAAGAGGTTGAGTTGTGATTTGGCCGTGCTTTTACTGTTCGGAATCAGGACATGTTGACAAGGCTGAGCGTGTGAACCCACATCTTGCTGAATCGGAATCGGCAATCAGCTTTGCTAGGGACTAACTCCGTATTCCAGCTTCCTATGAAAAATAATAATATGAAAGATAATAAAAAATAAGCGAAGAGAGGGAAAAAAATACACAAATGAGACCAGATGAAAGGTCAGAGCAGAGTGCGCGACGGCCCCGCCCGGAAATAGCAATGATTGTTCCTGGTTCGCGTTCGAGGAATACAGTGATGACCTCACGATGGTAAAGCACCCCGTTGGGGGGACGCGCAAGCCGGCCGTCTCGGCTAGCACTGGGCGAAAAAAAAATAGCAGAAAAAAACGAAGGGTTCAAGGATCGTGGAGAAATAAAAAGGACCAATGAACATAATAACGCAAGGCCAACTGGAAAGGCTGCGAACAGAAGATGTCTCACATGAATGAATAATGGACTTTTGCGACCCTGCAACTTCTGCGACCTTTCTGACTGTTTTGCGCGCCAATCCATCCATCTCACCGCCAGACGCACAATGGATCGCCAACGGAAACAAGAAGATATCCGACGTGTCTGTCGTAAAAACAAGAACCAACGTGCATGCGCAATGCAGGTAGCAAAACTATGCCTCTTCGGAGCTTGTCAATGGGCCAACACGAGAAAATAGCTCTGGAGCTGCCAGCTACAAAAGGAGGATAGTGAGGGGGAACGGTCAGATCGGAGCGCATATTCGTGCATACGAGTACGTCGTACTTATCTGCTGTACTCGTGCCACCGTAAGATACAACGACGTAGAGAGCAAATTCGGCGTACTTTTTGACAGGGTTGCAACCGTGCAATGCGACTGGTGCGTGACTCGTGCGACTCGTCGCATCGGCGGAACTCTTCTGGTGTGTGTGGCTGGCACCTTCCCAGGACTGGGGAGAGGGAAGGGAAGGAGGGAAGGAACGCGGCCGCTTCTGCACGCTGACGCAAGTGGAGTTGGGATTTAACTGGGGACGCACGGCTCCAAGTGTGCCGGGAGAAAACGAGCGAGCGGCCGAAAAGAGGCGAAAAGGTTGAGGAACGAAGAAAAAAGAAGAAAAAGAAAAAGTGGAAGAGTAAAAATACAAAAATACAGGAAAATGCACACAGAAAAGAACCTCCCAGCAACGGCAAGCCAGCAAACAGCTGTGCCTTCGCCGTGCCTTCCTCATGTGAGACCAATTGGCGAAAGCGCCCGTTTGCGGACGTTTGGGGATTGCGGGAAGCCACGACAGGGTCTCTTTCCTGGGTCTCTTTCCTGGGTCTCTTTCCTGAACCAGGCTCTTTATCAGCGACCATGCGACGATATATGAGAGACACACGGCGGGAGAGAAAGTGCGCTTGGCCTCCCA
Source organism: Sporothrix inflata (assembly GCA_021396225.1). Taxonomy (NCBI): domain Eukaryota; kingdom Fungi; phylum Ascomycota; class Sordariomycetes; order Ophiostomatales; family Ophiostomataceae; genus Sporothrix; species Sporothrix inflata. The sequence goes on from WNYF01000021.1 coordinate 351,307, forward strand.
GCAGGAAAGAACGTCCCGGCAAAGAACCTTAGCCATTACGCGGAAGAAAAGAGGGAAAAAAGCGAGAGCTCTCTCGTCGCTCTCTTGGTCTGTTTCCTCATTGCCCGTCACTCTTGGCGTCTCGCTCTCAGGCTCATGATTCTGCTTTCGTTTCCCTCTCCTTCTGATTTCGTCCGACGAGGTCCCATTGGCCTAGGTCGCTTCCGGTCTAGCGGCGCAGCTATCCAACCACGCTGATTAGTCTGTCACCCCCCCTTCTTGTTGATGCACTCTCTCCTCTCGTCGTGATGCGCGGTCGCCCCTTCCCTTTTTCTCCCAGTCTCTCATCGTCAGCGGGTTTTGGTGTCGCAAAACCACCCGTTCCTTCCCTCTTTGGTACAAGTACAAGCTGCAATTTTGCAGAGCAGCTGTGATACCAGCACCTGCACTCTCCGTACCTGCCGCGGGTATCTTAGCTTGTCTCGCCCGTAGCACAGGAACCGCATGCGCGCGCCGCTGCAGCAAGAGTAGCACCGTAGCTGTCTCTTGTTCCCTGTTTGCTCCTGCCCATTCTTGGCGCCTGTCCTGTTGCAATCAGACTATCGTGAGCTTTTCGTGGTTGCCCCCGTAATGCCCACACACACGCCCTTCCCACCCGGCAGCTCGGCCTGAAAGGCCTTAACCTCTTTTTTATCGTGTGCCTGTGCCTGTGCCTGTGCCTGTCCTCAGTCACCACCACCCCCCTTCTTTCCCCTTCGTTCCTTCCCGTTTCTGTACCTGTCGCCCCTTCCCAAATTTCCCCCAAAACACAAATTAAACCATCGCATACGGCCAGTCTCAAAACCTTCCCTTCTGCTTTTCCCTCTCTTCCCTTTCTTCCTCTTCTCTCCTCCTCTTTTTTTGTCACCCCCGTTCACAAAATCCATTCCAATTACTACATTGAAGCTTTTGACAAGCCCAAATAATATCACGTCTTTTTTACGTTCAGCATTTACATCCTCCGAGTCGCATCGTCTTCTCTCCTCATATCTCTCCCTTAACATAACCACTTTTCTCTCTCCACAACAGCAAAAATGCGCAACTCGGTCGTGTTCGTCGCGCTCTCTGCGCTCGGCGTCGCTTCTGCCGTCTCGAACTTCACGATCAACCCTACCGATGTTCCCTTGACGCAGCGGTGTATGTTTTCTCTTTGCGCCCTCTGCCTCTCCACATCCTTTTCCGCGCCATTCGCCGTGATGAATTGGTGATTTGATCGCGACTTTCTTGCCTTGTCTCTTGATCCGTGCACAATTGCTAACGCAGGATTTCTTCTCCCCGCCAGCGAACTGGTGTACTGCACAGGACAACACGTGCTTGACGCTTTGCGACGGCAACCCCAAGGCCAACAGCTGTGACCCCGTACGTCATGCCCTCGACCGTTCTTTGCACCCGAATTGGCGACTTCCAATATGGTCTTCTGCGCTTTGTGCTGTGGAGGGACCCATCGTACTGACATTGCAATACAGAACACGCTGAACTACACCTGCCTGTGCCAGAACGGCAGCGCCCCCGGCCTCGAGTACTACACCCAGACTCTGCCCACCGTACGTCCCCTTGCACAATTGTTGCTTTATTTTTGCTTGCTCTCCTTTGCGACGAGAAGGTTCTCGTACACCTTTGAATGTGCGCGACTGACTCGTCTGTCCTCTCATGTAGTTTATCTGCCAGGAGGCCTACTCTGAGTGCAACGCCAACAACGTCGGCAACGCCCAGGCCCAGAGCAACTGCACGACTAGCATTCAGGACCAGTGCGGCTCCCTCAACCCGGACAACTACACCGCTGCTGCTGCCAGCACCACTGCTGCGACCACCGCTACTACTGCTACTGGCAAGTCCGGCGCTGCGACTGGCGCCACCACGAGCGGCACCAGCGCCCCGAGCACGACCTCGTCCAAGAACGGCGCTATGCCCACGGCGATCGGACACTACGGCAACGGCGCCGCCGCTGTGGCCCTGGGTCTGTTTGCTTACCTCCTGTAAAGGACTAGATAACCAAACAAGTATAATGCGATCCTCCAACTTCAATCAAAAAGCAAAAAAAAAGGCAAAATCTAAAACAAACACGGCGATGCGGTACGATACTTGGAAACAAACTGCAGTGGAGTGACTGTGGCATACCGCGATACACCTACCCCTGGGCTGGGTAGCTGGGCGACGCCATAGCTTACTCGCTTCCTCACCGTACTCGCCATCTTATTTTCTCCTACCTTTTACTCATTTCCTTATCATTCGACACTTTGATCGACTTGATGTCTTTTCTTGCATCTTTTTGCACTATTTTTTTCACATTCACGCCCATCTACCCAAAGGGGTGCCGGTCCAGCCAAATCCACCGTGCTTGCACGCGGTATTAATTCCACCACGACGAGGAGACGACGCAGACGAAGACACGGCGGCGGGCATATTCGGTTTTATGAGGGAAGGGAAGGACAGGGATGGACTAGAGGGTTGGCGAGGGGGTTGGCGACGACAAGGACGAGGGGTGACGAGACACGCTTTGCGTCTCGTCTTTCCTTACGCCTGGGTCTGGCCGAACGAGAGACGATGAAGCGCGAGGAGGCGGCTTTGATAGTTTACGTTTACCCCATTCTTGTTAGTTCTTTATTTTTGACGCGAGTTTTTTGTTTTCTTTTTCTTTCTTTGGCGTTTTCTTTGCGCACAGCATAGCGCAAGGCGGGGAGCGTTGAGCGAGCGTTGATCGGTGGAGGTGGGAAGGCGAAGGATGAAAGATTTCAAAATACGATATATTTTCCAAATATTGTCCGCAACTTGCAACACGATAAGAGGAGATCTCTCCTGTTTCGCAACTGTACCCTTGTAGAACGAAGAACAGGCCGGTAAGCGAGCTGCAGAGAAGCCAAATGCAATGGCAGCAAATCCCGGAAAGAGCAATATGAAAAAGTGAAAAAACAAACAAAAGAAAACGTGCAGCCTTGCCCTGTCCCTGGGAATGCAGGTCGGTACATGCAGTACGGCCGTTGCCGTCTTGGCACGGTGACACACGTCATTTTTTGTAGGATCAAATCTATCAACACCATCCAATGTACTTTGCAGTTGCGATTGTACGACGAAAGACATGTATTTTGTTCCTTTTCTCCCTTTTGAATCTTGCTAGATCCCGCGCCGTCAGGGGTCATCCTGCCAATGCCCAGTGGTGCTTGCACGTGTTTTTCTGGAGATACAACAAGGGAACGAGATAAAAAGAGGACCAGTCGACAACGATCGACACAACATCCTGACCAACAAAACCAGGTTTTTGCTGTCCTTTTTGTCCTTTTGGTCATGTTTATCACGCGCATCTTTTTTAAGGTTAAATCGACGTTGTTCTTATCAGTCATGTATTGGGGTAACAACGTGGTCTGTTGGGTCTAAAATGCAAGCTTTGCGAGGCTATTTATCTTCGATGCCCTATCTTTGTATTGCCACCATTCTCAGCTTCACCTTCTATTACGATTACATGCCAGTTAAGTTAAACTTCGTGCTTTGGTGTTGTCGCTCGACGGCTCTAGCCAACCCAACTGGTGGTAATAATGACATATTGAGAATAAAAGAGAAATACAGACTAGGACACTTGTACGGTATTGTGCTGTCAACAAAGACAAAGTGTAAAGAGTGAAATATTACATCATATTACATAAAACATAAGGAAAGAAATATAAAGCAAAACAAAACAGAAACTCAACAATTTAAAAGAAAAAAATAGTTTGTCTCCTCTTTTCTACGTTTTGTATTCCCAGCACTTGTTTTGCATTGTAATAAACTCCTCTCAGGACCTGGGAATGCAATTAAGGGAAGAGAGCGTAACGACTCCCGATTAATACCGACAATAATATAAATCAAAAGATAAAAAAAAAAGACCGTAGAAACAGAAACAGAAACACAAACAACAAGATCCGGAGTACAATAAATCAGGGTGCAGGACAACATATACACGAAACAAGGGACTGCAGACAAGGCAAAAAAGTGATACTACGCCCCCTCCTCGAAGGGGCGCTCACAGTTTCTGTGCCACACTAAGCATCCTCCGACTTCACGCCGGTGTTGCCAAATCCGCTAAGATCCCAACCCTGATAGCGCACAGTTGGAGCGGACGCTGCACCTCCAGACACTCCGGCATCAGATTGCGCCGGCTGCTGGTGTTTCTTGGCCAGGGACGGGGCCGTCGGCAAGCTCGCGACGCCCGACTCCTGCTTGCTTTTGCGGCCGGCAGGGCTGGTGGGCGCAGCACCCAGTGTCGTGGACGACGCTGCCGACGGCTCACCGGGGGTGGCACCGTCCGCATCCGAGCCGGACGCAAGGGGCGCTTTGGCTCCGGTCATCATGCCCTTCTCCTTCAGATACTGCAGGGTCTTAATGATCGTCAGATCCTCCTGGTCCTTGTCGTTGAGCACGAGCCGCTGGCGCAGCGTCATACGCCCGCCATTGCGCTCGCGCTCCTGCAGCGCGGCCTCACGCACCGCCGGGTCGTGCACAAAGCGGCACTTGCCCTTTTTGCCACACGTGCCACCGGTTGAGTAGTACTTGCAATGCTTTGTGGGGTCGGCCTTCTTCGCGGCCGGCGGGATCACGCCCTTGGCCGCGGCCGCGGCCGCCGCTGCAGCGACGGATGCCGCCGTTTCCGTGCGGATGGGTATCGCCTCGGGCGCATCGTCGTCTGACCCGAGCTTGGAATCCGACGACGCGTCCGAGTCAGCGCCATCGGCGTCCACGTCACGCATCTCGTCACCCTCATCCTGCTGCTCGCGCTTTCGCTTGATGCTGGACTCGACCTTCTCGAGCTGCTTGCGCAGTTTCTCGGCCTTTTGCTGCTGGCGCTCCAGTGCCGTCAAGCTTGCTGTGCTCTTAACACCGCTAGACGTGTTGGCCCCGGGTTCAGCCTTGACGGCATCTGCTGCCTTGATGTCTCCCCCATCGCTTGATCCTGCGAGCTTCGCCTTGACACGGTCCTTGGTGGGGAAGTTGCTTCGCCGCTCAGCGATCCACGCGTCAATGTCGACCGGGCTGTACTGTTAATAACTTATACGTGTACGGGGGGAAGCAAAAAGAAAACAAAGCGAGAAAAAAAGAGTTGCGGAAAAATGCAAAAGCAAGAATGCAACGCAAGTCCAGGGCAAAAACGCAAAGTACTGCGCCTGCTAAAGACAAGCGGCGATGCAAATGCAATCCATAAAAAAAAAGCAAAAGGGAGGGGAGGGTGAGCCTACTTTGGAGCATCGGGTCCGATCAGTTCAACCAACTTGGCTTCCTCGTCCATTTCTTCTTCTTCGGACTCATCACCAGGCGTCAGGCCGAGCGTGTTCGTCTTACGCTTCTTCTTCTTGCCGGCAGAGGCAGCATCAGGCTTCTGATGGTTGGACGAGTGCGAATGGGGGCCGTGCGGTCCACTGGCGTGACCTGCGCTATTGGTTTTTTTATACCGCATCTTGTTTTCAACAAACGCAGGGCGGCCACCGCGATGCGAGTTGTTATGGAACCCGCCCCGCTGGTGGTGGCGGTTGTTCTGGTTGTTGTAGTAAGGATCATAGTGCTGAGGCGGGCCACCAGGGCCGCTAGGGCCTGTCGGGGGGTAGGACTGGTACGGCGCAGCATTGTAGCCGGCCGGACCAGGCGGAGGCGGCGGTGCTCCTCCTTGCGGGGCCCCGTATGGTGGTGGCTGGTAACCCCCGCTGCTCACTGGAGCTGGCGATCTGGCACCCGGGCCGTGCTGCGAACCGCCATTCTCGAAACCGATACGGATGGGCGGTCCCATCATATGGGACTTCGATCCGCCACCCCGCGGCTCGTGGTGATAGCCACCTCCTCCGCGGCCCCGGCCGCTGTAGTGCCCACCGTGTCCTCCGCTCGGTGCGCCAGACCCGCTCCACTGTTGTGAAGGAGGGCCGCTCGGCTGCTGGTACTGGTGGCTGTATGGGGGCTGCGAGGAAGCAGGACCAGTAGGGGGTGCGTATGGAGGTTGCTGCTGGCCGTACGAAGCCTGGTGCTGGGGAGGGGACTGGCTCTGCGGGGGTTGCTGCGGGTAGCCCTGCGGTGCATGCGGTGCATGCGGTGTGTGCGGTGCGTGCGGTGCGTAGTAACCCTGTGGTGGCGGCGCGTGGTGCTGGGCGGCCGGCTCATGGGACCACTGCTGCTGTGACGGGGGTTGCTGGGCCGGGCCTCCATAAGGCGCAGGCGCGCTGTGCGAAGCAGAAACCCCATAATGGCTCTGCTGGCCATACTGCTGCGGGCCTTGCGAGCCATAGCCATAGCTCGGCTGAGCATGGTGGTCGCCTCCGCCGCCTTGTCCTGCGTGTCCGCCTCCACGACCTCCATAGTATCCTCCGCCGCGACCGCGGGGCGAGGGGCCGCCATGAGACGGGCTTTGCTGGTAGGACGATGGGTATTGTTGTCCGTAGCCGCCCGGTGACTGCGACGGGGGCGGGGGCGGTGGGCCGTATCCGTAGGATGACATTTTCGACGTGCTAAGAGGAGGAGCAAGAAAAGTAAGGACAACACCAGAGAGAAAAAACAAGGTCGAGCGAGTTCAACACTACGTTGATACGCGGAGTTGAAATCACAACAAAGAGGCGGCTAGCCACAGGTGATATGAAAACCCCGAAGACAACGAGCTGCCCTTCTGTGCAACGCGGTTTCCGCCCAACGAGATGTGCGGGTCAAGGGGCAGTGTGCAGTTTGAAAAGTGGGTAGGAGGCGAGCGTCGAGGGGGTTGCAAACGAAAGAGCCCAAACACTGGTACCAGCACTGGCTCTGACACCGTGACTCGGGCGATATGAAAACAAAGAGATTTAGACGAGAGAGAGGGTAGAGGAAGAACGATGCGATGGGTTCGATGGCGTCAGGTGAAGGTCGACTGGAGGAGATAAAAAATTGGAGAGGCAAAAAAAAAAGAAACAATCTGAGATGGCACGCAAGGAAGAGAAGCCTTCGCCGAAGATGGGCTCAAAGAAAGACCGGATAGGGCAGTCGACAGACTGAAGAAAGGGCGAGGGGAGCGTGATTGTGAGAAGTCCCACGAGAAGAATGTTGTTGCGAGATGCCCGAATCTCAAGATTGAAGATGGGTAGATTTTGACAGAAATTCTGTGGCCTGGAGAAGGCTTTGGTGGCTCATTGATGAAAACGCGTCGAAGGCGGTCAGCAACGGATTACATAATATGTGGCAGAATTCTCGACGTCACCAATACAGTACACGGCGGGCGCAAAGCAGCTAAAGCTCCACTGTAACTTTTTTTCAGTCGTCCCCCTCCAAAAAACGGTGATGACTGCTGTCGGTTGCTGACCATCACTTCTGTATTCTCGTGCTCCCGTGGGCGATCTTGCGTACGGTTAGGCTGTGACGGTTCTCAGGTCCTTCCCTTGACATACTCGCAGTTTTTTGAGACAGGAGCTCTCATCTCTCCCCAACACTTCCCAGCATGTTCATTCTCGTGAGTACTCATCTTTGCCTTCTCACTTGCTCTCTTTATAGGAGAACGAAGATGGGATGAGAAGCATAGGAAGGAAAGAAATCCAAAAGAAGAACACGCATTGACTGAACCTCCTTCAGACAAAAATCGCCGACTTGGTGCGGATCGACCCGAACGACTTCTCCAAGAGGAGTATTCATGCCATCGAGGACAACATCAACGCCAAGTATGCCAACAAGGTGATCCAGAAGATTGGCCTCTGCATCTGCCTTTATGATCTGCTATGGACCTCGGAGGGCCTGATCGGACACGGTGACGGCTTCGTGAACGTCAATGGTATGCACATATACTCCTTTCCGACATCAATGCTTCCGTCGATATTAACAATCTTCAGTCGAGTTCCGCCTGGTCGTCTTCCATCCGTTCAAGGGCGAGGTCATGTTTGCCCGCATTAGCAGCTGCAGTCCCAATGGCATCCACTGTACGTTGACTCTCGTCTGTTTGCATATTATTTTGTCTTATTATATGCGGCATCATTTAACCCTAACTACAGTGCGCACTGACTTCTTCGACGACATCCTGGTTCCCTTTGACGAGCTGCCAGACGAGGCAGAATAGTAAGTTTGCCCCTCTCGATAGAGAGCACCTCTTGCAGACGTATGCATTGCTCACACGGACCCAACAGCGACATGAACCAGCAGCTCTGGGTGTGGAACATCGAGGACACACGCATGTACTACGACAACCACGAAATGGTGCGGTTCCGTGTCATCGACGAGGAATGGCACGATCAGACGCCCACCAAGCCTATTGAGCGCGGCGAAGAGCCCGACGAGCGCCGCAACCCGCCGTATCGCATCCGCGGAAGCATGAAAGACCCCGGTCTCGGCGTGTGCATTTGGTGGGACGAGTGAGTGGGTACAGACGAACGACACGACGACGTCCCAGGACGACGGGAGACTGGGAAAACCGGACACCAAGACACGATCAGACGACGGTGCAGAATACGAAAAAGAAAGAGAACTCCGATGGGGGTGATCTATATGCGATAATTCTGTTCTTCTGCTCTTTATCCTGGTTTTCTCGTTTTCCCTCCTGTTGTCCCGATTTCCTGGTTTCCCGGTTTCCCATTTCCCTTATGTACATCGAAACCCCTTCCCCTGCTGTCCTCTCCCTAAGAAGCAGGGGCTACGACCAGCCGAGCCGGCCCTGTGTTCCAATCATGCCTTGGCGGCGCGGTTGAGCAGCCGCTGCTCCACGTTGTCCAGCACCGAGTAGTGCTCCACGACGGCGAGGTTCTCGACCTCGGCCAGGAACTGCTTGTCCGGGTCCTGACCGGGGCCGCCCATCTGGGGCATCTGGGGGCCCATCTGGCCCATCTGCTGGGCCATTTGGCTGGCGGCTGGCATTTTGTTAGCATTGTGGAGGGAAATGGGAGGTGGAGACACAGGGAAGACTTACCGTTCTCGTTTCCGAGGAGAAAGTTGAAGACGGACTGCAGGCCGAAAATGCACAAGAAGTACCAGCTGATGCTGGACATCCAGCGGGCGTCCATGTCCCGCGTGGCGACGCCGGCCTGGAGCATGCTCTTGAACTTGATGGTCAGGGGGAAGGGTAGTTTCACTAAGCAGTTAGCAACGACAGGCTCAATGGGAGAGGTATGAACACATAAATCGAGAGGGGGGTCACACACTGATGACGTAGCCGCTGAAGAAGGCGTTGATCCAGCTCATAATCAGCGTGTTCGGGATGATCATGGCCATGTTGCCCTTCATCATGCCCATCATGCCGTCCATGGCGTTGGGGTCCGTCATCGGGTTCGGCGGCGCCTGGCCGCGGTTCTCGGGCGCCTTAAGGTAGGCGCCGGACTCGTAGGCGGCCACAAGGTTGTCGCGGCGCGTGTTGAAGGACCGGCCCGAGAGCACGTGGTGGTTGGTGCGGATGTTGACGCCGTGCAGCATCGAGCGCTGTTCGCGGAGGGCGCGCTGCTCGACCTTCTTGGGCGCGGTGGCCATGAGGACGTTGGCGTAGTGGCGCAGGACACCGGTGAGGATCATGACGATGGTGATCGGGAAGAGGATCCAGTACCTATGGGGTTAGCGAGGGTTCGACGTGGGCACGGAGGCAGCTGGTTGGACACTCAAGGCGGGGAGCAAGAAAGGAGGAGATGTGGACGAACAGAAGCTGGGGATCCCGCGGGATCGACTGGATGGGAACCTGCGACATTCTGGGCAACGGGCAATTGAAAAGGAGCCTGGGTTGAGTCGATGGAAGATGTGCGGGGGATGACGACGGACGGGCGGTGGGCTGCGTTCGTGGTGAGGCTATTCAGGTTTCCCGTGTCGCTGGAGATTGGGATTGCAAGAAAAAGGAGCTCTAGCATTTTAGGGTATTTTGGCGACGAGCCAGCCGCTGTGGCTTGCGTTGTGGGAGCCACACACGGGGGTTGATACGCTAAAGCTGCCGCCACCAGCGGCAGGTACAGCGAAATACTAGTGGGGCGCGTGTCGATTGGAGCTCTCTGTTCCTTCCGCGCCTTTTGTATCAAAGTAGCCACATCTCTCAAAAGCTTCCAACGTGTTCGCGATCGACAACCACGACACGACGGTAGACGACAATTTCGACCACCAACGCCCCCTCCATACCACCGCCACCATGTCGCAAGAAAAGATCTCCGTCTACAATCTGGCGGGTAAGTACAGTTCCACGCCACTGTTGATTCTGAAGGACCCCTGCTAACATTTGCGCAGACCTCAAGAACACGTCCGACGATGCCATCCCCAACTACCTCAACTCCCTGCGCTTTGTCCAGTCACACCGCCTGACCGATGTGCGCTTGGCTCTCGGTTACGGTGCCCTGTCGGTCGCCGTGGCCTGCTTCTTGTGGGATTGGAAGCTCGGCTTCGACAGCACCAAGTACTACTCGGCCGTCGCCGTCCTCATCTACATGGCGCTCAACGTCGCGCTGACCTTTTGGTCCCGCAACGTCGAGGGCGCGACCGTCTACGTCGGCACCTCAACGAACGGTGAAACTGTACGTTTGCTCTGTCCTCGCTTCGCTTTTGTCCTCGCTTCGCCCGTCTCATGTCGCTGTGCTAACTGCCTAGGTCGCCATTGCCACGTCCGTCGAGAAATACACGCCCATCTACAACGTCGAAATCACAGTCACCTCCAAGTCCAAGGCCGCCCCCCAAAAGATTGTCATCTCCCGTCCCTTCTCCGAGTGGTTCGACAGCGCCGGCAGCTTCGTCGCCGCGCCCTTCCAGACCGTGCTCGCGACCGCTGTGCCCGCTATTGGCACGGCTGACCCGAAGCGCGTGGCCAGTGCGGCCCCCGCTGCCAATACGTCGTCCACAGCAGCAGCAGCTTCGTCACAAACAGCCTACAGCCCGGCCATCCTGGAGATGCTAGCAGCGGGGGCGGCCGCGGACGCGAGCGAAAGCGACTCGGCCGCCGCAACGGCCTCGGGGACGATTGGCAAGAAGGGTGGCAAGCGTAGAAAGGCCACGCCCAAGGCGGCATGAGATAATAAAGCGAGGGGAGGGGCGTAAGGGTTGGAGCGGGCTTGGTTCTTATTTCGCGTTGTTACGTTTACAAGGGTGTTCTATGCGGCCTTGGTATTTTCGTTGGTTTTGTTTGGTTCGGCTTTCACAAAAAGGTAGACTAGGTTTCAATACATTAGCAATGCAGGCTGTCTCTTTCATATTTTTGTTAAAATTTACAAGGCGTGTGTATTGCTTTTTACTTGATGCTATATATGGTGTGCCTCATCTTTTCCTTTACCGACCCCTTATTGTATTGAAAATAAAATAAAATGGAAATCGCGAGTATGCCACACCCAACTCCAGTTAAATGCAAAGACAAAAAACTAAAGAAGAGGAAATAATAACAAAGAAAATACTATCTATAAACGGTCCTCAAACCGCCACCTTGGCCCAGCTCTCCCGGGCCTTCTGGGCTACATCGCGGATCTCACGGACCCGGTCGCCGCAGGCTGCCGCTAGGGCACGAACCAGCCGAGGCTCGTACGGCAGCAACAGACCCTCTTCGTAGTGCGCCGGCAGCTGAGAAACTAGAAGGAGCGCCTCCTTGCGGGAGGCCGGCGGTGGCGGTGGTGCCGACGAAGTCGACGTGGATACCGTCGGCCCGGCCGAAGAAAAGACGCGGATTGATGCGTCGACGACCGTCTTGAGGTGGCTGCGCACGGCATCCGCACGGTTGGCCGTCACAATGGCCGACAGCACGCGCAGGGCGACGGCGACGTCGCCCCACTGCGGCACCAGTGTCGTGGCCGCGGCGACGAGCACGCGGACCAGTGATTCACTGCCGCTGCCGCTGCTCGCGGCAACGTCGTCTTCGTAGACGGAGAAGGGCATGCCGCGGACGAGCGCCAGAATAGCAATGGTGTGCACGGTGCTTGCGCGGCGGGCGGCCGCGGCGGCATCCTCGGTCTCGTCGGCAGCCTTGCGCGGGAACGCCAGCGGCAGCAGGGCCTTGACGGTCTGGCCGTACATCCACTGCTTGTAGATGGACTTGACGACAGCATGGTCGTCGGTCGACAGGGTGTGGTCCGACACGAGCAGGCCGCTCAGGATGCGGGCCATCTGCTGCGCGGCCTTTGTGCTGTCGGCACTGTTGCTGTAGCGGGCCGGGGCAAAAACCAGCAGGCTGGCGAGCGCCTTGGAGTCCTTGTCTAGGCGCGCAAAGGCGCCGGCGGCGATGGCGACGAGGCGCGCGAAGCGGTGGGGCGTGAGGGACAACTCGTCACCGCCCAACTTGGCCTTAACAGCGTCCACCGTCGCCTGCCATGCGGCCTGATTGCCAGGGTACTGGGCCTTGCTGGGGCCGACGCTGGCGGCCGCCGAGTACTTGTTGGTCACGACAGTAGCGATTGTGTTGCGGACCAGGCGGGTCCGCGGTGGCAGGCTGTCAAGCGTATCAAAGTCGTCGAGGAGGTTTAGGGGAGAGATGTTAAGGTCGGTCTGTTATTGTTAGTAGATGTTCACTTGCTTTGATTTTGCCGGCTGCTTCTTCGTGGCGGACTTACCAAAGATGCGATGGCAGATGGCCACAGGCCCTTGAGAATGCCCAGGGACAGGACGTCAGCTCTGCCGCCTTGAGAGCTGTGGAAGAACGAGGGCTGGCCCTTGAAGTCGGCGTGGAAGAGGTTGAAGGCAGCCTCGTGCAGGCGCGCCTCCTTCTGCTGCTCTTCGCTGAGGTCGCGGACGACAAACGTCGCAAGACCGGCCAATTGGTGCAGGTACTCGTCCTGGTCGTCGAGGGTAAGTGACGAGGCTACTGTGCGCTCAAAGTCGGCGCTGAGGCTGAGCTGCTGATCCGCGCTAACGGCTGTTGCCCGAAGGTAGAGGCGGCGCACAATGGATGTTGCATCGTTGACGTATGCTTGGAACAGCTTCTGCAGAGTCTCGGTCTCTGCAGTAGATTCTGCTGTCTGCTCAGAAGCCGAAGCAACCGGCTTTTTTGCCTTATCGGGGCCAACGCCGCGCTGCGAGAAAGCATCGCGGAGGTTCAAGGTGGCGCCGTAGATGCCGGACAGCACGGCGTTGGTCGCCTGGAAGGACGCTTTGGCATCAAGCAGGCGCTCCAGAGTTGTGAAAAGAGCCTGGGTCAGCGTCAGGAAGTGGAAGAGCGCTTTACTGCTGCTGTCAGGGTCTTCGGCAACAGAAGGAATGGTCGAGCAGCCAATGTATGCAACGCGGGAAAGGGTGTCGCGCAGAGACGACAGAGATTCGACCGAAGAGGAGAGAGCCACGAGCGAGTAGGAGGCGATAGGACCGCTGGGGCTGCCCGCGATCGATGACACCGTCCGTTCCACGAGGAACGAGAAGCCTTCTGGGTACACTGCAGTGGCCGTCTGGAGCGCCGTCATGGCCTCGTGGGCGATGGTTAGGAACTCGGTCTGCGACAGGCCCTCATCGGCAGCGCCTTGTTGAGATACAGACGAGTAGGAGACCAAAATCCGCGGGGCGAGCGTCTCAAAAATGCGCGTGCACTGCGCAGGTGTGCACAGCAACGGCCTTGGTGCAGCAGAGGAGGACGAGAGCCGGGGACCGCGCTGGGCAATAAGGGCAGCCAAGCCGCGAATCACTTCGTTCAGAACAACGGGGTCCTGTGGTGTTGGTGCTGCTGCTGTGTCCTTGAGGGTGTTGTTCCACAGGCGCAGGTAGACGCCGTCCAGCAGACCAACGATGGCAGCGTCGTGGGTATGGAACTCGGTCTCTGCTGCTGTGGTAGTAGCAGTTATTGAGGCGTCGGCGTCGGTCGCGACCACAAGGGCATGGCGTGACCGCAAAACAAGGCTGAGAACACCGACCAGGTCCCGCGTGTGGTTTGCGGTCTGCGCCTGCTGAAGGTCCTTCTTCACAGTGCCGATGACCGAGCTGATTACCAGGTTGTATGCGCCCTGACCGCCGAGCATGGTGTTGGTGAGTAGGCGGCCGGCAGGTGTCGTGAACGTCGAGTTGGAAAGGTCGCTGATGCAGTCGGCAAGGACAAGGCCGACAAAGTCTTTGAGGAAAGCGGCCTCCTCCTCGGGCGTCGTTGACGTCTCAGCCGCCTCGTCGTTATTGCTGTTGCCGCGGCTGAGCCGTGTGGAGATGGCCTGGACCACCTGCAGCGTGCCGTCGATCGTCTCCGGAACATCGCCATGGCGCACCTCGTACTTGAGCGAGTTCCAGATGCGGCTCGTATGCGGCACCACGGTTTGCGCTGGGTTCGGGAACGTCGCAATGCAAGCATGGATCGTGCTCAGGATGTCTACCTTGACGGAGACCGTCAGAGCGTCGCCCTGGTCCATCTTCTGCAGCAGGAAATCAAAGACGGCCGTGGCCGCCAGCGAGCTGGCCGCAAACACGCCGCGCAGGGCGGATTTGAGGTCGTCGACGGTTGTGCCGGCGGGCGTCGCGGACGAGCGCATGGAGATGGGGAAGTAGTCCGAGGCGACCTTGAAGACCTCTTCAGCGACCGTGGTCGCCAGAGCTGGCGGGCCGTAGCGCTCAAGCACGCGTCGAAGGATAGCGAACCACCGCAGTAGGTTGTCTGGATCACGCTCGTGGCGGCACAGCTGCAGGAGGTCGACGAGGAACTGGCCGTTGGCGCCGCTGGTCTCGCTGAGGCTCTTGAGGGCCGCATCGTTGCGCACCAGGAGAGCAATCAGGTCGTAGATCGCGCGGCGCGTGGCCGGCACCTGCAAGCGGAAGTCTTCGCCGAGCTTGTTGATGTGCGATAGGACGGACGTGGCCATGGTTGGGCGGAATTGGGCCATGGTGCAGAGACAACGCAGAGCGGTCGAGGCGGCGAGGATGCCGGCCTTGTGGTCAATGGCGAACATGGCACCAAAGAATGCGATGAGGTGCTCGACTGAGGGTAAGAGGGTAAGATGGCATGTCAGAAATATGTCATAAAGAAATTTAGAAGATAAACAAGGCCGGGTATCATGAAACTCACCTTGCTCAACGCGCAGGACATCTTTTTCCAACACCTCCAACGTGGATGCGAGGAACCCTAGAGCTGCATGATGTCAATCTTCGTGCTCAATGATAGTAAGAGGGTGATCACAGGCGTCACACACCCTTGGCCCGCACGATCACGTCGCTGTCGGTATCGTCACCACCGGTCGGCATCCACTGGTTGATGGACTGCGCCCAGCCGAGGACGGCGGCACTCTTGCGCGGTGCGCTCTTGATAGCTGGCCGTATGTCAGTATTTCACTCATTTTGCTCTCGAAAATAATCTTTATAACTTCAGAGTGCTCACCATCTGCGGCTTGGCCGGCCAGCCGCCGCTGCTCATCCTCCTCATCGGCCAGCACGTAGCTGGTGGCCAGTGAGGCGAAGTCGGCCATTGTGACGGAGAGGGGGGATCGGTGTTGGCGAGAGTGACTGTGCCGTGTGTGAATGATGTCCCTTTGTGATTCTTCCCTTCCCAAAAGGCTTTCGACGCGGCAGCTCGCGTGATATTATGGGAAGTCAAGCGTATGCGACGTGGTAGCCTTTTGCTTCTCAGATGACGAGATTTTGCATATTGAAAATCACAGCGCTGGGGTTCGCTGGGGGTTCGCTGTGCCTGGCAGCAATGTATCTTCTTGCGGTACTCAGGCACAATCGGTACCTTGACGTGACCTGATAAGAGATAAGGACGGTGGGGGAGGGGCAGTAAAAAGCTTTGAAAGCAGCCAAAAAAAAAAAAAAAAAGGGCAGGCGCAACCCGCTGCAAACTCCGTAGTCGGGGCGAGCACGTTCGTTCCTTCCCTTTGTTATTGACCCTTACTGGCGGCGCAAAGCACAGCGAGAGAAGGAGCGGCCCAGGCTGGCGCGGTAGTTTGCACTGGACAGGGAAGTCACTTCTGGCATGACGGTAGGCGTAAAATTTTAGGCCTATTTGTCCCGCTTCGGTATAATTTTTTTTTGGCGCCTCGTAGAATCGATGCCTTTTCTTCCCGCTGTTGCAGAAAACGGAAGGGAACACGACGACAAGGTATATAATGCGCTCGGCATGCTCTTGGACTCTGAACCCGCCTCTCTCGCTTCTGCTGCTGCCGCCATTGTCGTCGTCGCTGCTGGCTAGACTGCCGCTGTGAACCACTTGTCGCAAAACTCTTCGTCGCTGCAATCATCCCGAAACAGCAAATTCTCTCCAGATCCGACTCCAAAAAGCTTCACTTTTTGCATGTGAGTGGGACAACTTGCACGAGGCCGTGCAACTGTACTCCTCTGTTGGCTACTTGGCCAATTGGCCGTGCCACGTACTGACTGGACGCCATACAGCTCGATACCTCGACCTCCCTCCTACCATCATCATGGCCGACGTCCCCAAGACCTGCAAGGTTATCCTTGCCGACAGCATCGCCAAGAACCTCTTGACTGAGGTGAAGGACACCCGCGAGGCGTTCCTCCAGGAGAACGGCATTACCCGGCAGCTGTGCTTGGCGGCCTTCTTGGCCAACGACGACCCGGCCGCCGTCAAGTACGCCGAGTGGTCGCAGAAGACGTGCCAGGAGAAGTGAGTCAAGGGCTTTTCCTTCCCTGCGTCTTTGTTTCCTCGCTAACCTTTGCAGTGGCTTCGCCTTTGAGCTGCGCCGTGTCGACAAGGATGCCCTCGAGGAGGCCATCATGGCCGCCAACTCCGACGCCGCCGTCGACGGCATCATCGTCTACTACCCCATCTTCCCGGGCAACCCGACGCACGATCGCTACATCCAGGAGACCGTCTCCCTCGAAAAGGACGTCGAGGGCCTGTGCCACCGCTACCTCTACAACATGTACCACAACATCCGCTTTCTCGACGCGCCCGCCAACCAGCTCAAGTCCATCCTGCCCTGCACGCCGCTGGCCGTCGTCAAGATTTTGGAGTACCTGCACGTCTACAACACGGTCATCCCCTACGGCAACCGCCTCTACGGCAAGACCATTACCGTGATCAACCGCTCCGAGGTCAACGGGCGCCCGCTGGCGGGGCTGCTCGCCAACGACGGCGCCACGGTCTACTCGGTGGACTTGACGGGCACGCAGGTGTTTACGCGCGGCAAGGGCATCCGCCAGCCGCGCCATCAGGTGCTCGACAAGGGTGCCGAGTTCGGGCTGGAGCAGTGCCTGCCGCTGTCGGACGTTGTCATTGGCGGCGTGCCGGCCGAGGGCTTCAAAGTGCCGACGGAGCTGCTGCGCGACGGTGCCGTGTGCATTAACTTTTCGTCGTTCCGCAACTTTGACGGCCCCGCGGTCAAGGAGAAGGCGTCCATCTACGTGCCGTCGGTCGGCAAGGTGACGATTGCTGTGCTCCTGCGGAATCTTGTGGTAAGTTCTGGGTGATGCTGTCCCATCTCATACTCGTAAATATATGCTTCCTTTGCTAACACACCATGCAGCGTCTTGCGGCGAACAGCCGGGCCACGGCCAAGAAGGAGTAAAATCCAGAGGAAAAAAAAAATACCATATCAATTGGACGGAGTCTGGGTAACACGCATGATCATTTATTGGATTTACAAACATAGACAAAGAAAAGGGGAGACAAAAAGCAGCTTGAGAAGACGACAAGCTTCAAGTTCTGGGAGAGAACCCAGTTCGTCTAGAGATAACATATACACACAGCGATGCCAGAGTCGCATCCACAAACATCGAACACGCTTTAACTGCGGTACAAAATGATTAAGAAAAGTAGAGAGAGATGTCATTTCGCCTTGTTTTGCTATATACTAATATACACTGCGCCGAGCGCGTTCATCGTCTTTTATGTGGGAATCGGCAATACAAGACAAAAGAAAGAAGAGACAGGGCAAAAAAAAAAGACCCGTTCCTTCAAACATAAAGAGTCAACACCGCCCGTCACCGCACAATGTATCCATCCTCGAGGGTTGACAAGCCCCCCCTGTGTGGTTTCCAAGCCTGTATCATATCATTTCGCAACCAACACTCCCTAGAAAGACCTGCGAAGAGAGATGTAGTCTATTCGTCCCGACTCGTTTTTTGCTTCATTGCCTTATTTTTGTTTCATCAAAACTGCCACCGCACTCAAACGTCCACACTAGTCCGTTTACTCCTGGTTGGCGCCCTCGGCCTGCTGTCCCCGGAAGCCGCGCTGGCCAGCGTTCTTGCTCGGCGACGCGTAGTCGACGCGCAGCGTCCGCGTGCCGATCTGCTTGTCCTTGAGGAACTCGAGGCCGGCAATGGCGTTCTCCACCGTGTCAAAGTCGGCGTGCGCGAAGCCGCGCGGCCAGCCGGTGGCGCGGTCGACGGCGACACGCACGGCCTTGAGGCCCGCGACCTCGCGGAAGACGACGTTGAGGTCGGCGTCGGTGGTCTCGTACGGCAGGTTGCCAATGTACAGGCTGTCGGAGGGGTCGCGGTTGGGCCGGTCGACGCGGCGGTTGGCGCCGTCGCCGCCCTCGCGCGGCTGGCGCGCCGCGCGCTCGAGAACAATGAGGCGGCGGCCGTGCCAGAAGGAGCCGTTGGCCTCCTCCAGGGCCTTCTGCTTGGCCTCGGCGCTCTCGAAGAAGACGAAGCCGTAGCCCTTGCTCATGCCGCGGGCATCGCGGGCGATGATGGTCTTGTTGACGGTGCCGTAGTGCTCAAAGGCCTCCTGCAGGTTGGCCTCGCTGGCATCAAAGACAATATTGCGGATGAAGACGCCGTGGGGGGTCGGGTCCTCGTTGGAGGTAGCGGCGGCCGGGGCCTCGGTCGCAGCGACGGGGCTGGATGACTCCTCCTCGGCGTTGGCGACGCGGGCAGTCTGGGAGAAGTAGCGGGCGGCAATGGCCAGGTTGCTGACGGGCATGCGCACGGCCTTGGCGGCGACGGAGCGGACAAGGGGAGAGGTGGAGGTCGAGGTGGCGCGCGCGACCTGGGCCGAGGCGGAGGCGGCGGACCGCAGAACAGCGCGACGAACGGACTGCCTAGAAGAAGGGAAGACGCAGGTTAATATCAATTGCTCGAATCGCTGCAGATAAGACAGGATTGCGTCCTAAGAGGTAATCTCAGGAGGTAGGAGGCCGGGGAACTTACATTGTGATGTTTGTTTGGGGGGATGAAAAGAGGTGAAGGAAAATGGAGATAATCGAGTTGAAGAGGTTGCGAAAGGTGCAACGGGTATATCGAGAGACAAAGAAGAGAGAATGAGGTTGAGGCTGATAGGGTATGTTGGAGATTGAATTAGGAAGATCGCGTGGTTGGAAAAGGGCCAGCAAGAGAGGCAAAAAAACACAGCACGCTCCAGAAAAACTTAGACGGCAGAAAGCGAAAATTTCAATGGCCTGTCTTTCACTCGACAGCCGCCGCCAGGTTCAAGCCCAGGAGCAGCTCTTCCCGAAGGCGCTAGCCGTAATCGGGTAGCACAGCTCCACTAAAACGATTATGTAACTTATCCACTGTTTAGTTTGCGATGACTTGAACATAGTGAGGCCCTTGACATTTTCCTCTCTCATCTCAAAGTTGCTTTGTGTTTTTTTTATAAAGAAAAAATACAGAAACATGAATGGTATATGCCGAGATAAATGGTATAAGTACATGGCAATAGAAACGCTCTAAAATGGGGGCTCGTCCGCTTCAGTGAGAGGCTCGTTTGGCGAGGGCGTTCTCCGGTATGGAGTTCGGCGTGATGGCCCAGCCGCTGCAGTATCAAGGCCACTATTCGGAGAAGCCATCACGGAAGGACCAGAGATGAAACCACCTGCAGGTGGGGAAAACGCGGCCTGACCGTTGCCTCCATCTGGTACGTTTCCAATGCCGCCCGGACCCAATGGCGATGGTGTCCGCCCGCCCATGCTTCCCGCGCCGGATCCTGTCGCAATCGAGCCGGGTCCTGCGGCACCGCCCTGTGCAGACAATGAAGATGACACTCCAGCGATTGACCCCGGCCCAGGAGCCGGCAGACCGCCAGACATCATTGCCATGCTGTTCCGGCCGCCGAGCGACCCATACGGACGGCCGTAGCCACCGCCTTGCCCGCTGTAGCTACCATAGCCGCCATAGCCGGTCGTGACGGCAGAAGCACCGGACATGGCACGTGGCGCACTTACTGGCATGGCCGACGGGATCGATGGTGTCAGTGTGCGAACCGTGAGGGGCACACCCGAGGTGGCGCGTGGCCGAACGCGGCCGCGGTCGGGACGGGAGGCACGCGTGTCGCGGCGTTCGTTCTGGTCGATCCTGCGGACCTCTGTTTGGTGTTAGAAGGCGTCTATTGATAAAGCAAAATGTAGCACATGGGAGACATACGATCTTGGAAGAGGTCACGCATCCGGCGCTGGTACCACCATCCGACGAAGCTGACGACGCTCATAAATACAATGGCCGTAATAGCACACGGCTTCCACATGACTGAAAGTGTTAGCATGGAAGCAACTACTAGTAGAATTGAGGACAAAGAAGGACATACGCTCAGACTCGCGGATCATGTCGGCCGAGTTGACAGAGATGATCGGCGCGGGCCGCTCCTCCAGCGGCGAGAACCAGTACGGGGTCGTGATGTAGCAAATGTCGGCCGAGTAGACGCCCATGAGCTGCATGGCGGTGCCGCCAATCGCCGCCGTGATGCCAATGATGCCCAACAGCCACTGGCTGGAGTA
Organism: Sporothrix inflata; assembly: GCA_021396225.1. NCBI lineage: Eukaryota > Fungi > Ascomycota > Sordariomycetes > Ophiostomatales > Ophiostomataceae > Sporothrix > Sporothrix inflata. The sequence goes on from WNYF01000021.1 coordinate 371,805, forward strand.
ATAGACAAAGTTCCAGAGGAAGCGCCAGTTGACGAGCCGGCGCGGGTTGTTCCACACGAGACGCAGGAGCTTGAACGGGTTCCGGGGCACGGCCTGACCGCGGTCCACCAGCCAGCGCACCGAGTAGGGCTCGTAAAAGCCGCGCTTGTCCAGCCAGCCGCCGATGCGGAAGAAGCCTGGCTTTTCGACATTGAAGACGGCCAGGGGCCCGGCGTAGGCCCACAGCCACAGGATGATTTCTAAAGGGGTTAGCAGTCATACAAAGACAGGTCACGATGGGGGAGGAACGTACGAAATATCTGAACGAGAAGGTAGATTGTAAAGGTGAGGGACCGGCAGGACAAGCCAATTTCGGGTGTAAAGTATGCCGTGAGAAAAGCAAGAATGTAAGGCAGTCCTAGTAGGAGCATGGTGAGAGACAAGAGGAACGACCAGTCGGACAGCGAAAGCGTGGTTTTCTTCTTCAGATCGACAATGTCCTTGTCGTAGTCTTCGTTGCCACTGTACACGGCATTGGAGCGCACGATGTAGGTTGCAATGAGGGTGTTGAGCCACTGCTTCTTGTTGTAGCCGCGGTCCCATAGGGAGGCTACCTTATAGCAAGAAGGGTAAGCCAGTCCGTAGGTCAGGCCCAGGAAGGTGATGTTGTCCTGGCGGTACTTGCGCTCCACAGCAAGAACGCCCTCCAGAATGTTGGGGTTGTTGCCCGCCAGCAAAAGACCCGAGATAATGGCAATATGCGGGATCGTCATGTACCATTGGCCAAAGGCCAGACCCTCGGCAATGTCTTCGTCGCCCAGTGTATCCAGACTCTGGAGCAGGGCAAAAATGAAGCCGCCGAGGAAGAAGACCACGGGGGCGCCAATCACCGACCCGAAAGAATATTGGCAGTGCAACATGGTCTTGAGCCGTGTCTTCACCTGGTGGATCAGTCGCTCAGTGTCGGGTGTGCGGGGGATGGGCGGTTCGTTGTGTACATCGTTGTGGCAGTTGATACCTTCTGGGCAGTCCTGGTGCTTTGCGTACTGGCGTGGAGAGTGCTGCCGCGTGGGGAAATCGTCGTTGTACAGGCGAAGGGTGTAGAGAAACTCCTCCATATGCTGCCACGGGGAAGCGAGAGGGCCACCGTTTTGGTGGTTCACGAGCAGCCGGCGGTTGGCATCGTGGCTGACACCGACACCGATGCCGGCCGCAATCACACCAGCCGCAACAAAACCAGAGCCAGCAAATGGGGTACCCATATTGCCATGTGCCGGGGCAGAGAGATGCTGGACTGGCGTTGATGGAGCACCAGGAGAAGCTGCGCCAGAAGGCACACCATAGCTGACTGGTTGGATTGGCTCGGCATGCCCTGGTGGAAAGCCAGGTACAGCACCCATATATGGTTGTTGCTGCTGGTATTGGTACTGTTGATACTGCTGTTGATACTGCTGCTGACCCTGCAATGGGTCTGGCATCGGTGCGGATTCTGGGCCGGCAGACGCTGGCGAGATATAAAGACCAGGAATGACGGAGTCCCGGTAGTCGTTGTCAGCGGGTGTAGGCACGTATTCATGCTCAGCTGCTGATGGGATCGGGGGCGGCGGCGGCGGTACGACTACCTGTGCCGTATATATTGGCGCTCCTTGCAATTCAGCTCCATTGGCGTCGACATGGCCCTGGCCACCGCCATTGTTTGGTTGTTGCCAGAATGCCTGATCGGCGGGAGGTGGAGGACTGCTAAAAGCGGCACGCTCTATGGAGTTGAATTGTTGGGCCTGAGGAGACATGTGAGCGACGGGGAGTGCCGGGGTTGGAGAACCAGGAGATAGCGAGGCCCCCGAGGGAGATGGAGAGCCATTGGCGCCAGACGGAACTGGCGCGTAGGGCGGATATGGGTAGGAAGACGAGTACGGAGCATACGATGCATATGAAGCGGGCGCTCCAGATTGATCATATCGTCCTTGTAGTGGTACCCCTGCCGGTGAGGGTGACGACTGTTCGCCGCCTGGGACGGACTGATAGGCACCGCTACCGCGAAGTGGCATGAGCGGAATCTCGGCAGAGTTGCCGCGCGCATGGCGGTCGTCAAAACCACCGACGGCGCTTCCGCCTCCGGCATAATCGAGGTGGTCGTCTTCTTCGTCGCCGGCATCTGTTTCGCCACCAATATAACTGCCGCCATGTGTTCCTCCGTCGACATAACCACCGTTTCCGTCTGGATCCTCGGTGTTCCAGACAAGGTCGAGGTTGCCGATAAGGATCACCATGAGGCAACGGCACCGCATGTCGAGGGTGAGGCGGCTCTCGTCAATTTTCAGCCGCAGGTACTCGAGCACGGCATTGTCGAGCATGGCTTCGTATAAGCCACTGAGAATCATGGGTCCCGCAAAGCCGAAGCAGATGCACAGCCAGACAAGCGTATCGGCCGAGACCATGATCAAGGCAAGAATGGCGCCGAACGGGGCGAGGAGGTAGCTCTTGATGCCGCCCTGGTCGGGTGAGAAGAGGAAACGCGGCACTTCCAGCTTTCGGCGGCGTGGGACGGACAGGCAAAAGATGACAGCCGGGATGAGGAAGCCGGAGAGCGGCTGCAGCCAGGCATTCAGGTTGTCCTTGCTGCTGATCTCCCAGCCCGGGCAGGTCTCGGCCAGCCAGGTGTAGTTGACTTGGACGATGGGCGCACCACGTGCATCGCCGTTGTAAACGGCTGTGCAAGGAAATTGGCCGCGCAGCGAATAGTTGACGAGCAGGTCCAAGGGTTGGTCGTCGCCTTCATTGAACACGATCCAGTTCTCAAACTGGCTGACGAATTGGAGGTCGCCGTTAGGGCCGATTTCGATGGCCTCGTTCACGGCCTTGAGACAGCATGTTGTGAAATTCTGGCCGCCCAGGGACGGATGGCCATTTGTTGGTGTGTTGACATATTCAAGCTGCCAAAAGATGTCTGTGAGAGACTTGCCGGTAAAGTTCATGCCAGCGGTCGCCTGGTGCACAAACAATCCTAGGACCACCGACAGAAGAAGCACCGGCCATGTCGGCGGTTGCAGGGGGTTGAGTCTCATGGCGGAGGCTGGGCCGCAGATGCCATTGTTCTGCAAACCCGAAGGTCTGAAATGTCGGAGTTTGGTATTGCTCAACGAGAGTTGGGAGGCTGTAGGGTTAGTCGCACAATATACGCCGAGGTGCGACAGGTACGGGGGAAAGGTCGTAGTATATAATGCCGCCGTTTCTTATCTGTGGAGATGCTTGAGTGAAAGTGGCGCGTTGTGGGCGCGGTGGAACAGATTGAGCATGCACAGGGTCACAGCTGCACGACAGAATCGAGAAATAAGACCGGAAAAGAAGGCTGCGAGAGTTCAAAAAAGCAGGCAAGTAACAAAAGCGAGGAAAGGTAGCCGGCAATGCGCTTTTGGAATGCTGGAGAATGTAACGCAAGGGGGACCACGATGTCGTCCTTCGAAGCGGGCCCTAGGAGGCGACGGGAGGATGAAGGGGAAAATATGGAGAAAGAAGAGAAAGCCGGAGAGGGGACGATCACGTTGTAAATAAACCTGAAAAGTCGACCCAGGGGATTGGTCCTTCGTTTTGGACTGTCTCTCCCACTGGCTCTCAGCCTCAAGACGTTCTCAGACGGCAATATTGGTCGACGACGGCCCTGCCGTTGGCCTCAGAGCTTGGTTTCCCGCGCGCATCCGCGCTGTTGAGTGGCCACAGAGCTGGCAGCCCCCCTGCAAAGCAAACAAGGGTCGAGAGAGGGGCTCGGGGGGAAGCACACGAGAAAGGGAAGGGGTGTGTGGGGACGTATTGGGAAGGTTGGGGGGAACCGAGACCTTTTGCAAAAAATACGATGGTGATAGGGCAGCTGAACCGACAGCATGCCGCCCCTTTCCTCACTGCACCCACCTTCTCTCCAGGCTGCAGAAATAAAGGACCTTACAAGAACGGGGTACTCTGTCCAGATGAAGACTGAGCACCCTCCTCGAGGAAGACTTGGAGCGGCGGTCGCAGACGTTGCCCAGTTCGCACTAAGGAAACGGTAAACGAGGGGAGGGGCATGAGGGAGGGAGCGGGTTGACGGACGCCACAATGTCGCAGGCAGCCAGAAAGGGAGCCAGGACAGCCTTGAAAAGCGAGTCTAGACCCTTTCTTTCCTTTTGCTCTGCCTCGAGGGGAGGAAAAAGGCGGAGCTTTTGGCGTCTGGAATGCGGAATGCAAAAGCAGTCTGGCTTCAGCGCAAATGCCCACTCATATGCACACTCTTTCCGCTGTCGTGCAGTCGGCTAGCGTACGTAAAATGGGAGGAAGCTGGTGCTGCATGCTGGCGCGTGGGCATCGCACGACGCATCTGTTCGTCTGGTGCCAGGTGCGTTGAGAGCGGGAGGAATGGTGGGTGGCAACGCATGGTTTGGGCGCACAGCTGTCTGAGCCTTATTTCCCGCCAATACGCTGGTCCGCGGGAAGAGCCAGTGGTGCTCCCGGGCACCCGACGGAGCCAAGACGCCGTGGCATGGGCCAACCATGTGCCGCCAGATAGCGTAGAAAAGAGTTGCCTGTGCGTTCTTTGGCTCTTTGCCTCGTCAGCATGCGCAGCAAACCGGCTGACCAGCTCCGGTGTGTGTGGCCTTCCCCATTCAGCCTTGGGATAGACTGAATACACCACACAACTTACATACAATGTGCTTTGCCGTCTGCCTGCATTTGGTCGAATGCCCAAGTTTGTTTGCAGAAGGCTGTGCAGCCCTGTTGTGCCGCGCGGAGGAGCCAGGATCGCGAATGTGGTAGACGCTTATGCCGGCTGCATCCTGCGAATGGAGAGGTTGATCCGCACGATCCGTCGGCTCTTCGCATCTCCCAGCAGGCGCCGTGCATGCCACGTGCTGAAGAGCCGTGTCCGTGGCCTGGCGTCCTTCTTGTTTTGTCGACCGGTTGTTCGAATCGCAAAACCATGATCTCGTCCGGCCCCCGACGTCTCTCGCAGCCGTTGCAGAAGCATGTTCGTTGTATTGACTGGACGCTAGCACCAATAGTAGTGCCCGTTAGATCTGCGTCTGGCAGTCCTTTCGCATGTGCGTGGGGTTGTTGGCATGTCATGAGTTGGGACTTTTTTGATTTGTGTTTTTTGTCCACATGAGAGCCTGCCGCCTGCACAGTTTTAATAGATGCGATCGTCAAGCGTTCGAGGGTCGTAACTTCCCTTTTGGCAGTAGTTTGACGTGCAATCCTCACCCTGGATGATCGACTTCCAAGAGAAGGACCAAATGGCGTTCTGCCTATCGCACCTGCCCGTCACGTTTCTTAATAGTCGCGGGGTAGACCTACCAAATTGATAGGACAGGAGTCGCTGACAAGGAAGGCGCGAAGAGTCCCACGCTGCATCAATTGCATGTGACAGCTTCTAGAAGGAAAGAGCGCAATAGGAATGAGAGCCCAGCATTGCGCCGCTGTAAACTAATAATATGTGCGACCTTCTAGAGTGTAAGATTCGACTCTCTCATCTACCATATGAGCTACTTTGACAGATCATGTTGGCTTACACGGAAACAGAATGTGGTCGCTTTGTCTACCGGTCATCGAGTGTCTTAATGCTGCTCCCAGCCATACTCGCCATTGTCCGCTTTCTATCGACTACGCTGTGCTCCACTAATTTCTTCGACCCGGGGATGACTGGCGGCTTTCGCTCTGGGCTCGCTCCTCGTTCTTGCCGTAAAAAAGCGCCCTAAGCCTGCGCTTTCACATGCCGGGGATAAAGAATCGCGGGGGGCGAATTACCCACCTAATTCGTCCCTGGAGAGCGCTACACGCGGGGAAAGAACGCCCAAATTTGGCAGGAAAGCACTGGGACACGCTGCAATTCTCCGCCATCTGACAAGAAACATGAGCACGCTGGCTAGCCCCACTTTTCGCTCTTTCCCTACCCACTCTGGCATGCGCTCTGCCAACCTGTTCTGGGCATAGTCGTTGGAGAGTCCCACGCAGCAAAGTAGGGGAAAGTCACAAGCCGAGCTTCAATGCAGCCGAGCACTTTGCCGTCATCGCTTCTTTTTCTGGCCCATTTTCTGTCGCTCACTCTTTTTTTGCCTTCTCTCCCTCCAAACCCTCTGTCATTTTCCTTTTGCGGGCAAATGGACGACAAACCAGCATCCTAACAACAACACAAGCATCGAATCCCTTTTGTTCCGACCGTACCTCCCGACCGCCTCCTACGAACCTAGCCATTTACCGCGACGCCTTTGCCGACCTCTTCTTCTTGTCGCACCGCTCTTCTTGCCGAGCTCGTGATCGCGCATCGTGATTGATCGCAGCGCAATTGCGGCCGACAACGTCCCTCTCTTCCTCCCCCTCCTCTCTACTCTCCTACACCTCTCTCGCCATGCCTGTCCCATCTCAGCTTGCCAGCACACTCGACGGCCTCAAGGTAGGAAGAGACCGTTTATGCTTCTTCTCCAAGCCGGGGGCCAAAATGGCCGAGGCTGCGACCCACCCGCGCAAGTAGCTAATGCAATGCTTCCGTTGTCCAGGCCGTCGCCGAGCAGATCGCGCTCGATCCGAAATACCACGACCTCCTCGCCATTGTCAAGGGCGCGCGCAATGGCGCCGTCTACGGCGCAAAAGTGCGCTTCCCGCATGCGCTTGTGTACGAACTCCCCCCTCTCCTCTTTTGCTGGGCGCAATGCCCGTTGCGGATCTCACCGGCATCGTCGCTGTTATCCTCGGAACGATGGTCGGATGGTTGCTGGTTGGAACGGCTTTTGCTAACGTTGCTGCTCGTTTACTAGGATGGTCTTCCTCTTCCGGTCCGGAACGTACGTTCACCTCCTCGTTTACCTCCCCCTACCCCGACCGGACCCGCTTTGCATGTCCTTCGGCTTCCGTCCGCTAACAGCCTCGCTTCTAGTATCCGCGAAAAGGTCGGCCTCGTCTTCCGCGCGACAAAACAACATGCCAGCAACCTGGCCCGCTTTGCCATTGTGTACAAGACGACATGCATGGTATTAAAGTACCTGGCAGACGGGAAGGAGGGTGAGTTCATCTCCATCTTTGTGACAGAAAGCTAGACTACAGCGGCACTAATGTTTCCTCTCTTACTTCCCAGGCACCTACGACAGCTTCATCGGCGGTCTGCTCGGTGGCTACCTCATCTTCGGCGGCCGGTCCAAGCGGTCTGGTAAGATCAGCTCCATCAACATGCAGATTGTCATCTACGTGTTTGCGCGCGTGATCCTAGCCCTGGCCAAGCTCACGGTGAAGCCGGGCGTCGGCTTGCCCATTGTGTCGCAGCCGCCGCTGTCGCAGCAAATCAGCTACTACGCGTGGCCCGCGTTCGCCGCCGGCAGCTGGGCTATGGTGATGCACCTCTTCCGCTACCACGACGCCGAGATCCAGTCGAGCCTGCGCAACAGCATGAGCTACATCTACGTCCAGAGCGACCACTGGGACAGCCTACGGACACTGCTGTGGCACAACAAATAAGCGGCGACGCCAATAGCAGGACTCGACGACCGGTTGTTTTTTTGACTCTTTTCTTCTTCTTTCTGCTGTATATTACTTTGCATACGCTCTGTATTTGCGCGTCTCCCTTTCCCCTTGCATCATCCTGTGTCTATATTTTTTTTTACAGGGGGAGGGATACACTGGCGTTTAGACGGTCTTTGCCCTTTTTTGGTGTATTTATCATGTCGTCATACGTTAGACGGGGCGGCGGTGGTCTTTTCCCTATTTTACTTTGCAACGTCTCAAGGAATCTTCATTTTTGGGTATTATACATATTTGATAAAAAAGACACGATTTTGTACAATGTATGTGCGCAGTAAACAGCAAACGCCCCATAGCCCCTTTATAAGTGCTTCCACCCGTTCTGCCACATGATCTGCATTTCGTTAATAAGGCAGACCGCGCCGGGCTCACTGCGTGGCGGCGCACCCTCGGGCGTCTCGGCCCGCCACCGCCGCAGCCGGTTCAGCACCGTCTGGCCCTCCAGCGCAAACTGCACGTGGCTCCGCGCGCGCTCCATCCGGTTCGCCCACGCGCCGTGCACCGCCGCGAACCCGCCCGGGAACACGGCGCCCCGCACCTGCTTGTAGACGGGCAGGCTGTACGCCACGCGGACGTTGGGGTTGAGCCAGACGCCAATGTTTTTGCCCGCGTCGGCGTCGACGCCACCATTGTGGCGGCGTGCCGACGAGTGCGACGACGGCACGTCGGCAAAGCGCGACTGCGGGTTGTCGGCGTGGATCAAACAGCACTCGCTGCCCTCGAGGTGGAACTCGGCGAGGCTGTCCTCGACGCCGCGGAAGAGGAGGGGCGTGGGCGTGTGGGTGTCGCCGGTGTTGGAATGGGCGTGGGCGTTGGTGTCCGTGGTCGCGCTGGCGGTGGTGTCGTAAAACGGCTGCGCGTCAAACACGACCATGCCGTTCCAACAGGACTGCACGCGCACGGGGCGGCCGGCGCGCACGTCGGCGCGGGCCTCGGCGGACCGGAACCACGGCCAGTGCGGCGAGACGGCCTTGTCGCCGTCTGCATCCCGCAAGGCGAAGGTGTCATAATACAAAGGGTAGGTCTTAAAGTCCATGGCACACGCCGCCGCGTAGTGGCCCCCCCGCGTGTCGAGGAGCGTCATGACGTCTTCCGTATCAAACGCCACGTCGTTGATCCAGAGCACGCGGTCGAACCGCCGCCCCTGTCCGCCGTTTCCCTTCTTGGCCGCCTCCGCCAGCAGCGGCGCCATCGCCTGGTTGCGCACCCGTGCCAGGTACGGGATCCGCCGCAGCGCAAAGTGTTTCTCCTCGCCGTCCCAGATCCAGCCGGGCCGCTCGGCGGCGGGCGTGTCCGGGTCCGGCCATGCATACAGCTCGTCGAGCTGCTGCCAGACGGTGGTGCCGAGCTCAATGGTATGGTCGACGCCGCGGGCGACGAGCTGGGTCTGCAGGTCGATGAGGGCTTCTTTGGTGTGGTCCTGGGACCCGGACTCGATGGCCGAGACATAGACGTTGTCGCGGCCGAGGTGGTCGACCAACCGAACAAGGTTCTCGACCCAGGCGGAGCGCAAAATCTCCTCGGTGTTGCGGTGCACCGACACAATAAACACGGAGGGTTTTGTGCGGCCGCCGCCTGCTGTGGTGCCCTCTGCCGAGGAGGCGTCTGCTGCTATGGACGACCGTGCTGTTGGCGCCCGGCTTTGCAGAATGCGCCAGGCATCCAACAGGAACAGTGCCAGCAGAGTATAGAGGACAGGCCGCTGGTATTTGCGCGACCGATGGCGCAGCAGCCGTGGACGGAAGAGCATGTGGAGAAGGGGAAGGGGGAAGGCCCCGGAGAAAGGAAGTGTCGGATGGAAGTAGAAGAGGTCGGTAGAAGGGCCTCTTTAGAATATCGGCGCAAAAGTGACAAGGGGAGCTGTCCGAGACAGGACAGGCGGCCGCATTCTCGAGGGCGGGTTCGTCGTTGAATCGTAGCCAGTCGTCAAGGCGTTGGTCGATGTGGGAAAAGGAGGTCGAAGGCCGGGGAGGTCGGACACGGAGTCGACGCAAGCGTGGGAAATAAACGAGTGACTATGACGAATAATCGTGTATGCGATAACAGTGCAACAGAACGAAAATGGTGGGCAAAACGCGGTGGTGGGAAGTAAAGATGAAGTCGCGTCGGCCAGAGTCGAATTAACCTTTTTGGCTGGCCTGTGAAGTGGAAGGTTGATTTCGAAGCTACGTAGCCTGGATTCGCTGGAGCGAGTAAAAATAGCAGCATTGGTTCCGGGGAGGCCTGAGCAGCCTAAGTGACCCATCCCAGATGGCGCTAAAACTTACCACACCATCCATCGTGCCCCCTTTTTCAAGGCACCAACCATCTCTGCTCCTAACCCGGTGAAAGTGAGCATTTCTAAAAGAATTGTTTCTCTGTTGACCTTGATACATAATAGTTGAACCGATGGACAATATGACTGTTTGCCTCCTCTCGATTGCCTCGATACGCCCAACTGAGGCTTTGTCACACATTTGGAAATCACATGGAAAAGCATTTAGCGTTATGGTGCAAGTTTTGTTAAAGAGATTATATAAAAGGGGGCTTCATTCGCATAAATCGCGTGGTATCTTTGTTTTTGTTTTCTTCTCCTCCCGAGCCGAGGACCCCGTCCAGTCAGAGTCCTCTCCTTCACTCCTCAGATATACAACAATACAACATGCGCGCGCGTAGGGCCGCAAGGTATAAATAAATGGGGTGTTCCGTAGAAAAAGAAAAAAAGAAACAACAGTAGAAAAAAAGAGACATACAAAGGAAAGTAAGACAGGAAGTGCGGTGCTGGTCAAGATACACAGGTGGACCGCAAGGGGTAGTTGTGAACAGGAAAAGAAAAGAAAAATTATCGAGGTGGTAACCCGATTGACATAGAAAATAAGCGAGAAGCAACGCCATGTTGAACAAACGAAAAAAAAGAAGATAGCCACACCAGTCAGAATAAAAAAGAATAAATAGAGGAAAGTAGAAAGGTGGTGTTGGGCGAAAATAAGAAACGTTTTTGTCAACGCATCCGAAGTGAAAAAAGAGCAAAAAAAGCACATGCAACGCCAATGGTGATACAAAAACAAAAACCGCAGGTGTCCCTTTTCGGGAGGAGCCGCTGCCCGCCGAAACCCCGGGCGCGCCGTTGCCGAAATAACCGAGTAGAAAATGGAACGAGATGCAGTGAGCAAAGGTCTACTAGAACCGATCAATCTGCGGACGGAAACCGTTGACTCGTGATTGGTCGTATTGGACGCCGGTCATGGACTCGGGGGGTGGCGGCTGGGACGTCGGTGGCGGCAGTCCGCTGCTCAGGGACCGCAGGGGCGGCAGCTGCTGGTCGTTGTTGCGTGCGCCCGGGGGCCCTCCTCGCGCGAAGGGGTCCGACGACATGCCGGGCGGTCCACCGTTGGCGCCGCCGCCGTTGGCGTGCAGGTTGGCCATGTCAGCGCGCAGCTGCTGGTTCTCCATGCGCAGCGCATGCAGCTCGTTCTTAATGGCGGCCATGTCGTTGTTGATCGCATTCGAGTGCTGCGTGGCGGAGCGGACCGTGTCCTGCAGCCGCTGGTGCTCGGTGATGGCCTTGGTCAGGATTTCCCACTTGGAGGCCTTGGACCCCCGTTCTTGGGGCATCAGGTCACGAAGCTGCTCAAAGAGTTCCTTCATCTCCGTACGACGTTTCCGCTCGGCAAGCTTGTGGCTGATGCGCAGCTCAGGCGTTCGGCTGTAGGGCTGCGAGCCCGCGTGCAGGCTGCCCGTCTCGGCCTGGAGGTCGTCGAGCTGCTTGTGCTGCAGGGCGTGGTGGTGGGTCGTCGGGTACTCGCCCGAGGGGTACTCGCCGGGGGGATACTCGCCGGAGGCGCCGGACAGGCGCTGGGACTGGCGGTAGTCGCCATTTTCATCGGGCCCGTCGATGGGGCCGAGGCGGCTCGACGCCTGGTCGTCGAAGCGCCGCTGGCCATTCGGCATGCGCGACTCCGTTGTGAACTGGCTGCTGGCCAGCGAGTCGGCAATGCTGCTCCGGCGCGAATCCACAAAGGATTGGCTGGCGGCCGACGGCAGACGCTGGATCTCCTCTTCGGGGAACGCCCACGCCTGACCCTTGGTGGGCTCGGCGGCGCGCGCAATCTGGCTGATGGCGGGGCCTGTGATTGCAGGCGCCGTGCGCACGGCGACCACCTTGTTCTGGCCGTCAGGGTTGCGCTCCGCGCTCGGCTGGTAGCCATTGGAGATGCGGTGCACAGACAGGCTGTCCAGTCCGGTGCGCGGCTGGCGCTGCTGGGCCTGGAAGCTGCTGTGGTTGCTGTAGTTGTTGTTGTGGACAGACGTGGTCGAGTGGTTGTGCGTGGCGTAGGGCGAGTTGCCGCCGAGGCGCAGGTCACCGATGCCCTGGTTGATGCGGCTGTCGACGCTCTCGCGGCGGGACATGCTGTCGTACTCCACGGCGGCCGTGAGCGAGGCGCTGTTGGGTGCCGATTCGAGTGACTGCGGGCGGTCAATGGTCAGGCGGCGCAGGTCGCCGCTGCTGGGCGTTGTGGGCGAGACGATGGACGCCACGCTCATGCTGCTTGTTGACGGGGAGAGCAGCGGCTGCGGCAGGAGGTGGGCCGCGGCCGTCGGCGATGGTGTCTTATCCATCTGGAAGGGCGTTCCGCGGAACAGGTGTGATGAGGCAGAAGAAGTAGAAGGGGGACCAGCGGAGCCAAGGCCTACGCAGGATGCAGCAGATGTATCTAAATCAACGAACAAAGAAAAAAAAAATAAGGTTAGCGCCTGGAAGCCCCTCGAACTAGGTGCTCTAAAAGCGGCACACAATGCCAATCAAGATAATGGGCATTGAAGAGGGAAGAAAGAAAACAAGGGTGGTGGGAGGAAAGACAAACGTTTGCTAGAAGCATCCGTGCTGGAATAGTATGCAGAGTCCCGGTTGACGTCGGGAGAGTTGAGTACGCCCGCAAGACCAGCAGGCAGCTTCTGTGTAGCAACTGCTTGCTGCTCCATGTCTTCCGGAAGGAGGCGCGCGTGAAGATTGTGGAAACGAAACGCAACTGGGAGAGTTTCCTAGTTTCCTGTTTCCTGATCTTGTTGTTCTTGTTGAGGAAGGAGTTCAAAGATTGTTCGTCAATGGGCGAGGAGAGTCTTGAAAGCGCGGAGGTTGCGAAAGATATAAAGATGCTGGTTGGCGTGGCGAGGGGAAAACGAATATGCAGAAATTCGAATGGCACACAGAACGATAAAAAAAAAAAAAAGGGTTGAATGAAAATTGCAGGCGAGTCGAATTGGAAAACACTCTCAGGCACGGCGCATGGTACCTCGATGTGTCGTTTTTTTCCCCGTCGATAATCTGTTGGCGAGTCCACTTTCTTCCCGTCGTCTCTAGTTCTCGGCGTCTTTTTCACGAGCACACGCGATGGGTAGCACAACAACGAAGCAATTGGGAGAAGAGCGTCGCTTAGAAATCTGGACCGAGAGGAGAAAGAGGAGAAGGGGGGGCGTGTATATGTATACGTTGTGTGTCGAAAACACAGCGCGCACAATGTATACAGCCGTGTCCAATGGGTCGAGTCTCGGGTGAGAGAGAGAAAGAGGCGAAGAAATTATGTGCCGGGTCGCAAGAAAATTTCAAAATTTCAAAGATGCAAAGACGAGAGGCGCAATGCGATCCGAAGACGCAAAGTGTGGTGGGATAGGGGCGCGGCGAAAGAGCTCGAGACTCGAGAACGGTTGGCCGATAAAGGAACTGGCAGAAAGCAGACGAGACTGGATCTTGCTGGCGTAGAAGGTGCGAGCAGTCGACGAGATGGAAAGGAGAGAGAGTCGAAAGCACTCGCAAGAGAAAAGAGATGTTGAAAACGATGCCGATGAAGGTGCAACGGATACGAAAAACAAAAGGGGAGGAAAGGAGGGAAAAGAAGAATTAGGAGAGGAGGGTGAGGGTAGAAAAGGAGGGGAAAAGAGGGAAAGGAGAAGAAGAATAGCAGGCCGGTGTCGATAATAAAGCAGCTCGGGGAAGGATAGCCCCCAGTCAGAAGTAAAGGACCCGTTCTCCGTAGTGAGCGGGCTACAAAGTCGAGGGCGGAGACAGAGGCCGACAGGAAGACGAAAAGGATAGAAGAATAAGAAAGAAAAGGGCCGGGGAGGGTACAGACGAAGAAAAGATACAAGTACAATAGGCAAAGGAGTAACAAAGTGAGAAGGAAGGAAGGAGCGAGAGAGCAAAAGGGAAGGAGGGAAGTTAATCTAGCGAACTATTCGGTCCCCGGACGAAGCGCATGGCAGACCAGGCAAGAAGCGTGAAGGGTGGGTGGTAGGGTGGGTGTGGGCGTGTCTTTTGACAGGGGGGGTGTGTGGTGTAGTGGGGATTTCTAGTAGAGTGAGCGCAGGAAGGGGGAAAGAGGAAAGAGCGATGGACGAGGGCTACGGGGGGGCTGGCCTGGCCCAAAAGATGGAATTGTGGAAATATTCGTAGCCGACCTGGGTCCAGGCAATGGGTATTGTTTGCTCGTTGCTCTACTTGTACGAATGGTCGACTCTCCGTTTTGCTTTGCAGTTCGAGATGTGCATGCTGTTCGCACAATGCTCAATAGAATGCGCATGCGGACGAGCATGGCCAATGGATCGGGGCTGCTGGGCGAGATGGGAAAGACGATCCTCGACAGTGCGCGCTGCAATGCGCGTCGACGCACATGTGGGAGAGGACAAAAGCAGTGCCATGCAGGAGTGCAGGAGGGAAGGTACAAGAAAGTACGACGTACGACGTGCAGACGACGAGGTACGGAGTAATACAATGCCTCAATGGGCAGATGCAGTTGTGCAGGCAAGACTGCAAAACGGAGGACAGGCCTGGACACTCCTCAATAAGTAAACGCAAGAAACAGAGGGAAACGCGAATGAAAAATGAGGAAAGAGGGGACCCGAGGAGAGAAAAGTGGGCCCGGTCGGCCGCCACTAGGGATGGAAGGCCAGCACGTTTTTTTCCCTCGCTTTGCCTCCGAGAAACAAGAGATTCGAAAAGGGGGTGCGCGCCGCCAAGGGGGGCAGAATGGCCCAGAATGAATGGGCGATGGGCGAATAAATACTTCAAAGTAGGTTGTGTATTAAAGGTCCTCCCTGCCAGGTACTCTTTTGACGTGTCGACAGAATTTGCCTCTGTAAACAATGATCGTTCGACAAAAAGTACATTAAACGGTGAAAACGGTGGCACCTGCGCACACAAAAAGCCTCTGACCTGAAATTCATTGAAGTCGAGAGAGATCCCCCTCCGTTTGGATCTCAGCAGCAGGGGAGATAACACCACGAAAATACTTGTGGCGATGACCAATAATTGTCAAGGGCAGTGTTCGTAGGAGGGGGGACACTGTGAGAGCGACTCGGGAAAAAAGAGGGTCCTGCGCCGCAGCGCATGGGATAAGAGATGTGAAGACTGAATAGGGAAAGGCAAAGGGAAAAGTACCCACAACGCGTCGGTATTGTGTGCATTGTGAATAAAAACGCACCACGCACGAAAATGTGCACAATCACTTTCCACGTGATTAATGGCCATCGTCCGCTAGCAGCTTTTCCGGTGTTTTTTTCGGCCCATTCATTGAGCAGCAAAAAGGTATTGACCGAGTACAACAATGAAAAGGAAACTGTTTCATGGAAATGCAATTGCTGCGCCGCGCGCCATAGCACAGAGCAATATCGCTGCCAAGCTCGCAGGTTTGAACGAAAAGGCTTCGTGACCATGGAAAAGGGAGAGGGCGCTCCGTCTGGGCGGCCGCTGTAAATGAAGATACACGAGAGGTACTTTTCCCTTTCTAACTACGACGTAGAAGGAAGCAAGCGAAAGCCCTTACTCACAGTGATCGCCGCGTGGCAAAGCGGAAAATAAAACAAAACGTGCAGCCCAGACCGCCAGCGCGCGCGAAAACAAGGAAGGCACGTTGTTCCATTGCTTTTAGTGTTTTATTTAGCATTTAATTTAATTGATGCAGCAAAGTAGCCTGCATCAATGTCGTTCACGAAAACGGCGTCCCCTTCAGGCCCCTTCACTGACTCTTAGACGTCGTAATTCAACCACTGACGGCCGACATTGTGAGATAAGTAAGATACTTGCAGTGCCCAGTCCGCTGGACAGGGCCAGAACACGCCTTGTCAATGACTTGTCAGTGTCTTGACAGTGTCTTATTGCTGCTATTTTACGGCGCATCGTCGCATGGAACAAGACACTGGCACTACCACCACCAGCTCCATGCAGTAGTAAATTGAATGAGCTATCTTATGTGCCCTCCCTCTTCGCTTCTTCTTTCCTGTTTTCTCTCTTGCGCCCTCCGCCCCTCGTCTCGTGTGCGCCACGTCGCGCTACAGGGCAGATGGAGGAGATAGTGCGGGTTGCGTTAACTGCTTCTGGGGAAACAGTGCCCGAAAGAGGTTCGAGAGGCTCAGAGGCTGTCGTCGGAGGTTCCCCGTAGGCTATGAACGGTAAGACCTAGGGGCTGTTTGGGGCACGGAAGGCGCGCCCGGGTAGGCTAACCACCAGGAAAAGCATAGAAAAAAGGTAGGAGCAGCACGAACAGGCGCCCTAAACCGCCTAGACGGGCCAAGTCAGCCCCTAACGTCCCCTAAACGGGAGGGAATAGAACGAAAAGTGCGCTACGGCACAACACGCGCGCTCGGCACGTTCGACACGTTCACACGTTCACACGTTACTTTTAGTGATCTTTTTGCCGTCGCCTTCGTAGTGGATTTACCGTCCACAGACCTATCTCGCTTTAGGCCGAAAAGCGTATCCCACCATTGATTTTGCTCTTTTCCCATCCTTCTTTTTTCGTCTTTGTCCCGTATTTTTCTTTCTTTTTTTCTTACGGTCGTATCTTACGCTAAAACGACGCGCAGCACCCAGGTTCAGCGGCCGTGGAGGCGTCCCCGGGCTACCACGCGCCTTGCTCCAGCCGCCAGACAAAAGCACTACGAGGGGAGGTTGCATTGAGCTCCTCTCAGGCTCCGTCAGGGCGAGTCAACGCTGGGTTGCAGCACTACAGACTAGTTCGTAGGCGGGCGTCGTCAGTGCCCCAAAGACAACATTCAGCCAGAGCCCGGCGAGCCCAGCGGGAAGCCAAGCCCCCAAATGCTGGCCCCGTCTATCGTGGGTCAGGGGGGGCTGCCTGCATACGCGCGGATGGTGGACACGATAAGATCAGATGAGGGGGAAAACCAGGAACAAGAATCGGAGGATGGAGGGGGAACAGAAGAACAGAAGAACAGAAGAGAGGGCGATGGCTGGACCGTCTTAGAAACACAAATTTGCACAAAAAGCACGCCTTCTCGACAAGGGAACCAATCCTAGCAGACGAGAGCGACAACGGAGTGCTCGCCGAAGAGAGACTTCCAAAAGTCGACATCGATCGACAGTAGGTGGACAGGGTGCTGCATCCGCCCTGTGCTGAGCTGTGTGGGCTGGGAAAGCCAGTCAAGCCAGGGCCCAACCCAAGGTCCACATCCTTGGGACACAAACACTCTTTTTTGCACTTTCAGGTGGACGTGGTGGACGTGTTCTGCTGCAGGACAAGGGGACAAGGTCGATCGAAATGGGCAACGAGTGACGAAAGAAGAAAAAAGGTTCGCAGAAACAGGACCCTGGGCTGTACGCCGAGAGCTGAGTTTTCACCAAGAAGCACAGTAGTCGTAGTAGCTAGGTGAAGATATTTCCCCGGCATCGTTTCCTGGATTCTCCGGGCATAAGAAAGACGAAAGACGACAGGGGCAACAAGGGAGATCTCAAAGGTAAAAAGGCACTCGTTCGTTGTGTCTGTTGGCCGAGACAGAGCCACTTACTAGCAAGGAACGCTGGTTCGGACCCGGGATGGCTGTTCGCCGAAAATAGTGTAAAGCGTTGGCCGAACGAGAGGCGTTTCTGGCCTGGCCGAAAGATGTTCTAGGTCGGCCGCGGTCCGTGGTCAATGGTCAATGGCTTGTGGGCAGTGACCTGTGGACTGTGGTCTGTGGTCTGTGTTCTGTCGCCCGTGATCCGTGATCCGTGATCCGCCGTCCGTGGAGCACTTCTCTTTTTGCACGGATGCAGATCGGCCAGGCGCATCAACCCCATCAAGCCATTTTTTAAATAAAAGCAATACCGGGTACCGCCGTGTAAGGGAGTGATGTGTGTTTATATGACAGAGCCACAATACAGGGAGAGGTCGCCGATGTGAGGGAACTGGCAACTGAGATACAAATGCACCAAAACGCCATGATATCTCAAATGTCTGCCTTCAGGGTTGTAAGGTAATTACAGGCAAGCAGCCCTCGGGACGGATACTCCTCGTAAGGACGGATGGACGGCCGGGCCTTGCGGCATCGAGCTTGGTGAGCGAGACAAGCGTATGCAGCAATCATACGAAATGAAAACGATACGAACGGAGGGCGCACAAGTCCTGATAGTACCATGCATGTCTCTCTCTCCCTCATCGCCTTGCTTGACAGCGTGACAATAAAACCAGCATGTAATACTCCACGTTCTGCACCCATAACAAAGTATGTACCTGGTCGTCATCTAGACCAACATGTATCTTATTACAAGTAGTTCTTCTTTTCTTTTTCTGATACACGTACTCGAAAATACGTCGCATAAACGTCAGTGAGGAGAAAAAAAGGAGAAAAAGCTTGTCGGTTACGAGGGCTGCAGACGACAGAGACCGAACTACTGCAGCCGGGTGCCTCCTCGCGTCCTCGCTTGGAAGAGGGTGTCGTCGATATCTCACTTTCCTCCTCCGGTTCTATTGGCGCCGTGTGACACCCGGCCCTGCAGCAAGCCATGTGTTATGTAGATGGATGGCGTTCTTGGTTTTGTTGTGCCCTGGTCTAGTCCAAGCCCATGCAGCTGAAATCAACTGAAATCAGCTGAAAGCGCGGCAAAACGCAGCGGACGCCCGGATGCAAGGAGGCTCTCTGCGTTCCTCTTTTTGGTTTGTCCTTTCTGCGTCGACCGTTTGTTCCGTTTGGTTTGCTGTCGTTTGCCAACCGTCGTTCGTCTGCATTTTGTCTGTCTGTCCGCTGCGCAACGGATGTCTGAGCGCCTGCAGACAAACAACACCACCCAAACGGCCCCAAACGAGCCCAAACGGCCCCAAACAGCGGTTGAGATTCAATCGATTGGCAGCGATCCCTCCCTTTCCACCCGCCCTTTCCCATCTTTTTCAATCTCCCTTTCCAATACGATCGATCCGCCACCCCCCATCTCCCATCTGCCATCTCCTATGTAAAAACCCCCCTTGCCCCCTTGCCCCCTTTTGTACCGGGCGAACCAGAGATTTCAATCGATTCAATCGCATCGTCGGCACTCAAACGAAACGGGCGACAGCGATCCGATTTGCTTTTGGTTGAATTGGGATGGGCCTCGATCAACACGTTTCGCGGACCTGGCGACGGCGTGCCAGCGTCGTACTCGTACGATGTGAGTTGAAGTCCAGTGTACTATCAAGAAAGTGAAAAGGGATTGGAAAAGAAGACCCTCGCCCTCCTCACTCACCACCACTACCTCTTCACGAACGGAACCGCCCCGACCAAAGTGAGACCTGCTAATCTCTACGACCTGGCCTGGCGTCCCTCCTCCCTGCGTCTGTGGCGGTTTCGGTTTCTGATATTTGCTTTCTTTTTTCGCCCTTTCTTGTGTGCCCTCCTTTTGCAACGCATATCTCCATCTTTGTGGTCTCCCTCCTGTTCTCCACGTGTAAAATGAAGGTTTGTTCTTGTCAGTCTATGTAGGGAGACGCTCGTTCGTGCCTTCCCTCACGGTGAGCGCACCTGCACTTGCAGCTGTATTTTATATATTTCCATACTCGTATATTGTACGTCACAAGTACCCCGTAGGTCGTGCCTTCCCAAATGAAATATAAATACCTGTATTACTTTATGCCCGCACATTTCAATTATTGAAACCTGCAGCCGACCTGCAGGCTGCACGTGTTTTGGCCTAGACACGGCACGCCTGACCACGATCGCGCGCCGCCCACGCACGCTCTTCCATGTTCCGTCCCTGCTTTCAAGGACACATGAAAACAACGTTTCTGCTCGCCCGGGTCGCTCCTCCCCCTCCTGCCGTGTGTACGATAAATTGCTCCCACATGCCCTCAATAAATGGCCGCCAGATGAGAATTAATTAGGAAAGAAGCAAAGGAGGGAAAGAGCGCTGGGTCACTTTTGCTCACTTTTCGGTCTCGCTCCTTCCTTCTTTCGTCCTTTTGCTCTTCCCCCAAAAGATCCTTCGCTCCTCCCCTCGTGGCAGACGTCTCCACCCCGCCTGCCACGCCAATCTGCATGCAGACAAACGCACCAAAAAACAGCCGGGTGCTGCACTCCGTACTACTACTCGTATGTGCCTTTTCCCAGCTGGTCGTAGCTCGTAGTTCGAACGTCGTACTTACTTGCACCTTTTCGAACCTGCATGGCATCGGTTTTGCACAGGATGCAGTATCATTTTGCGCCGGCACAGCTCGTCCCCCAAAGACACCAAGAGAGGGGGGCCCCATGTGTTGTTCCACTTTTTTCCCGGTACATGTGCCATGCAGGACACAAGTCTCTTTTTGTCTCTCTATTTTTCGTCGTTTCGCGTACGAGCTCCTCTCTATCTTCCTCTTCCAAACAGCTACGAACCAACGCCAGCCTGCAGCACGCTGCCAAGTGGACTACAGACATGCAGATGCGGAAATTCGACGCACCCAAAAAAGACCCCAAGAACTGTCCAACGTGCAGAAACGCGATGCTACTTGCACAAGCGCTTTGCCGCCTCATCTCATCGAGCCCTCATCACGATCCTCTCTCGGCGGTTTTTTATTTATTATTTATCCCCCTGCCGGCAATGGCACATATATGTGAGGTGCATATATGAACAACCTAAAAGACGGGGTATTGTTTTTTTTACGCATCTGGGGCAACGGGCCTCTCTCGGCCGTGGTACGGAACCAAAGCCGAACGAAAGGGAACGGTATCTGCATTCCGTCTTGTCGAATCGTATTGACAATACTCCCGTACTCGAAGTAAGGTGACAAGCAGAATGAAGCTCCACCTGCAGTGTCCATCCCATCTCACGCATCATCTCCCATTTACTAGAGTCTTTTTCGACTGCCAATTCCTCGTTTTTTTTCTCGTTTTCTCGTTTTCTCGTTTTCTCGTTTTTCGGATTTCATCCTTTTGTCTGCGTCTTCCAAATTCAAAAACTCAAACACCCCCGGTCTCTCGCGAAGCCCTGTCACCGAAGCACCCCTGCTCCCCTCGGTTTGTGCCACGAAATATGGGTGAGAAAAGCAGGAACAATAAGAGAGAGAAAAAGACAAAACGAGCGTGCAGGGATTGTCCGTCCGTCGACACGTTTTGTTCCCGGCCAGCGGTTTGACCGTTTCAAACCTTGTCTGCTCTCCTTGTGCAGACTCGCAGACTCGCAGACTCGCAAGACTCTTCACAAAACAGTCTCTGTTCTCACCCATCATTGCCCATCATTCTCCCAAAGAGCACCGTCGTGACCCGTGCTTCCCGTAAAGCCCCGTTTTCTGCGAAGATCCCCCGCCCCCGTTTCTTTTTCTTGTTTCTGTGTTTCTGCCTCTCCTCGCAAGCTGGCTCCCAGCTGCTCCCAGCAAAGCACGAAACGCCCTGTGCATACGCCGTATCGTTCGTTTCCCTCGCGCTCGGTGCCCTGTGGACTTCTTTCCTGTGTGTCCCCCCTTCCTCCTCGTCTCCCTGCCCCCCAAAAAACCCACCCCCTGGCACCGCCCGCCGTCTCCAGTTCTGGTCTCCAGTGTTTTCCAGGTACGAAGTGCCTTGACCAGCTGGTTGGGACCTTTGGGCCTCGGCCTGCAAACCAATGGGAAAAGACGCAAAAATGGACTATGCCCAAAGACAGGGCCTGTGGCCCGCCGGAGAGGGCCCCTATTCGTCCCTCGGTGCGCGTACCCCCTGGTCGCGTTGGCAAGGGTATGAAAGAGGCTTTTAATGAAAACCGAGTTTATCCCAGTGAGCCCAGGTCGGCAAATCATGGCATCCTTGTCGGGCTGTCTTGCCCTGGCGGCGGTGGTGGATGTCCACGAATCTGCCACGGGCATTGTCCGGTCGTCCAGAGATGCATTTTGTCAACGGAGCTCTCATATGGAATTATTATGTCTGTGATTTTGCCATCATAACTCATGATGCACAATCGCTAGGGCAATCAACAAACATCTTTGACACAGGTGCTCCGCAATTGGCAGTCCACTTCTAAGATAGGTTGTAGGTCTCCCTAGCCGCCGGCCCGGTTCTCGTCCTTCCGTGCCGTATTGTGTACTGTGCTGCCCCACGCCCGTGACACTGGCATATCCCAATGTGCGCAGTGCTGTACGGCGGTATATGACTTTGTTCATATGTTCACACAGTCGGACATGCAAAAATATATCTTTTCTGTAGATATATTGCAGTCTTGCTAGTCACATCACGTTGGTACAAGTCTTGCAAGTTCCAAGCCCTCTCTTTTCTTTTTATATCACTTTATCGCACCCTCCAACAAATGCCTGTAAGGCACTGTCCACCGTTGCCAACAATCACCGTCACCTTGAATTAAAGTGTCTATTGTATTACTTACTTTTTTGTTTTGTTTCGTTTTTGTTCCTGTGTCCCTTTTTTATTCCTTGTTTCCCTTTTTTTAACCCATCCGCTGTTTTGCTTCGTGTGGGTAGCACTGCCGTTTATTTGTTTCTTTGCAAAACCAACACAGCCTCCCCCTTGGGGTGCCTGGACAAAAACGGAACACACCGTCCCGGGTACACCTCGTCCACTTCGTGCGTGCCCGTTCTGTAATGTTTTTCTTCGTCGTCTTGCTTTTTCTTGTTATTGCTTGATTCTTGTATCCTGTTTCGTCGTTTGGGCCCGTCCTGCTATTTTACCAAAGTAAGACATTTGTGTTTTACGTTGTGTGCACTATTTTGTACTACGCATGCTCTCATACGCCCCTCAAGTGTAACGGGCACGACGGCGAGGAAAGGGGGGCGGAACGGAAGAAGAGACATGGCTGCCCAGCCCATTTGTTTCTCAGTTATTTTATTCATTTTTTTTCAGTTCGATATCATCTCCACAGTGCATTCGTGCCGGTGGCTTTTTGATGGGGTCCAATGTCCTCGTAGATGCGTCCTAGATTGGATGCTCTCCCTTTCCGTGCAGGATATATCCGCGTCATGGACTTTTGTAGGCTGCAATAACAACATCTCACGAGTCGATACGATGGGAATCGGCTCCACGTCCTCCACTGATGTGCATCCTCATTCTCTTCTTTTCATGTTCTTCTCAGACAATCATACGCTCATCGCGTCTGAGAATTTCTCCGAATGCCCACAAACACATGTGTTCGCACCAGGAGGAAGGAGGAACAAAACCACCTGGCATAACTTGGGATCTCTGGAACCCGGATCCTGGTCAGACTGCGCTCCCCTTTTTTCTTTGGCTTTTACCTCCGACTATGATACAAATATGTCTCTTCCACTACAGGTACACAGCAGGTCACTCGGCGAAAACACACAGCGCTTGTGCACAAAATATTCCCAATATCCCAGTCTATTTTGTGCGTCGAGGGTCCTGCATCTGATTCACGTCCGGCGAATCAAGGATCTCGCCGTCCTATTTTAGAGACGAGGGCAAGGAACATGCTGTCGTTGTTAAGACACTCTGTGCGAGTCTACATCTTCACGAGCTGCTTGTACTTGTACGGCGTGCAGTGGCGTACAAGTATACAGACTCGTCCTACCCTCCGTCGTCATGCCTTCCAAAATGGGCACACACCATGCATGAACAATACTGAACACGCCGTGCCTTCTTGTACGTCCACTCTCTGTTGTCCGTCGTCCGTATTCAATATCCAGTACTCGTTAACAAGCCAAAATAGCCCCGTGCCACCACTCCTTTTTGTAATCGTGACGGTACACGAGTGCTCGTATCATGCAAAGTCGTCCGTCTTTTTCATCCTTTACGATGTACGATGCACTCAACATGAAGAAAAGGATGACATGTTCCTCGTTCTGCAAGGGGGAAGGAACGGTTGGGCAGCGTTTGTGCTGTTGTTGTTCTGAGGTGGATGATCGACGGCACATACACCCCTCATATGCAAGGGGGTTGTTGATGTGAAGTTGACCTGCAGCTTTGGGATTGATAGAAGAGCGCTATAGGATTTTTGCCTGCCAACAAAACCCCTGCCAAAAACAAGGACGCACATCAGGGTCGTGCAGGTTAAAGGTTGCGGGCACGCAGGTACCCTCCATCCCAAGTCTTCTCCCAAATTCAACGTCGTTCGCTCTGTCGGACTGTGCTTCGGGTTGCCTTCCTTTCTTCTTGTTTCCTTTTTCAATACCGTAACGCTTTTCTGCTCCACGCCAATCGGGAAATCAGAGTCAGACAGTCAGACAGGTCAGACAAGCTGGTCGAAAATCAGAAAATCAGAAAATCATCAACCGGCCAACTGGGAGTTATGTGGAGCATAACAGGAGGTTGTGCATACGGCGTACTGGCAGATAAAATAACAAGAGCTCTCGAGTGCACATAAAAAATTGTCGGTTCTAGTGTCACTTGTATGCCCTCGAGATATCACCATACGACGTACAAATGCCATCCAGATGCATCTCGTCTCTCGTCCCTGCACCAGATGTACAATGCAAGCACTTTTGTGAACGTGCCAGCAACGAGCCCATCAAAGTGTATGCATATGCGTGCCTGTGTTTGCATCATGCATATGTCCATGTGTGTCTCTGTGCATCTGTCCTGTGCATCTGAGTGTGCACACATTCCTCGGGGAACAGCAAACGACATACGGCAACCCGCCTCCATACTCGTCCATGCTCGTCCATGTTTTGTTTGTGAGGGATCTTCTGTCTGTTCCGTCGTTCCAGCTTCTACTCTTCCAACAATACGAGCTGAATGCACGCAAGGGGCAGCGTGGCCAAAGTAACGTGGGTGAGATCGTCTTTTCTCCGAATGCCAGTCGTTTGTTTCTGCCCGTCCTGTTCTTCTGTCTGTATGTCTCTCGCTTTCTGATCCTTCGCAGCTCTGCTCGGCCTCCACGCTCACGTGTAGCGTTGACAAAAGTGCGAAGTTTTTGCCCCATGTTACCTCGTGAGAAAAAGAGAAAAGACGGAAAATCTGATTCATTTGATCCTTTCTGATCATCGATCCCATCGTCTGCCATTCTGTCGTTTCTCAGTACCTCTGTGTTCTTGTTGTTTATTAGCTGTGCTCCGTGCCCGTCCACCGATCACACAGAACTAAGACTCGAACCCGTCACCAAGGGACAGACGTGCCATCTGCAATTTGGAGAAATGCCCGAGCATCTGGCCGGCCCGCGGGGACGGCGGGCCCAAGCGCCTGGCATGCCGACTGCAACGAGGCACAAATTGCATCGTAAGTGATTGCATCGTGGACAAGGCTACCACGCTGGATCGTGGCCCATCACAAACATACGATGGGAGCATGCAAAAGCCGTTCATGTCTCTGCTTTCTTTTTTCCCTTGGTCAATCCTTCTTCTCTCGTTCCTCGACAAATCAAAAGACGTCTCTCTGCATCGTCTCATCCCATCGTCTCATGGCCGCACCTCCACGCGGCGCATTTTGACCCCAAGACAAGCAAAGCCGATGGCGATCGCAAAGAGAGTTGAAAAGGGCCTCAACGGGGAATGGCACACGTCCTGGACTCAGCTGGTAACGTCTTGCTGGGCGGTGCTCCAGTGTGCCCAGGCTGTGATGTCCCGGCCGTTCTGCCTGCTGTCTCGCCGTCGTCACAGACGGTTTGACCAAAACAGCGATGATCGTCTACCGTTCGTCTTGGGTCGCCTTCTTTCCACTTCTTTTCTTTTTCTCTCGCACCAATGGCCCTCATCTTTACAAATGTCTTTCTTTTCTTTTGCCTTCCAGCCCTTTTCCTTCCCTCCCCGTCCCCTTCCCCTTCTCCTTTCCCCCCAGCCTCTGTCCCAAGTATCCGACGCAGCCGTTGGATCGTGAGGTGTGTGAGACATATTTCAGGCTTCTCTTGTTATCCTTCGTCCACTGTCGATTCTTGCCACTCTAGCGAGACACAAAGTCTCTCTTTCCCTCTTCTTCCTCTCCATTCTTTCCTTCCTTGATCTCCTTCTCGTTGTTCTTCAGAACAAAGTGGGAAGTCTCCGCGATGGGGACGGAGACAAAACGCGGAATACAGGGTCGGATCGCGGAACAGAGCAGCATCGCATGACCACGAAGATATCGTATGAGTAAAAATTGAGTGCCCCATATTCAAGTAGATATTATGTGTGTGAAGGCATAACGCATTCGACTCGTTATAAATATACAAGGAATCTAAGTGAGCAAGCACTTCATAATCCCGTACACCCTCACTCGATATGCTCTGCTTTAATGTTTGTTCCTATTTTTATTCATCCTTTTTTGACAGCATATCCTTGTCACTTATGCTTATTGTCTCTTTATTCGTCTTTTGTATTCGCCTTATCCCGACGTATCCTACCCGTCATCCTGGCTCCCCCACCACCACCCACAGATCAACTCAACACAAATACTAGGCACTCTGGCACTCTCCCGCCTTCCCTGTCGACACGTCCCGAACATCCCTCCTGTTTCTTTGCCCTAATTTTCTGATGATCGACGTGATCCCGGCTCGTCCATGCCTCGCGCCTTATTTGGTAAGATAGCTCGACTCGACTCAGCTGGCCACTGTCATTGTGAGCGCACCACGTAAACGACATGTCAAAAAACGGGCGCGCAATGTATCCTAAAGCGCAATGATGGTCTTGGGCCTACTTGTAAAGTACGAACTACTAGAGAAAGACACGAATTTGTTGGAGAGGAGAAGAGGAGCCAAATCCCAAGAAAAGAAACTACCTGCACGCAAGGTCTTTGGGCATCGCTTGTCGCCGATCCCCCAAGAGTTCCCAAGAGTCCACCTGAGAATCCCCAAAAAGACAAGACCGTTGACCCGCCCTGATTGCCTTTGGCAGTCCACATTCAACACTCGACCTTGAAACGAGCGTCTGTCGCCCAATGATCGACGCCTTGGTGTGTGGTGCTTGGGCCAAGAAGAGGCTGGGCGGGAGTGCCCTGAGTGCCTGTCGAGACTGTAAGCCTGTCACAGCAAGCTCATAACACCGGCAACGGTGGGCCGCAGTGGACCTTTCGGTGTCCCCGCAGCGCCTGAGCGCCAAACAGCTTTCCTACGGCCCGACACTTGTTGCTAGCCTCGTCGATCGGATTTTCCTTTTTGCTTGCTTTTTTCTGTCTTTGACCGTTGTTTTCTCTATTCTGTCCTCTGTCCGCGTCTCGTATTCCGGTACCACTCGACAGTGTACGTCGTTTTTGACAATGCACTGCAGGTGTTCTCGGTGTTGTTATTGTTGACTTTGTCTTTAAAGCATTGGCTGTCAGTTGTCTTTACGTTGGAGCTGCTCTGTTTATTCCACTTCCATCTTCTCTTGTCGTCCGAGCGTATCTCCTCCCTCCTCTCCCTCTTCCGGATCTCTGTGAACCTGTCAACAACTCGTCCATCGGCCCATCGCACACCAGACTGCGAAACCCATAATTCCAAATTTCGAGGACGATCCCGCCTCCAAATGGCAAAAGGTAGAAATGGGGGCGTAAACAGGGGCGTGTAGCCATCGCCCATCACTCTCCCCCGGCCATTCTCCCAATGTCTCGGGACTACTCTAAAGTCAACCCGCCCTTTGGCCTTTGGCCTCTCAATCTCCGCAAACACTCGCCAGCACACGCCAGCACACGCCAACATCCGCCAATACACGCCACTGCAGCGCACTGTCCCCCAAAAAGGCCGATCGCAACCAAGGAGGAAAAATGCCGCCCTGTCGACCATCTGCCTGTCCAGACTCTCGTCTCTCCAGTCGTTCTGACAGGTCCTATCGTCACGACGATCTTTTCTTCACTGGAAGAGGGGTGTGGTTTATGCAAAGGGAGGGAGAGTCCCACGACTTGGGCAGGCTCCTCTTTTGTCTTCGTCCGTGTCTGTTTGTTGATTTACTTTCTTTTTCTTTTTGTCGTCCTCTTCTCTCCGTTCCGCCTCTGTTCCGTTCTGTTTCTCCGTTCTTTCGTCAGTCTGCTCTCCACCTCTTCTCCATCTCGTTCTTCACACCCCGTTTCGTCGCCCCCGTTTCGCCTCGTTTCTTGTAGTCGCACACGCCATAAAATCCCCCGAGACACAATCGATCCCCAGCCATCGTAATCCCCCCAAGGACTCGCTCTTGCTCTACGACACGCTGACACGCTGTGCGACCCTCGTGTCGATGGGGCGTGGAAAGGGAGCCTTCGCCTCGAGTTTCCACAGCGTCGTTCATTTCCGCTGCGATCTCCTTTGCCCCTTTCTTAGAACGCTTCGAATGAGTGGGACAGCATAAATCGACGAGCTGATTGTGCGTAGCTGTGAGTTTATGCTGGACGATCCAAGCTGTGCACCTCCTATCTTCTCGTCGACAAAGATAAACAAAGATGCTGAAGAAATCAAAAGACGTTGATGGTCGAATCTAAAATAATCATCATGGTGACATTCATGTTTGATTTAGTGTTTGTACAATACGCACATTCGGAAAATAATACAATTTTTGGGGGAATAAATTGAAAATAGATCCTATCGCGTCTCAACGTACGTCGTATACGAGTAAAAATAGACGATGGTCGTATCATAGAAGCCCAAAATAAACAAAAATACACTACGCCATTACTTTTCCTCATCGACAAACGACAGCACGACAGAAAACACAATTGTCGGCCGGCACAGCTTTTGCAGGTACGTGCCCAGCAGTTGGCCGAACTTGGTGGTCCAGCTGTTGCTGCCGCTTCTGCTGTCCTCGGCATTTCTTGCTTCCCAGGCCCGCCGTGTGCACGCTATGCACCGGTGCAGTGTGGCCTTGTTGAGGACGTCGACGCTGTCGTCGGTGTTGTTGCCCTGCAGGGAAAGTAGCTCCTCAATCCGCCAGTTGTCGTATAGGTCGACGAGCACGGTAAAGTCCATGCCGTTGAGGTTGGTCGGCGGGGCGGAGGTGGTGGTTGTTGATGACGCCGCTGCCGATGACGTCGGCGGCTGAGCGTTGCCCTCCCCGAGGGCCCGCTGGAAGCTCCGCGCGTCCAGCCACGGCTGTGGCGTGATGTGCTGTTGTAGGAGGCGGCGCTGGGTAGGGGTGATGCCCGCCGTCGACGCCGACGTGGTATCCAAACGGATGCGGACCGGCACGAGCAGGTCGGCCACGATGACCTGAAGGGAGGTGGGGGCGGCGATGCTCTCCTCGCTGTTCTCATCTTCTTGGTCCCCGGTATCGTCGTCCTGCGATAGGTCCACACCGGCGGCCCAGGCGATGGTGTCCGGGTGGGCGCGGTCGATCCAGGCGGCATCGAGGGCGACGGTCGACACTGGCAGGCGCAGGAGGCGCAGCTGGCTGGCCCAGTCGCCGTAGGGTACCGACGCAATGGGTGCTGCGGCGGACGAGGAGATGGAGGAGGACGGTGAAGACGTACGATTTCGTGGGGACGCACTCTCATATTTTGACATCCATGTTCGGCTGTGTGTACCCGTGCTTGCCGACGCGTAGCCGTGCTGATTGTGGTGTTGGTGGTGGTGCTGCTGCGGCTCGTGGCGCCGGCCCGGAACCCACAGCCCGGCACCGCCAAATCCGACACTACCATGATCCCGGAGCGCCTCCGCCCCCAGCCAGGGGTAGTACAGCACGTCCAGTCCGGATCCTAAGCGGGCAGGCGATGTGATGTGCCGCACCATGGGGGGCAGGGGCCCATCGTCGTCCCCTGGGGGTGTCACCTTCGGAGGTGCACTGTTTTTGCTTCCTCCGTAGGCGGCCTCCACGACACGTCGCGCCTCGGCGCAGACATAAAACAAGTCCGACTGCCACAGCATCTCAATGGCGTGCGTATGGCTGGCTGGGCGAAAGACGCGGCGCACGTTGCAGTACGTGGTCTGGGCGAGATCGTCGCGGAGCAGCACGCGGAACGGCAGGGCCTGCTCCCAGACCATGCGGCGGATCTCGTACGGAAGGCGCGAGAAGTAGCGGAATTCGGTGGGGGCGGCCAGCACTAAGGGGTCTTCTGTCACTCCTTCCTCGCTTGCAGACGCCTTCGCTGGCGACGGTGGCGGTGACGGAAGGAGCGGCCGGCCCACCTGGGCAGGTGCTTTTGGTTGCGCCTTCCTCTTTTGTGGCAGACATGCCTCGACCGTTGCGTTGAATGCGTCGAGAAGAGCATCGCGGAGGACCGGCTGCAGTGGCTCGGCCACGTCACTCATGACGAGGTCGCGGAAGACGCGCTGAGGGGGCATCATGTGCCAGTGGTGGGCTGGGGCCAGTGCTGGTGCCGGTATTGTTGGAGATGTTGGTGTCGCCGTGGTTGTCGCCGTGGTTGTCGCTGTGGCCGTCACCGTTTCTGGGGTGACCGCCGGTTTCACCTCTGGTTTTATTGTCGGCACCCCCGTCTTCACCGCCGGTTTCGCTTCCGGTGCAGGCGACGTCGTCGTCACTGCCCGCCGGCACCCCGAGCACCGGCTCCGGTCCACCCCATCCCGGCACACCGACTGCCGCGTCTCCCGGATGAAGCGAATGTCGGCCGCAGGCTCGCCATTGTCGCGGCGAAACGGTCTTAACACAGTCCGCGGTAGCTGCGCGGCGGTCGGCCGGCGGTTGTTGTTGTCGTCCCAGAACAGGCTGGCGGCCGGTTGCGGTAGTGAATGGGTGCGGTCGTCGAACAAAAACTCGAGACGGGAGCCGTCGGCGCGGCGGAAGGCGAGCGGCGCGTGGGCGTGGCTCGACGTGTCGACGGCGATGGGGGTGTTGGAGTGGGCCATCATTGAAAAGTGAGGGTGAGGTCGACGCTGAAGAGCGAAGGATGGCGAAGTGGGTACGGGGCCGTGTAAGTGAGTTAGCTCATGCAGAAGGACGGTGGAAGTGTAGAAACGAAATGGTATAAATGGGAGGAGGGAAAATGAATTAGAAAGAAGTGTGAAGACAGTCTGTCGACAGAGTAAATTGGATGGAGCAATTTTAAGCTGTCATGGTCGTGTGAGGGATAGTGTAGAAAAGAGAATGTGCACTTTTGCCCTGTGCTTCACGCCTCGACCATCGGCCTTTGAAGTTTTTGCTTTGGCCCTTTTGCTGCGATGGTGTGATCGAGATGTTGGCCAAGATAGATATAGAGAAGGCAAGCCGGTAGAGGGGGCGAGAAAGCCGAGAGAGAGGAGAAGAGACAGATGGTGGGTGAATATGATGATGGTGGGTTGGTCATGAAGCGGCCGACGGCCACGCGGGAGCATCCCAACAGGACAAAGAAATCCGATGCAAGGAAGAGGGGAAAACGCAAGGACGGCGGGCGAAAGAAAAGCAACGAAAGAGAGAAAAAGCGTCGGAAGAGGAACAAAGAGGGAAGATGCGAAGAAGTCAAGGGAAAAGAAGAAGAACACAGATGGAAACCGATAAAATTATCAACAAGGAAAAAAGAAAAGAAAAAAGACGGTGAATAGAACAACTAAACAAGGCGAATTTGAACGGTTTCTGCTGACCTATCTCCTCGGGTCTGCTTTCTTTTTTTTGTGTTGTATTTGCTTGTCTTGGAGAAATGCACCTTCTGTTGCTGCGCTGTCACTAACAGTCAGGACCCTCCGAGCCAAGGGCGGGACGAGATGGGGAAAAGAGACGGGGGGATGAGGAGAAGGAGACACAAGAGAACGAAAAGAGAATTAAAAGAGAACAAAAAGAGCTGTTGATAACGACAGGCGAATCTTTGCTAGTTCCAACAGACACTTTCTCCGGGCGCGTTTAGCTGCTATTTTTGACCTTAGACTCGACCCCCTTCGTTCGGACCGACAAGCTCTTCTGCTGCACGTTTGCAGAGTGCATTTTCCTTAAAATGGGAGAGGAGGAAGGGAAAAGGGAAAACGAGGCACAGGACCCAAGGGGAGGGTTCCGATGGTGGACGCACGTCGACGGGGGGGAGGGCCCAGGACTCATCGTGCACAAAAAAAAAAAGAACGGGGCGTACGAGCGATACGGCGTATAGCGTACATACATGCTTTCTTTTTTTTTGTCTTTTTTGTCTCCTCTCTTCTCTTTCCCAGCTGATCGTCGGCGTGCGTCCGACGATTTTTTTGTGTGTGCGGCTGAGACCTTTTTTCTTGAACAAGTCACATCGGACAGGGGGATAAGTGGGCGGCCGACATGGGTGCCATCGCTTTTGGGGGTTTTTTTTTTGGTTACCTGCGTGGTCAACGCAGCTTTGTTTTCTTTGTTTCTTGGACATCCAGCACGACCCAACTTTGATCCCGACACGCTGGGACGATGAGAACGAGAATGGCGCAAGTTGAGGAAACACAGAAACGGCCCAAGACCCAAGAGGACTTTGGCCTGGCCGGTGTCAAGAACCCCTTCCTTGTGTCTATTGCTTCGAGCACCATTCTCATTGGCTTCTTGGTCATTGCCTCCTGCACCATCGACAAGGTCGGCCGCCGCCCCCTTCTTCTTACGACACTCACGATTGTCTTCCTCTGCAACCTGTTCATGGGCGTCGTCGGTACTCTTGCCATGAAGAATAATAATCTCTTTACTTCAAGCCAGTCTGCTGCCGCCGTTGCGCTCGCCTGTATTTGGGTCGCCGCCTACGCCATGGGCCCTGCCCCTATAGGCTATGCCTACCTAGCCGACACGTCTACTCCCGTCCTCCGCGCCAAGACGACTGGTTTTGCTTCTGCTCTCACGGGCCTCTTCGCGCTCATCTTCAACTATTCCACGCCACTCATGATCTCCACTCAGAATGCCGGTTGGGGCATTCGCGTCGGCTACTTTTATGCGCCGCTCTCCTTCATCACTCTGGTCTTGACCTATTTCACCGTCCCGGAGACTACGGGCCGCTCGTTCCAGGAGCTTGATGAGCTGTTTGAGAATTGCACGTCATCACGCAAGTTCAAGCAGACCAAGGCTTCTTTCCAGCTTGCCGAGGAGCGTGCCGCTGGTGGTATCTGAGAGTGCTGTTGCATCAAAGTGGTATGACACAGGAGGTATGATATGAGTTGCAGTTGATAGTCAGTTTGTTCATTAGTTGAATGAAGTATTTTCATCGATAAGAAATGTCATGAATACAAGTTTCCCTCAGTTATATACTTTAACAAGCTTTGTTTACTAAGAACGATATTTCAATATCCTTAATGAATCTGCTTATGGAGACCCATAGCACGATTTCATGAAATTAAATTTCACTTAAAAAATAACAGGGTATCAAAAAGAATTCGGTGAAAAGGTTGGTGAATTTAAGCTAAGTAACCCGATGCTAAAGTAACCAACATCAGCCCACCAAAAAAAAAGAAAAAAGAAAAAAAAGAAGGAGACACACTGCAAAAACGCAATTTGTACCCTTTTTTTTTTTTACGCACCCGTAAACTCAAAAGCGACGGGTATCATCTGTCACACGACAATTGACACACCGTCCCTTGTATGCCTAGTGCCATTGGTCAATTTACATACGGTCCATATTGTAACTGCCGACCGGGTTCTCGTTAAGCTTGAATCCCGGCCGTTGACGGCGACAATAGAATGAATCTGTATACATAATGACAAAGAACGTGGGTGCCAAAACGGCGACCAGCGCCACAAGAATGAAGTCAAACTTGGGGTCCAATGCAAGAGGGAACCCCAAGAATGCGTCGACAATGGCTCCGGGCAAGATCACACGGCCAAGCCACACGTGGGTCGGAGCAAACTTGGTCGTCTGTTGTGTGCGCTTGTAGATTTTGTGGTGATAGTAGCCGAGACCGAACTGCACGAGAACGAATGCAAAAATTGCAATGCCAATTATCTGATGGCCTGTATTGAAGCTGGCAGACTGGAGAGTGTTAGAGGTAAGGACTAAGATATTGTAAAGAGGAGGGATACTTACCCTCACATACGACGAGCTCGTCGTGAAGCCCATCACACTGCCACCAACGGCACCCAGGAGCGACAGCCCCTGGTTGATGCCATGCCAGCGGACAGATTGACCAACACGTAGAATGAGAACACCCAACGGCATCAAGAAGAAAAAC
Organism: Sporothrix inflata; assembly: GCA_021396225.1. Lineage (NCBI taxonomy): Eukaryota > Fungi > Ascomycota > Sordariomycetes > Ophiostomatales > Ophiostomataceae > Sporothrix > Sporothrix inflata. Next base: position 405,322 of record WNYF01000021.1, read on the forward strand.
GTCACAATCATGAGGACCGCGTGGATCAGTGCCACCATGTCCGACTTGCCAGTTTTGACGTCACCGTCGAGCTTCGTGCCTGACAGCGTCGTATTATTACTTAGCTTGCCCAGAACAGGAGCGGCCGCTGATCCAGCTGCAGCGGTCATGTCCATGATGAATGCGCCATATTCCGCATGATACTTGATAGGCGCATCACCGGCGTCGTTGGCAATTGAGCCGCTGGGCCCGTTGGCAAAGATGGCAGACTGTGAGGTGCTGGTAACATCTACAGAACCACCCGACCAGCTGCGGCAGTTGTGGCAAACGCCGTAGTAGGACAGAGTTCCGTTGTTGATACCAGTACCCTCGAGCGTGGTGAACTTGACGGACGGGTCGTAGACAGGCTCGCCGTGCTTAGGCGACAGTCGCGGCGAAAGCGTGACGTTGTTGCCCGAAGCCGACGAGTAGACCATGAGAACGAGCGTGTGCTGCATTTTGTTATTACCGAGGCCAACGGCACCCCACGAGAGACTACTAGGCATGGATATGCCAAAATAGAGATCCGTGTCATTGCCGTTGTTGTTATTGTCGGTAGGCACGACGAGCGCAAAGCTCAGATGAGCTCTGGGAGAAACGAATGTGACTTGGCCAGCTGCCAGCACTGTCGATGTTAGCATTTTGAGTTACTTGTAAAATCTGACGACAGGACGTGGGTGAACCTTACCTGACGCAACCAGCGAGAGGAAAAAGAACAGCGAGGAAGCCATTTTGAGAGTTGTAAGAGAGTTGTCTTTGTCTGTTCTGTAGGCTGGGCGAGGTTTGGGCTTGAAGATCCTGCTTCAAGTTGCGTCTGTTGATAAACCTGCCGAGAAGAGGAATTCTAGACCGTTCAAGCATGCAGCACCGGTCGCCATCTTTATAAAAATCACGATAGCCAATTATGGCAGCCAAATTGCGATGACCGAGATACCGCGACATATCGAAGATGTGGCCGATGCGCGCGGCTCTGTGTGTGGCTGCGAGAGGATTTGTGAGGCTCCGTGCGGCTCTGTGGCAGTGTAAACAAAAAACCACGTGCGTGAGGCATCAACGTTCTCAAAACATTCAAAAATGCTGATGCCTATTACTGCGCCTGGTACGTCGTACTGGTTGTAGTATTGTTTTAGAGGCGGCTGTTCGAGGAGTTGGCCTTATGGTTGAGAACATCTGAGGACTTGTGGGTCTTCCTGTTTTGTTTGTGCAGAACTTGACACACTCCGGAGTTGGGGTGCCTACTACGACTTACCCCGTGTGGAGCATATATTCTGACGAACTGGTCAGTAGAGGCTTTGAATAAATCGAAACACTGAGGAATATTGCCAAAAAAAAAAAAGGCTTATTTATTTTTAGACAAGGCAGCGAAGAAAAAGAAGGGGAAATGCGACAACATGAGCGAGGCTCCTAAGTAGCACGGACGGCCACGTGGGAGACGTGCTGTAAACCGGGCTTTTCAACGAACCAAAATCGGCGTCCGGACGTACAATTTAGGCCCGAGTAAAAGGGGATAAAAGAAACAAAAAAAAGATTATGCAGTTACAAAATACACGATTCGGATTTGTAATGGCAGATGCTGGTCGGAGGACCTAACAAAGATCAAGCGTATTTCCACGAGGCATAGAACCTGGGGCCCCGCGATTCAATGGCCCGCTAGAGGTGTCATCACGCAATACGCCACTTTTTACTTCTTTAATGGCAATGGTTGAAAAACAGACACAGCCAGGCGCCATATATGGTATACTGCCGCAGACATTTTCATCGCCGCATAAACAAACCTCGCTTATTTTGACCCGAGAAGATATTGGCTTTGTTTGACAGCAATCGTCATTATCTTGGCAGACCGTTGGGGGAGGTCGTTTATCGGCGGGAACCCGCAAACTAGGCCTGTTTCTGGTTCGTGTCAGCAGGTTGTGGTGTTCGGGTAGTGACGAATGTGAGGGATGACGGGTTCGAGGAAAACCGTCCAATTGTTTATTTTCGGAAACCCTTCGCCTGGCGTATGTTGCAAGACAGAGAGAATCTTCATTTCTTCATTTTCTTTAAAAAGTGATGGACATGGACAACCATGCTGCCGCCTCTTCCTCTGGATAGCGAGGGAATGGGACAAGACAATAATGAAATCCCAACAAAAGAAGAGTACATAAATTAAACAAATCGAAAGAAAAAAAAATAGAACGAGAAACAAAAAGATGAAAAAGGACTAAAATAAACGAAATAGAAAATAAGATGGTAAATTAAAATAAAATAGATGCGTGTAAAGGACAAGAAATAAAAATGGTTTTTTATGTTTCCTTTTGTTTCTTTTTTTGTTTCTTTTTTTGTTTCTTTTTTGTTTTATAAAAAAAAGATCTCAATGATGAAGCACACGTGAAAACAGACACTCACGGTACACACATCGCATCCGTCAAATACACTGCTAACACACGCTGTGTTCCTACCCACGCAGAACTGTCCAAACGGTCGGGACAGTGCAGTGGGAACACACGCAGGATGCCCGACAGGATGGGAAGACCTCTTTTGTCCTGTGCCTGGAACAAGACATCTACTCTACTCGAATGCCAGGGCCCGAGACGATGCTAGAAGTGTCGGACAAGCTGTCACAACCGAGTATGTCTTGCTCGATGCTGCCAACCAGGGCCAGTTATTCGTCTCTTCGCTTATCTTTTTTTATTCACCATCTGACGGGCAAAAGACTCTGCAACGTGATAGAGCAGAAAAACATAGTTCTATTCGACAATTGCTGTTCCTGTACCAGCCAGGATGGTATATCTATTAAAAAGGGAATACAGTGTAATGTAAAAGCTGCTTGGTGACTTCTTCTCTGCCACCGTCCTGCCGACTATACTAGCCACACAACAAAAAACAGACATTCCGATAGAATCGTCCAGCGAAAAACCCCTCATTGTGGCGCGCAATGATTGTTGCCGCCGAAGTGAGTATATTTTCTGCCATTGGATCCGGGGTCGGAGTTGGATCCGGGGCCGGAATTGGGGCCGTGGCCTTGGCCAGGGTTAGGGCCGGGCCCGGCGTGCTCTGGGCTCTGTTGCCTGACCTGCTCTGCTCTCTGCTGCCCGGCGTGCTCTGCATGTCCTCTACCTCGACGGGGGCGAATACTGCTGCGTCGGAACATGGAGCGACCCCGATGGTCGCCCGGATGGTCGCCCGGATGATCGTCTGTATCTGTGTGACAGAGGAGAATGCCGGCCATTCTGTGGCGGAGACTATGCCCGGCTTGCTGCTGCGGGTTACCACCCTGCACAGAACCATGAAGAGTCAAAGACCCACCAGACCCATCTCCGGACCCGTTACTGTTTGGGGCGGCGGGTGCAGAACGGATCGCACCCTCGTCGTCTCGTGAAAGTCCGTTGTTGTTGTTGTTGTCGGCAGGGGTCTGAGTGGCGACGTCGCGGTCTTGTGTGGGCATCCCCCCGCCTTGAGAATCTGCGTCCGGTCGAACTGGAGACCGAGCTGGGCTGATATGGGGGTCTTGCATTGCCTGTGAACCGCCCGACTGAGGGTTGCTCTGGATATTGGGTTGGGAAGCCGCCTGGGCACCACCTTGAGTGCCGGCAGCCCCCGCATCAGCTTGGGAAGGTGCGTGTGCAGTGTCCTGAGTGCCGCTCCCGGTGAGGCGTTGGAAGATAGTCATGGGTAAGTTTAGGCCCAAGCCCGGTGAAGGATGAGCTAAGCCTTGAGAACCGCCCTGGGCACCACCCTGGGTATCGCCTTGAGGGCTGCTTTGAGGGCCGGTCTGGGGGTTATCTTGGTATTCGGGCTCAGGTTCTCTTTGGGGGATGGTAGGAGGGGAGTAATCGCCATCGATCATCGCAATGATACCTGCTGCGTTCGATGCATAGAAGGGCATGTATTCGATCTCTCGGACCCGACGGAGACGGCTGGCTTCGGCCTCGGCCGGACTGGGTTGTTGCGGCTGAGGTTCGGCAGGCCGAGGTTTGGGAGCGGCCTTTGCTGGGGACGGAGGACGCACCTCCTCCCGTGAAGACGTGGATTGGCCGACGATGGAAGCTTCGTTTACCTCTCCTGTGACTCTGGATATTGAAGGCTCATTTCTGGGGGACTCGGTGCTGGGTGTCGAAGCATTGGTCGTAGGGCCAGCGGCACGCTGTTGGCCAGGCGTGCTTTTCCGACCAGTCTGTGAAGCCGGAGCCTGTGACCCGCGCGACGACGCCTGGTTTTTCTGGCGATCACTGTCCATGAGTTCTTTCCAGATGGCAATGTATGGCTTGTCGGAGTCCTTGTCGCTTTTGCCGGCGCCTGTGTTGTCGTCTCCGTCGCTGAAGTCCTGCTCGTCTTCTTCGTCGTTGGTGCTGTCGCCAAAGAGCTCGTCGAAAAGTTCTTCTTGCACTTTCCCAAAACGGTTTCTTGAACCTCACGTTCGGGTGAAGTTCTTTTGTCCTCTACTGGCTTGTCGTCGGGAAGATGCGGCTTGAACGGTATCAAGCTCCCTGCAGCTCGTGCTGGACCAAGCGTGTGAATGATATTGGATGATAGTTGATGATGGAGTGGGGATAAACAAAGATGGGTAACGATTTTGTGGTGAATCTGAGTGATATTTGTTCGTCTGGCTCGTGCTGTGTTTGTGAAGGGAAGATAAAATGTGGGAAACGTACAGAAAAAAGGGGAGTTTGTGTTTGTTTACATCTGTCAAAGATGCAACCTAGGATAAAACGGCAGGTGCGATAATATCAAAGTAGATGGCAGTAGCGACGGGGCTTCCTTCCTCGGCAATCTTTGAGTTTATGTTCAAAATTTGGAAGGAGCTACTCTCATCCTTTACCCTCCCCTATTCTGGTTGTGTCTCGGAAAGGACGTGGCCTGGCTGGATGGGCCAAGATCTGTCAATTCTCAGAAAGCAAACGCCCATTGACGACAGTAACATCAAGATCACAGTTTTTCTTGGATGGAAACCGTCATATATGATCTATTTTTTTCTGAGTCTATTTCGTTACCACGCGCTTCCAAAGACCAAAGACAGAAGCCCCTTAAATTCTTCTGCCATGCTGCTCGCTCCTTCCCTCTCTGCCTGCTGGTATACTTTCTGGGCAGTAAGCGGGAGGTTGTTTCCCTCTATATGTATTCTATGCCGCCGCAGCAAGTTCTTCATCGATCCTTCCTTTTGATCCTCTCGTTACAAAGGAGGCGCACCTTCCAACAATCACCAGTTCTTCCTTCATCTTCTTCGCGCCGCCTCCAGCGCCTGCTTCAGCAGTAGGAAAGGCAACAACGAGACAACCGCCGGTCATGGCCACTTCCTCGCTGAGCTTGAGCGGCGCACCTGCCTTCCAGACGGTCTCGAACCAAACTAGCCAAAATGGCACTACTCCATCCGGCGGCAACAACGACGGCAACAGCTCGGGCCTGTCGACAGGCGGACAGGTCGGTCTTGCCCTTGGCGTCGTTGTGTTTGCGCTCTTGGTTGGCATTCTCGGTCTCTGGGCCACAACTCAGACAAGGGCGAAGCGAGAAGCATACGGCCGACTGAACGGGCAGGAGGCGAGCGGTAGGAGAACGGTGGAAACTCGAACGTGGTAGGAGGGACCGGGACAAGACGGGAGTAGCTTTTAGGAAGGTTTTGAGGTATCCCAGCCTTGTGTCTTTGCAGATTTCCCCCCCAATATTTTGACAGATAATTCCATCATTTCAACACCGATCACCGGCCCCAAGCGATATTTTTCGGAAACTTGCCAACCACTTTCAAGGATCCCATTCTGTCCGAGAGGGACTCAACTTGAGGGTGTCCAGTTGCCGGCTCTTCGGCTGCCGCAGTGGCCGATGGTCCGGCTGCCGTCTCTGGCTGGTCTGGGCTTTCCGGCACAGTCGACAGAGCGGCTGCATCGGCTTCCTCTCCCTCCTCGTCACCCGGCCGTGCCTTTGCTTCTTCTACGGCGCCCTCCTTCTCCGTCTCCGTTGCGTTTGCAGCCTCCTTTTGCCGCATCTCCCAGAAGCCCTTGCCGTAGCTCACTAGGATCTCGTCGCCCTGGGCAATGCCGCCCACACTGTTGCTGCTCTGGCCGTTCGCCGCCGCCTGCAGCAGCGACCGCTTGCCCGCGGGTAGCACAAATACCGCCATGCCGCGCTCGCCACGCCGCGGGTCCCATACCTCGCGGAATTCGGCGTTGGCCCGCGGCTTGCCCGTGCCCCGGTAGTCGTTGACAAAGCGCGCCTCGTTGCCCTGGCGGTCGGCGTCGACGGCCACGTCGGCCTCGCGGTCGAGCCACAGGTCGTAGTCGGACTCGCGCTTGTTGTGTGGGTTGGTGCCCGGCCGGCCGGCGGAGACATTGCCGCGGTGGTAGACGCCGAGATAGGGCAGGATAAAGGATCCCGCGCGGAGGTTGCGCGCGGCAAAGAGCCCGCGCTGGCCACAAGCCGGGTGGTTCGGGTCGGTGATGGAGCGGATCTCGACGAGCGGGCTGGGCCCGAAGCGCAGGATGGAGGGCACCTCGGACAGCGGCAGTGTGGATGCGGGCGCCCCTGGAAGGTCGGCGGGCTGGGTTTGCAGCATTTGGCGCTGGCGCGGTGCGATGCCTGCGTAGACGGGCGTTGTGAGGTAGGTGACGTTGGATGGCCAGTTTGCTGGGACGGCCTTGGGCGGCAAGTCTGAGCCAGATCCTCCCGAAGACCCTCTTGAAGGTCCTCTTGCAGGCCCTCCCCGTACCCTGAATCCACCACCGCGGCCACGACCGTTGCCACCTCGTCCTCGGTTGTCGTTATTTGCCATGACGACTTTGAGGACACCGAAACTAGCAAAGGTAGAATCAACGATCTATTAAATAAAACAACACAAAAAATGCGAGTAAAATTTAATAGGGTCTCTTTGAAATAGAACAAGAGAATAAAAAGCAAAACAAAAAAAGGCAACAGACAATAAACAAATGTATGCATGGACTTGGCGATCCAGGTTCCATGGAAATTTTAGGTGAATACGGGTCTTGGTTAAAGTACGTTATGATGGTCACGTGCTTTCGCGGCAGACTCGCAACTCGATTTAGGCCCCAAAACGCGGGGCCACCTTTTTCGTTCCAGGTCTGACGCAGCCTTGTCTCCGACGCATCCTCCGACGTATCCATCCTGATCGGCGACTTTTCTCTGCTGCCTGCCTTCTCTGACGACGACAGGATTGTAGGGTTGACCTACGACTATGTATCACGACATGAGCCTCCCTTATTGAGAGCGCCGGCATCATCAATTTTTGTTCATTCTTTCCTGTCCACAACATCGAGATCAACGTCATCGCCCTCAGCTGGTCGCCCACGATGGTCGCAACGCGGCGCAGCGGCACCGCCGAACACCGGGGCGTCACCCTCCGCGCCGCGGCGACACAGCGGCAGCAGCAGCGCCAGACGGCCGCTCGGCAACGACGTGACGATGCTGCAGCCGCCGCCGCGGGCGGTGACATGGGCCTGCCGGGCGTGTACCGCGACATGCTCATCGAGGCTGGGGTGCCGAGTCCGGCGGCGCGGCGAGGTGCGCAGCCCACGATCGATCTGACCGAAGAATCCGGCGAACCGCCCGTGAAGCGCGTCAAACGGCCTGGCCAGAAGAGCGACGTGCCGACGCGCAACGACCGTACTGCCCAGAAATCGGCAGCGGATGCGATCGTCATTGCGGACGACGATGACGAGAAGGACGAGGACGAGGACGAAGACATGGAATTCGAGGACATTGTGATCCCAGAGCCAGTCATTCAAACGAGGGAACTCGACTCGGAGGACGAAGAGGACGATGATGACGAGGAGGAGGAGGAAGACGACGAAGAGAGCGGACAGCAGTTCAATTTTGAGGACGTTGTTAGCGCAACGACCACACCGACAAAACCAGGCAGTTTACCATCGCAGAACGAAAAACCGGTGACAGATACATTGGAGTTGAATCTCACCGAGCATGAGAGCGTTCTCACGACACCATCACGACGCCGCGGACGCTGGGGCGCGAGGGCACCTGCGAATCGGAAGAAGCCGCTCAGCCGGGTCGAGCGCATGCACCGCGTCGAAATCCACAAGATGCATCTGCTGTGCTTGGTGGCACACGCTGCACAGCGGAACCGGTGGTGCAACTCGGCAAAAGTCCAGGCGGCCCTGCGTCCGCTGCTGACAGCGAAAATGATTTCCTACCTCAACCCGGGTGGCCATTTGACTCAATTTGGTCAGACGGAGTCGCTGAAAAACGGCCTACAGCAGGTCGCGACGATGTTCAAGACCCGGTTTAGCATCACAGAGCGAGGGATGCGAAGAGCCTTGTGGGCTGAGAGTCCAGAACAGTTAAAAGAGGTGAGCGTAGACAACATGCGTGGAGCGTTGGTGTTTCTTATGAATAATGTCTGACGACTTGGCCCTTTTCTTAGTACGAACTTCCGAGCGACATGGAGACGGTGCTTGACAAAGATGACTTCATCGCCGCAGCGGAGAGCATGCAAGGGTCCCGCGACGTCGGAGCACAACTTTTTTGCGCCCTGCTGCGGGCGGCCGGCGTCGAGACGCGGTTGGTCTGCTCGCTGCAACCATTGTCGTTCCTCAGCAATGCGCCGACGATGCCAAACCAAAAACCAAAAACCTCCAAACCGACTCCATCACGATCCAACCACCACCCAATACCCAGCATCTACCGGTCACCGCCACCATCTACCCAGGCCCAGAGCGGTGACTCCGAAAACGAAGCCATGTTTCTGTCGCCTCGTCGTCGCTTGGGCCATCCCAACGCTGCGGCGTACAACATCCCATCGGTGGCTGCAACACCAAAGCCAAGGCAACGGCCATCATCAGCAGCGGCCTCCTCCTCAAGACACGTCGTTCGGGGCGAATCGGCATTTCCTGTCTACTGGGTTGAGGTGCTGGACGCCGCACACCAAAAGTGGCAGCCGGTCGACCCGCTCATCACCTGCACACAGTGGAAACCCGCCAAGCTGGAGCCGCCGGCGGCCGACAAGAACAACCAGCTATCCTATGCCATTGGTTTTGCCGCCGAGGGCGACGCAAAGGACGTCACCCGGCGGTATGCCAAGGCGTACAATGCCAAGACGAAGCGCACGCGTATCGATGGCCTCGTGGAGCCGGCGCCCACCGTCGCGTCGGCGAAAGCGGCGGCATCGGCGCCGGCCACCTCGTCGCCTTCTTCTCTAACAAACCTGTCTGGAGCCAAGTGGCTGCGCCGGGCTCTGCGCTACTACCGCGAGTCGGCGATGACCGACGTCGACCAGATCGAGGACATTGAGCTCAACGCGGCCGAGTCGCGCGAGCCGATGCCGCGCAATGTGGCCGACTTTCAGAACCACCCGGTCTACGCGCTTGTCCGCCATCTCCGGCGGCACGAGGTTCTCTTGCCGAACGCCACTGCTGTCGGCACCGTGGCAGCCGGGGCCAAAGCGCCCCTCGAGCGCATCTATCGCCGGCGGGATGTGCGCATCGCGTACAGCGCCGACCGCTGGTACCGGCTGGGCCGTGTTGTACTGCCCAACGAGATCCCCGCCAAGTGGCTGCCGAAGCCCGTATCTCGAAAGAGAGGGCTGTTTGGCGACGACGACGACGGTGACGTTGACGACAAAGACCAAGGCACTGGTATTGACGACGAGGACGACCTCTTTGGTGATGGAGCCGGAGGCGGCATCGGCCGGTCCCACCCAAGCCCCCTTGGCATCCCCATCTTCACGCCCGAGCAGACAGAGCTGTACCGCGCACCGGCTGTTGTGGATGGCCGCGTCCCCAAAAACAAGTTTGGCAACATTGAACTGTACGTGCCGAGCATGGTGCCCGAGGGCGGCGAGCACGTGGATGAGGAAGTTGCCGGGCGGGCCGCTTACATGCTGGGCGTCGACTACGCGCCGGCCCTGTCAGGCTTTAACTTCCAGGGCCGGAAAGGCACGGCCGTGCTGCGCGGTGTCGTTGTGGCCACGGAGCACGCCGAGGCTGTGCGGGCCGTGTTGGCGGGACTCAAGGACCTTGCTGTCCAGGCCGTGGCAGAACGCCGGACGCGTGCGGCGTTGCGTGTGTGGACGGTGTTCTTGCGCGGCCTGCGTATCCGGCAGCGGATCCGCAACGCCGCCGAGGACCGTGGCGAAGATGTCGATAGTGACGAGGAAGAAGAGACGGAGGAAGAGGAGGAAGACGACGATGAGGGCGACGAGGCGTTAGGTGATGAAGAGGAGGATGAGGATGCGGCAGTGGATGATGGTGAACAAGACGAGGAAGAGGATGTTGACGACGCAAAGAGCGACGTGACAGAAGAGTTCGACATGGTCATGGACGACGATGGCGACGGCGAATTTGCCGGTGGCGGCGGCTTCATGAACGACGAAGACGATTTTGGCGGCGGCGGTTTCCTACCGGAATGATACCAACGCTCAGTTGATCATGAGACAAGATTTACAGATAGAGTAGACGGCCATTTACAGTTGGAGAAGGCAAAAGTGTTGTCATACATATTCCAAGCTATCGCACGATGCATCAAAATATTCCCATTTATCCAAATAGAAAAAAGCACTACCTCGCAAAAGACGAAAGCTGGACCGGCTTGTTCGCTTCAAATACTCTACAGCTTGCCCTTGTCCTGGCTCTTCTTCTGCTCCCGCACGCTCTGCGCGCTCCGAAGCAGGGCATACAAGCTCTGCATGCGCGGCAGCTCGACGCCGCGTGCGCGGGCGATGCGGACCGGGTTACCGACAATGACCTCGAGCTCGAGCGGGCGGCCGGCCTCCCAGTCCAGCAGCATGCTCGGGCGTGCGCCCTTGTTGCGGTCGGTGCTCGCCAGAATCTTGTCTGGGCTGGCCAGGTCGCTGGGGAAGGGCCGGCCGAGAATGCGCGGCGCGGCGGCCCAGATCTCGTCCATGACGGCGCGCAGGTGGATGCGCAGCTCCGGGTCAGCGGCCATATCGGCGTTGCCGCGGCCGCCCGATAGCACGGCTGAGGGGTTGAAAGCAGCGTTGATGCACAGCTTATGCCAGCGCACAGTCTGCAGGCCGACCTCGTCGAGCGGCTCAATGTCGCGGATGCCGCCGAGACGCGTCCACCAGTCGGTCAGCTGTGCGGTAGCCTCCGTGCCCCGCTTTGTGAGGGGGCTGTTCTCGTCGACCTGTGCAGAGGGTGGTGACGAAGACGAAGCGGGCGAGGAGGACGACTCGGCCGAGGATGTGTAGGGCCCAATGTGCAGGCGCGTCCAGCGATTCTGGCGGATGACGCCGGGCTTGACCTGCTCTGCGCTGACTACCGTAACACCACTGATGATGGGGGTGTCTGGGAAACGAGCGCGGTACGGCGCCTCGACGCCCACACCGTTCTGGATCAGGACAATGGTCGACTTGGGCCCGACCAGCGGCGCAATGGTGGCGGCGTCGTCAACGCGGTCCGGCAGGGCCTTGGTGGTCACGACGACAAAGTCCCAGCCGCCTGGTGGCGGCGGTGGCACGGCATCTGATGTGCTGCCTGCACCGCCAACACCGCCGGCAGCATTCGCGGACGGGTAGACGGCATGGGGGTGGAAGACATAATCGCCGAATGTGCGTGTCTGCAGCTGCACGCCGTCCTTGGCGAGGGCTGCATAGTTGGAGCGGCCAATCAAGGATACATGAATGTTGTGATCAGGCTGGAAAAGAGACGGTCAAGGAAAAAGAAACGAAAAAGGCAGCAACGGTCAGCAACAGGTCAACAAAGGAGCGGTCGCGAATGTCGATCGAGCAGGGGGCAAGGTGGTCAGCGGCGGTGGATGAAAACATGACCGATGGCCTTGTCAACGTCCCCTGTCCATAAGGACAGCCACCTCAGCCAGCCTCGTGACGAAGGCGAGCAATGGGAAACAGAATAAGACATACGTAATGAAGCCTCGACGCATAGAAGCATCCCACGGCACCAGCACCGACGAAGACGATGTGGACCGGCCTGGACCAGTATCAGCTCGGAACAACTAACGGGTGCAAACACAGACACAGCCAGACAAAGGGCGTGTGGGGGGTCAGAGGCACAGGATATGTGAGAGGACTAACTTGGCCGGGTCCGCCGCAGCAACAGGGGAGGAAGAAGAATGAGCCATCTCGGTCGGTTGTCGGCGAGTGGCTCTGCTGAGAGTCGGTAGAAAGTGAGTGTGTGGCGCGGTGCACGTTTCAAGGCGTAGCTGGGATGAAAGGGGCGGATAGGCCCGCTGCTGGCCGGCTTTGGGCGTGCCGGTCGTCGCCGCTTAAGAGCAGAGAGTCCCGAAGTCGCAGCTGTGGTCTGGTCGGAAACTGCAGGTGGGCCAAAAGGGTGCAATGAGAGAGCGAGAAGGCGAGAAGGCGAGAAGGCAAGACAGAAACGAAAAGGGAAACCGAGAGAGCCGGAGAAAATAGAACAAGGCTGGACTAGACACACAAGTCTGCGTCTCTGCGTCCTCGTGACACCTTCAATTGGCGGAGGGAGGCAGGAAACCGGAGAATGAGAACGTGGGCGGAAGGAAGCGGCCAGAGGGAATGGCCCGGAGGGGCAGTCTGAACCAGACGAAACAGCGAGATGAGTGGCTGATTGTGTAGCGAGCGGATGGAGCAGCGCGGGGGTTCTTGGTGGTTGTGCGTGTATGTGTGTGCGTGTGTGGATTGGTAACATGTCAGATGTGTGAAGAAGCAAGAGGCTCGATTGGGAATGTCACGAAAGGTGCAAATGTCGTGATGTGCGGGCAGTCGCCAATTGGCACGAGCCCAATCGCACCTTCCCGAGGCTGGCTGCGGCCCCTAACACAGGGTGACGACCAACGGCATTTTTCTTTCGTAATGCAAAGCCAGCCGCCGGGGGTGATACAAGGAAGGCACGACCAGCACTGACCGATCGAGCTACAACGGGGCGCCACAGGTAAGCCCCCGCGCTGGCCCATCTCCATAGCTCGGGATAGAGCTCTGAAATGCATTTTAGTGGCGAAAACTCGACAAATGAACAAAGAAACGTTAGCGGACATTAGCGCCCTGATGGCAAGATGGCTGCTGGTCATAGCTTCCTATATTGACATTTTGATTCTTGGTATTTGCCAAAGGGCACGGGAAGGAAGGAGCACCTGGCAATGAGTACGTCGTAGAGGGAAGGTACTATCACACAACAGGACTGGGAAATCTTGGGGGCGGATGGGGGATCCCTCCTTCCTTGGAATTGTTAACTGCTTTCTCAAAAGCTCCTTCCCGGCGAACAGACGAAGAAAATGCGATAGAGAAAGAGCGTTCCACGGGCAAGCCGGGCAAGTGGCCAAGTGCAGAAACTCAAACGAGAAAGGAGAGACCATGAAGATGTGAAGCGACATGCAAGGAAAGAACGAAGCACGAGAAATGAAAACTCTTCTTCTCATCTTCACCGAAGAAATTTCCAGAAAAATGGGCTCTTCAGAAAGCAACACAACAAAACATCCACAAAACGCCAATAACGTCAATACCGAAGAAGCTATTGTGGCTCGGTCTAACCCGTGGATCACCCACCAAAGGCACAATAGAGCCTGGCCGTCTGGGGTTTGGTGTGTGTCCTTCGGGGAGCCCGTGCAGCCAGCAGGGGCCACCAGAGCTCAGCTTTGCAGCGCTAATCCCATTCGTCTCTCTCCACACGTCAGGACGTCATGAAAAAAAAAATCAATCTGAACGACCACACAGACGACCAGCCTCGTTGAGCAGCAGCTAACGACAGTGGAATTGCGTGTAAGTGCTCTTCTGAAACCAAAATTTTCAAATACCGAATGACCTAAAGAAGCACTTTAGCGAGGACTTCTGAAAAAGGAAAAGATAAAGAAGAGAAAATTCTTCATATCACCTCAAATCAAGTTGTAGCTAGCTATGCTGTCATAACACGGCCCCTATCTGAACTCGATCTGATATATCGTCCTGTCAAGGAGCGGTTTTCCATCTTTGAACACCTTGCTTGTCCCTACTTTCATCTTCCACAATTTCGCCTGCTCGAACGACGGACTCCATACCCTCACCCTCTCCGTCTCACGCCCTGCCTATAATCTGCCCCTATAACCAAATGTCAACAGGGCCCCGATATACATGCCCAAGGCACATCCCGTCTTCCAATCCACTCCTGGAGCATGTTGATCGAGTGCTATCCGTACCTCTTGGCCCTCTTGCATTTTCTCATGCCCTATCCCAGCACCCTCTGCGTTTCTTAGCCCTTTCACGCCCCTGTTCCTCCTCCTTGCCTCTTCTTCTTCCCGAAGTCCTCCCCAACTTCAACAAGACCCTACTTCCCCTTCACCAGCAACCGTGTCCATATCTTCTTCATTTGCCACACCCATCTTCTATCTCCCTACTCCATCTTCTCTGTGATACTCTCTCCTCCATTTTCGTTAAGTAATACACCCCATATCGCCTCTACGAGGTACCTATCACCAAAGATAACCCGCGAGAAAGGAGAGAGAAAGCCGGTGGGGTTGCCTCGAGAGCTTTATCACCCAGCTGTTATCCATCTCATGCAACCAGATAGAGCCAAGATGATACTATCACGGACGGACGCGCAGCTATCCCAGGGCTACCACAACCTATGCTACCACACTGCCGAATAGCCCCTCGCATAGCTTGCTATTCACGCACAGATACCAAGAATGGGGTGTCTGATGAAGGCCGATGCCTCTCCGTATCTTCGGATACAGCTGTGCCTATCTTACCGACCTCGTTATCACACACGGTCTAACGACGATGTAGCCAGCCGCCTCCATCTTCCCCTCTTCTCTATCACGGATCCAGGTAAACGATGGTCGTCTCCTCTCTCCAACGAGATTAGGGCCCGCAGCCGCATGGTGCCATCCCCGCTCGGTATCAACCCGCCCCGTCTCAACTTGCCCAGTCACAGCTTGGAGATGTCTTGTCCTCGCCTACCACAGTTCGTGCCACCCCTCGCACCTCACCTCCACAAGCTCCCCTCCATCACACCCCCAGCTAGACACACCCATGTACCCTTAGACCCCTCTTTCCTTCACCCACCTCTCGCACTCTCATCCTTGTCGATATCAGGAGCGTCCATGAGGCGGCCGGCATGATCTCTCTTGGTCGCTCTTACGCTCTTGCTTGTTCGATAAGAGGTTGCAACAGCAGCCGCTGCTGCATTTCACCCCCCGTAACGAAACATCGCCACCGTCTTCCCTGCGCACTTTTCTCTTTCTCTTCATGCAGTTCCCACACACGCCTGCTCCGTGATACCCTTGCTTCCCATGGCGTAGCCGCTTGGGACGCCATAGACTGTGGTCGGTGATAGTTGAGTCCACAAGACCCAATCCACACGCCTGCATACACACGCATATACACATGCCCTCATACCCTTATGTCCCCATGGTTGTCTGTGGCTTGCATCCACAGCTGCATCCACAGCACTGCACTGCATGCATATTTGCCACGCGATGTGTCTGGAGTCCACCGTGTACTTTACACGGATGTCTAAACCTCTTTCGTGGGGGACGAGACAGCAAAAAGAAGAAGAAAAAAAATAGAAGAGGCCGCCCGAGAACACCAACCTCACCCACCGTATGCACCGTATTCCGTCCTCGGGAAGATGAGGCAAAGAAAAGAGGTTGATACGAAGACAAAATCTCGTCAAACCGTGCCGCAGAAGCACAGAATTGTGTACTGCTGACCACGTTTTTTTTTTAAAGTCTTTTCTTGTTCGTAGATCCAGAGACCGGGACTCGGATCATGTCTCTTGCCGTCCGACCTTTGCTACTTGTGTCTCTTGACGTCCACAATATTAATTTGTTGTGGACCGATTGGATACACAGCATGGCCGTGTCTTGTGTCTTGCATCTTGCAGGATAGTGTCTCTGACAGCAAAAGGAAGAGTCCGCATTGGCAGAACAAGAGGGTGTTTTTGGACACTCAGTACCACGTCCCATTCTGTATTTTATGCATATTTTGCCCTTGTTTTGACCCTTGATTCATCGAATGGGTAGCACTGATGACGATGGCAGGAAAGAGAGCAAATTTGCTTCTTCTAAGCCCATCTACACACGGAAGTGATATGGCGAGCATATAGACAGTGTTTATAATGCCCACATTCATCAAAGGGGGGTTGGGGGGTTGTGAGACACAACAGAGACATATCTGCTATACACTATACGATAATATTAGTGACCGACATGACCATAAGAACAAAATCAAACAACGAAATGGGGAGAGTGGAAAGCTGTGAGAAGGCTGGTCAAGGTGCTTTTTGAAAAAGGGAGTCGCGCATAGCGCTGAGTTTCCTGATATCTCTCCAACACGAAATATATCTGATGTACGAAAAAGAAAACAAAACGCAGCACTTGCAGCTGGATCATGTAAAATGATGTTGACCGACATCGACTCACCAGCGCGCCTGAGGGAGATCATGACCCGACCACGCGGTCGACCTACTGGTGGGAGGCTGCGTTCCGTGAGCTCGGATGTCAACATGGACGAAAGGTACACCGATTGTTTCTGCGGCGCAAAAGGCGGCTGCGAGCTGAAGAATATGCTTTCTTTTTTCCTTGTCGATGACGTTCATGAGGCCAGGCAGTTTAGGCTGCGCGCGCGACCAGGTGCATCTCTTTCCTAGAGGAGACAGGAGAGGAGGGGACACGAGGTCAATGGCTTTCATGATCGTTGATTTGACTTTCAGCCGCAGCGTTCCATGCCGATTGGTTCTGACACCAAAGAAGATATTTAAGTGCTGCCATGGCGCCGGTCGGTGCCCTTGTCAGCCAAAAGAAAGCACGACACAAGAAAATGTGGGATGTACGGTGGTCTAAAATAGCCACAAACGGACCACTCACAACACACGCCTGTCCTGGCGGGCATCTGATTCGCTCGTTGGACATCTTGAATTCTCATGGCCATCAACCTTCAACCATGCTTTTCCCGTTTTGCCTCGTACTTCTCATCGTTTTCCCTTTCTTTGCTTCCCCTCTTCTCTACCGAGACCATCCATGTCCTTTGTGGCTTAATAAAGGATTGTCAAAAAGTACCAAGATATAAAAGTTGAAGAACGAAAGAGGCTCGCTTAACTCGGGCATCTAATCCACAGGTCAGAATGGAGAATGCCCAGCAAACATCCTAGTCCACGGAACTGACTACAGTCTTGCATCTGGACGGATCTAAATCTCTCTTTGACCACTTTTCCACAGTTTTATGATATCACCACTCACCGGCCGAGTGCGACGATAGAGACAGAGGTACAGTGCATGCATATATACGAACATGTGCAGCTAAAGCATGATACAATTTTTTTTAATACGAAGGTACTTTTCTAAACGGTGTGGTGTTTTAAAAGGGGCACATGATTGCATATGTACTTTAGGTTCACCGAGGCCAGGCCACAAGATGCTGGGGATGGGGCCCTGTGTGTAGATACAGCGGGATATGCTCTCCACTTCTGTAGCTATTGCCTGCCACCCGTCACATCGCGCCTGTGTGCGCACCTGCCTTCATCTGCTGCCCACCCTTCGCGGGGCTCTGTTTCCCTCCTCCAGAAATCCTCCTGCATGTACTCGCGGCAGCTACAGGCTACAGGCACACCTCTTTCCTGTCGTGTGACTCGGCAAAGACGCAAAAACGCTGCACAACGTACACAGAAGATAAACTCCCCATGCGGTTGCGTCATATGTCGTTGTCGAGCTTTCAGCTTGTTCTCCTTGTGGTATGCACATCCTCCTGTCGAGTAACCCCCACTGCCCCCCAAACTTCCCCGTTGCCCCAATTTTATGTGCTGGGTCCATGGTGCCCAAGCTCTGCCACAACCAATTTCAGGTCGTTTCCTAAACTGGCCACTCTCGCTGTCGCCGATGGATTTGCTAAACGGGAAGTACTCGTACGCTTTCGTCTGTTCTTTAAAGAAAGTTTAATTGTTTTGGAGGTGGAGGCTTGGCGAGCGAGGGGCGGTATCGTACATAAAGAGGGTGAAATCGGAGAACAGCTCGCAGTTTCGTACTTGGTGTGTGCCTGTTGGTTAGTGGATGCGTGAAGCACCAGGGCGGATATATGCCACTTTACTATTCCGTAGGGGTGCGTTTGGGCCGTTGCGAGAGCGTCTACGAGCTGTGCGGGTGATCACCACGAGGGACACAAGGTCTTTGTTAGCGGCTCGGCTGTGGAAACGCTGCCCGTCCTTTTCTTCTTCTTCAACATGAGACATACTCTAGATCGTCTGTCTATTTAGTTTTTTCAAAAATTTGAGCAGGGCCGTAATTAACTTTCATTTCTGAAGACAAGTTATGCAAAAAAGACAAAGCAGTTGAGAAATGGTTGAGAAATGGTTGGGAAATAGTAGCATGCACAGTCAGCACTTTGAAAAGTGTGAAGAATTTATTGACTATGCTGCTTCAAGCTTCTGTAATACACGTGTCGTAGGGTCCTCCCAGACACTGTTTTCCAGCACGTTTCCCTTGGGGAATGGGCCTGTCTTTTTTGTTCTCCTCCCTCTCTCTTCTGGCCTGCTTCTCGTAGGTCGAGCCGAGTCTGTCTGGCGATAGTCTGGATGGGGTTCTGGCTCTTCGCCAAAAACAACACTAGAGGAAAACTAGCACCCAAAACACTTTAAAAGGGACCGTACGTCGTAAAGATGCTCGATACGGGCAATCGATGCGTGGCGCACCTGATGCGGATAGATACGAGACGGACGAAGAAACGAAAAATAATTAAGTATGTCGTAGGGCCCCCCTAACGCTGAACATCAGACCATTTTCATCTTTAGGGAGGCTAAGTTGCATACCGAACGAACGGATACTAGCATTTTCACGACGCCGCGATAAGAAGAGAGGCCGTATTCGTGTCGCAACTCTAGTTCATGAAGATTGGTCTACGATGTTGACGTACATCTAGATGCTGTGATTGCGACCGTGATCCATCACGGTGGCAAATAACGTTTTCCTTTTTGTGTTTTGTGTCTCCCTGTATCTTTTGTTTCGTGTCTCGTCTGCCCCTCTCGACGGACTGTCCGAGCTACGTGAATCGAAGAGGAGCGCGGCGTACGGAGTACAGAGAGGCTGAGATAGGGGACAGACAGCTCATCCCATCGTAAGATACGAGTGCGCTCTCTCTTACTGTTGTCTTTTCTTATTTCTTTGTTTGCGACAGAGACTCTGTTGTTTATCGGTGCAAGGGCGTGCCTCAAGATTGTCAATATGCCAGGGAAGGGCCTTTCGGCGACGCCATGTTCTGTCATCTGTCAATATTTGTTGCTGGGTAGATCGACGCCGAAGGGATGGAGTGGCAGAGGACAGAGGGTGAAAGTTATTTCAAGTTTCATTGTTTTTAAATTTCGTTTTGGCGGCGTGCCCGGGCTGGTCGTGGATCGAGATATCTCTTTTTTCGACCGGGTCGCGTTGGCTGCCGGCACATCATTATAATGCAAAGATTTTTTTCGTTTTAGCGAGTACGGAGCTCTCCAGCCAAGAGAATGAGGGTGGGATGCGTTGGATCGGGGTGTGCTAAGAAAAGGCGAGGAAAGAAAAAGGGAGAAAAAAAAAACTGAATATTTTGTGCTGTTGTCTTTTCTTCAATATCTTTTCAGCCCTGCCTTTCTAGGCCCCTGCCACCCTCCACGTACATGAACCCCCACATGCACTATGTCATTGGGTTCCCTGCCGCAGCGCTGTGGGGGTACGTGACCATCTGGCGATAAAGCACCGCAAAGAAGAAAAAGAAAAACGGATGCGATGTGAAAACGAAAAACTTTCAGGTGATGGTTTCTTTTTTTATCCACCGATCGATAATGCTCCGTTCGGAGTGTTTTGCACTTTTGTCATGGGCCAGGCCCAGACCGGCCCTCCCACGTCCGGTCCATCAATTTCTTGGCTGCAGTGGACTTTTTTTTTTTCTTTCGAGACGAGGAACGAGTGGGAGGTTCTGAGCCAACAAAGGAAAGGATGTGCGTATATCCGCGGGGTTGCAGGTGGGCGGTTCTGCGTTTGTCTCTTGGTGCGTGGGATGATGGTGTTGAAGTCGACTCGAGTCTGTAAGTGAACAAAACAAAACATATAATGAAAACAAAGTGAGATAAAAGAGTAAGACAGCAAACCATGAGACCTGTCGTGATCGACAAAGACACCGAGTGCTAACGTACAGCGGCCAAGTCTCACCTTGAATCACTAAACGTGCCTCGATATTGTATTGGAGACGTTGCCCCAACTCCTCTTAGTGCTATAAATGAACGGGACCAGCCCGCTCAATAGCGGCCTCACCCGAGCCAACCAATATCAAAGAAAGCTATACGACGTAATACTCCGTACGCCGAAGGGAAATAAAGGAACATACGCAATACCCACTATTCAGCCCCCATCTCGGTGGCTCTTTTGGGGAGCAACGTTCTCCGTGTGGCACGATGCGATTGCTTTTACTGTTGTCTTGTTTTCTTTTGTTCTGCAACCGATGTGCTGTTTTGTTCTTTAAAATGCATTCGTGGCGTTCAGCCTTTGGATGCTCGAGTGCACGGGGATGCTTCGGACTCGTGCGTAGTTGTCCATACGAAGAGGGCGCCTTGCCACTCTGTTTACTGTAATTTCGTTGATTCCTCTTTGTCATGGCCACCCCTCTCTCGGTGACGTGAACAGCGAGCGAGCGCGTGCCCTTGTGGAGAAAGGTGAGGAGGAGGAGGGGATGCCTGGCAACCTTTCGCTCTCGTTTGTATGCACGTCGGTCTCAGCCGCGAGGAGAAAGCCGGGAAGGAAGAAAGGCGGACTGGGGGAGATTTGACGCGATGGAAGCAAATCGAGGATTGGGGAGAGGAGTCGTCGGTAGGGAACAGTAGGGGAATACGGCGCGCTTGGCAAGGTCAAAGGTGTGTGCCACCCTGTTCAGAGCTGCTTCTTTAGGAAGCTGGAAAGAAGCAAGGAAGGGTTTTAGAATGGTGTCGCCCGCTATCGAAGGAAAATGGAACGACCCCTTTTGAGAAGCTCGCATCGCAATGACAAACAAGAAATCGAAATGGAAGGAAAGGGAGGGGACGTTGGCTCGGCTGGTCAACTGAAGTGGCCAATATGAGTGAGTGAGTGAGCCTTGTCTCGGAAGGAATGGATAGTGGAAAGCACTGGCCAGCCCGGGGCATCTTTCGCGGCTTCTCTGGTGTTGTTCTTTCCTTCTTTGCTTCCTTCCTTTCTTTTTCAAAGTTGGGATGTTCGATCCTGTCGTCATCTGATCGTCGGGCGACGCCCAACGGGGTTGACCGAACGAGATGTCACGCCCCTAGATTAGGAAAGAAGCAGGGAAGAAGGAGACAGTAAGAGAGGCAGGCGCCACACCCCACGCACTTGCTAGTTTCCTGGTGTCCCAGATTGACCAAGAAGGAAAGTGCAAACAATGGAAGGAAAGAAGAAACGGGGAAAGAGGGAAAGAACGAAGAAGGAAGACTGGGGGAAGGAAGGAGCGATGGGAAACTCAAAGGTGAAAGAGCGACCCCGGGGTACAGAGCAAGCGAATTACAACTGACTTCTTTCTTAATTCGGCTGTCCGTTCAGCGGTTGTCGCTGTCCTCGACTTTCTCCGCGGCCGCGTAGGACAGCAGGAGAAGCTCACTTACGAATATCCACAGGGCCGGCGAATGTTGTATTGTCTTACAAAGTACAGCGGCTCACTCGCAGTTTGCTGCAAGACGCGAAACAAAGCTCGCCGGGTTTTATTTTCCCCTTTGAATTCTCCTTGGACGAAACCCTGTCTGAATGAAAGCAAAGATGCAGCGATGTTGCACGCCGACTTCTTACGACCGTTCTTATTCCACCCGGTCATGCATACGAGGCCCGGTCATGGCTGGGCTCAGTCAGCTCGGGGGCCTGGTAGGGAGCCTGGGTGCCTGCTGAAGCGCTCCAGGGCGAAAATAGCACAATAGTGGACTTTGATACTGAAAATAGGAAGCGCCAGCAAGATGCCTGCCAGGTCACAGTCACCCCAGTGGAAGTCGACAGGCAGAAAATAGAAGCACCAACCAGGCCAGGCTGCTGAGACGATGCAGTTGTGCTTCTCACGTTTCCGATTCACCCGACTTCTTCCATCATCGCGTCGTGTCGTTGACGCGCATCCTCGTTTGTGTCCGGTCCCCTCTGGCCCGGTGGCGAGGCTTCATCCTTCGTCTTGCTCGTCGTCCTCGTCTGGGGCATGCATCTTACCCCAAAGAATCGTGGACGTTCCCCCTCTCCTGCACCCCCGTTTCAGCTCGGGCGGCCCCGGGCCGCCATTTTGGGGGAAGAACGTAGTCAGTGGGGAAAGGGACTACGAATAGGGACTCGATGTACCGCACGTCACAGCATCATCCTACCGAGAAGAGATGCACTTTTTTTTTCTCCCGGAAGAAAGATCAGACGCCATGCAGGTTCCCGTGCAAATGGAAGAATAAAGAAACATTGGAATCAACCGAAAAGGGACGAAAGAAAATTAAGCCGAAGCTGAAAGCAGGCGAAGGACACACCAAGGAAGGCATGATCTCGGCAGACGCAGGACGAAAAAGAAAAGGGGAAGAACAAGCCATTGACGAAAATCCGGGGCAAAAGAAAAAGGAAGAAGGGATGGGAACGAGGATGAGGAAGAGGAGGGGGCGTGTGGATTTGAATTTGAATTTAGACTTGGACTTGAATTTGGATTTGTGTTCCTGCTCCTGGCGTTGTATCAAAGGCCCCCAGAAGAGCAACACGATCGACGATTGTGCGTACGATAACTCTTAGACTTGTTCTCGGCGTCTTAACGAGAGAAAGTCTCTCCCCAGAAGGCCCGTCTTCACGATACATCTGGGAGAGGAAAGGGTCGTGTCGTTGAAAGGCCCGACCAACAAGGTCGCAAGGTAAAAGCAACCAGGGGGTGTGTGTGGAGGAGGGAGCGGACGGCTCAATTCACGGACAATTTCACGGGCCAAATCGTGTTTTGTGTCAGATCACGGCTGTGTCTTTTTCAGGCGAGGTTCTCTTCCCCCATGTTCTTTCTTCTCTCTTCTGATCGTCGCTTCTCACTGCCTTCCATGTCCCGTCCCCACATGCTTCCCTCGGCGAGGCACGATCCTCTTCTCTTTTGACCGGGCGAGCGAGTCGAACCGCAACCAGGGAATTGCCCACTCTGTTCATTTTGCCTGTGCTTTGTAGATGCTCCCTTTCTGCAATTACAAGTGCAGGTACTCCGTACAAGTACAGCCAAGCCGCCGTGCCCAGACTGCTCCGTCGCACAGCGCCCCTGGACCGGGGGGTTGCAGCAATTGTCTGTAAATGGAAAACGACAAGAAACTGGTCGTCCAAAACTGGAATTGGGGGGACATGTAAAAGGAGAAAAAGGCCCTTATGCGGAGAAATAGAGATGCAGCACCGTGGAGATGCAGCAAAAACAAATCATACCTCGTCGTTTCTCTAGGAAAGCATACGATATATTACTTGTCATCCTCGCTTGACACGATATTCACTTGCAGTAGTCCCCAGAGTATCTTACCTTACCAGAGGGTATTAGTGATGGCCTGGGGGACATGTCGACGCACCCCGCGTATCCCGCCAAAAGACACTGGTTTTGGTGCTCGGTCTCGCTCTTGGCCTGGCCTGGTCTCTACTTCGCCCTTTGTGTCGTGGCTAGCCTCGAGAAGAGCCCTCTGTTGCTGGAAAGGTACGTCGGGTCGGCAACGGTGGAGGATTTATGAACTGGAATTACTACACTGTCGTCGCAGGCGAGGACGTGCTGGCGAGTATTCGTCCATACTCCGTACTTGCCTGCTATTAAAGGGTCGAAGGATTCACCTAGGGCCGGGAGAAGCAGAAAAAAGAACAACGTCGACACTCGAAAGGACAAAAGGTATTTTGTCGAGGTATCTCCATTTCGGGTTAAAGCTGGTCTCTGGTCTCTGGTCTCTGGCGAGCAAAAGAAAAAGTGTGCCAAAAGTACCTCTCGATCAATGCACCGCCCAAGGCTGGCAAAAGTACTGTCTGCACCACCACAGCTTCCTCGTTTCCTCGCACACCTTTATTGCCATTTGCCCATCGCACATCGCACGTTGGAAGTCGTCAGAAACTCGCATGGAGTGCCTCTTTTTAATGCCCGAAGCGGGCTCGATCGTTGGGATCAAGTTCTCTGCGTCCCCAGTGCCCACCAAACCACCGATGTCAAGTCTCTATTCGTCTCTTTTCAACAGGCTGCCTTTGTCATGTCGTTCCGCCCTGTTTTTGATTTTGATTCCTTCACCTTCACAGTTCCCCTTTTTTCCATTTTCTGATTTTTCGTCGGGTTTTCCCCTTGCCCTGACTCCAACGACAATGTAAGAAGTTCCTTTCGGAATACTCCGTATATTCTGTGCCCCTTCTTGCCCTCTCTGCCCCGTCTTTTCTGTCGATCTCGAATACAAAGGAAGCCGCCGTAGTCGCCGCACACTCTCCACATAACTTAACCTTGGAGAAGTTGGCTAAAGTACGCCCTAGGGGCAACAAGTCCATTTGCCCTATTTCGAGGACCACCGGACGAACCGCAAAGTATCTTGCCTGGATAACATAATCGAGCACGCTACCAAGAACAAAGAGAAATCTCGAATTGGCGCCTTGTTCCTGGCGGCGTTCCTGGGGACAGTTTACCTGGAACCGCCTAGCGTGCGATTCGGTTGGGGTTTGTCTGTTTGTTGGAAGTCGCTAGGGTCGCACAACAGGAAAAGAAAAGATTTCAAGAAAGAAAAAAAAAAGGACAAAAATTCCGAACTTGCATTGGCTTTCTGCTAGCCACACCTACGACGTAGAGAGGACGGCGAGCTGGAACTTACTGCTCCCGGAAGACCTTGCTTGATGCAATGGCAAAGGGGAAAGAGTAAGCGGTCCCTGTGAACACAACTGTAATCTTACTTGGACGTTTGCACAAAAATACCCTGGAGGGAAAGGGACCATTCGCGGGGTATGGCAACAGGACCAATGTCAGGGCCTAGCGGCTGGCGGTTGTTCCTGCCATACAAGGACAGGCAAGCTCGTCGTTCCTTCTCGTTTGGACAGGAACAGCGCGTGTGGCGGCGCTCTTGCCTGGGCATCCTCTTCTCCTTCTTCTCCTCTCCCCTCTCGTCCTCATCGTTCCGGAAGGAGCAGGCGAGGGGCAACGCTGCAGTTCGGCAAAGGAAGGCACAGCACACACGCTCTCTCTCTTTCCCTTCTTCTGTTCCGTACATGCGGAATGCATCGTAGCTTCCCAGAAACAAGGCAGTTTTTCACGTGTCTCATAGGCCATGCACGGAGTAGGTTGACAGACATGTTGCTGCATCACGAAAACAGAGCGGCTGCATTTGGTGTGTGGGTGGAAGGATTTCAGTGGGCAGGCTCCAGTGGGCCTTGGTGGTGCCAGAGTCTGTGCCAGCGCACAGCGCCTGGGAATACTGCTTTAAGCAACACCGAACGATGCCCGGTTGGCCAGCGACCAATTACTTGTAGGCGCTGTTGGCAAACCGTTACAGGGGACCTGCCAGGCTTCCTGAGAAGGGAAAGTAGATCCATTGAAATAGCGGGCATGCATCCCGCAGAGAACACAGTTTTGGTGATGTGAAAGGGCATCCTTCTCGTCGCCGTGCTCTCACTTTTTTTTTTTTGGCTTCTCACCCCTCCTCAGTCCATCGGGATTCCACGGACGCGGGCGGCTTGAACGGCCAGGACAACAATTGGCTTGTTAATGGTTGTCATGTCCCCGAAGAGGCAAGACGAAGAGAGGGATGCATCGAGTGGTGGCGGGAAAGACGAGAGGTCGAACGTGAAAAGGCATAGCCGCGCTTGTCCAGCAGTCCTTTTTTGCGATCCGCTCGGATTGGACGTCGTTCAGGATCCCTTGATCCCCGTCCTTGCTGGCCGCCTTTCGTGTCTGATTTCGGCTTTCCCATTGTTTTATTGAAGTGTCTCTTGTTGCCTTGCTTCCTTTATTTTTTCATACCTCTCACCGCAAGTCAAGTTTGGTTTGGTTGTCTCGCACGAAGATCGAAAAATCGAACACTTTCTCTTTGTGCATTTCTGTTTTTCGACTTCCGGGCGAAGGGTTGGTGTGGGAGGAAAAACGCTGAACAAGGACAAAAGCAAAGATGCAAGCCTTCCCCCCAACTCAGGTCATGTTTTTTCCTGTGTCTTCTTTGTCTTGCTCGCCGTGTTCGTGGTTGGCCAGCAGGTGGGAGACAGACAGACAGACTGACAGACAGGACACGCCCACTTTGCTGCGGTTGAAAAATGTCATGAAGTTTTTCCTTTTGCAGTTTCCAGCTTGACTTGCAGACACCCCACCAATTTCCCCCGCGTAAAACAAAGATGGACAGAATCGGTTCGACTTTGGGGGGGGGGGGGGGGGGGGGGGGGGGGGGGGGGGGGGGGGGGGGGGGGGGGGGGGGGGGGGGGGGGCGGGGGGGCGGGGCCGCGC
>WNYF01000220.1:0-17241 GCA_021396225.1 Sporothrix inflata
CCTTGGCACTGTCCGTCACCGCCAGCAGCGGTGTCGAGCGCAGCGCCACGGCCGGGCGCAGGTCACCCTCGCGCGCGCCCGTCGCGCCGCCCTGCTCAATCTCGGGAAAACCCAGCACGGGCGTGCAGCACGCGTCCGTGCCATCAAACACGGCCTCCCACTGCGCGCGCGTGCGGCTGCGGAATGCATTCGTCAGCGCCGTCCGCAGCGCCGGCCACTGTGTGCGGTCGTTGCGCCGGGACTCCCACTGCTGCCCGCCCAGGCCCAGCTTGTCCACCAGAATTTTGAAAAAGTGCGGCTCAATGGGACCAATGGCCATGAACCCACCGTCGCTCGTCTCGTACGTGTCGTAGTACGGGCAGCCCGTGTCCAGCAGGTTCTGGCCGCGCGCGTGCTCGCCCAGCGGCGTCTTGAGCGCAAAGCGCGGGAACGATGCCAGGTACGACGCGCCGTCCACCATGTTGGCCTCCACCACCTGGCCCCGGCCCGTCTGCTGGCGCGCTGCCAGCGCCAGCAGCACGCCCACGGCCAGCATCAGCCCGCCGCCGGCAAAGTCGGCCAGGATGTTCCAGGGCGGCGTGGGCTTCTCGCCGCTGCGGCCGAGCACGGACAGCACGCCGGAAATGGCTAGGTAGTTAATGTCGTGGCCGGCCATGTCCTTGTACTTGCCATCGCGGCGGAAGCCGCTGAGGCGGGCATAGATCAGACGCGGGTTGGCGGTCTGCAGGACGTCCGGGCCGAGGCCGAGGCGCTCGAGGACGCCCGGGCGGAAGGGGTCGATGATGACGTCGGCCTTGGTGGCGAGCTCCTTGACGAGGGCGACGCCGGCCTTGTTCTTGAGGTCAACGGCAATGGAGGACTTGTGGCGGGCGAGCAGGTCCTCGGTGATGTCGGGGGCGGCGGCGCCGGGGGTGTGGGAGTGGCCCTTGACGGGGCGGTCGATGCGGAGGACCTCTGCGCCGGCATCGGCAAAGAAGACGCCAGCAAAGGGGCCTGGAAGTGTTAGGAACTGTTGCAATAGGAGATATAGTTATCTAGAGGGTATTAAAACATACCAGGTGCCAGGCCGGCAAACTCGAGCACCTTGATACCGGTCAAAGGAGGAACGGCAGCCATTGTGAGGATGTGTGTGGACGGGTTGGGAGTTAGTGAGGTGAGGAAGTAGAATGCAAAATGGCAGAAGGAGGACAGGAGGAGAAGGAAATAGAGACAGTACGCAAAATAAAGAGAGAGTAAAGAAAAAAAGAAAGAAGTCCTGGGAGGTCGGTCGCCCTTGCCTTCCTTGCCTGGGTTCGGCTTGCGAGCGGGAGCTTCCTTCCTTCTCTTATGTTTTGCGGGGGCGGCTCGCGCACTAACACGCAGTGCCATGGGGTCGTGGAGTGGCAGCCGGCTGCCCCCAGAATTAGCGGGCGGAATTTGATAGCCGGGGTTAAAACAGGGCGTTAAGACGGCGTACATAGCCGTTGGCTCGCTCGCTGTTGCCCGCCCTGGAAGCTCGCGCGCTAGCCGTTGCGAGTTGCCGAGGTCATCGCGCAACGGCAGGAGCCACCCAACGACTTATTTACCGTTTGGTGGCACGCGGTGTTGCAGTGCATCTTGGGAGCTTTTGGAGCACATCTTGCAAGCACTGAATCAGTTGATGCACGACGACAATTGGAGACTCAACCACCACCTGGATGATCATTTTCCTCGTTGTGCCATGCACTCCCGCGTTTACGTCTTTCCCCACAAGGCTACAGCCTGCTGTTGAATCTTTGAACCTTTTGTCATTGCTCGTGTCTGGATTATGATTACGCCGTCGATCGGCCTCTTGACTGTCGTCGTCTATCGATGTTTGTCGATGATCTTCAGTCTTCTTATGTACTTGTGTCCATCTGCCTCCCTCGCTGTGGCCCCCCGCCTCTCTCTCAATCACCACTGATCTTGGCGTGCCGAAAGTACTTCATGCCAATCCACGCCACCACCACCCACACCCAGGCCATCACGCACGTCAGGATCAACAGCGCCGGGTAGTAGCCCACAATCGGCAGCGTCGGGTCGTCCTCGAGCTCCGGCGGCGCATACGGCGTCTTGCCCACGTCCCACGCCCAGCTCCACACGCCCATGCACGAGCCCATACCCGTCACAAACACCACCCACGTCACAATCAGCATCACCCAGCCCCACCACGCCGTCTCGGCATAGTCCCAGTCCGGGTCGCCGCCGACGTTGACGGCCACGTTGACGCCGACGACGCCCACGCCGACCCCGACGCCCACTCCCACGCCGACACCCACACCAGGGCCCACGCCGACCTCGGCCGTTGTGGCGGCCGACGACGACGACGGCTGCTGCAGCGGCGTGTTGGCCAGGTCCGTCAGCGCCAGAGGTGACTTGGCGCGCTGCTTGGGCGGCGGCGGCTGTTGTACGAGCTGCTGGTGGTGCAGCGGCGACGGCTGGTGCAGCAGGTTTTGTATGTGCTGCTGATGCTGGTGTTGGTGATGTTGTTGCGGTGGTGGTTGATGCTCCTGCAACTGAGTCTGATGGGGTATGAGAGGCGGTGACTGTTGTTGCTGTTGTTGCTGCTGTTGTTGTTGTTGATGCGACTGCGACAGCTTTCTCTGGTGCAGCGACGGCTTCTGCAGCGGCGCCTGCACCGGCTGCTGTCCTGATGTTTGCTGCCCTCCCGGCTGCTGTTGCTGAAGCAGCTGTGCCCCAGCACCGCTCCCACCGCGTCGTCGTTGGAACGAGGACGCGGCCGGGAACAGTAGGCGCCCGGTTGCGGCGGCATTGTCGGCGTTCACGCTGCTGTCACCGCTGGACCGCCGCAGCAAAGACGTAGCCGCAGCAGCAGCGGCCGCCGCCGCTGTAGATGCACCGCTCACGCCGCTACCTCCTGTAATGTTGGTGGATGAGATGCCACTGTTGCTGTTGCTGCCGCCATTGCTCGTAGGGCCGCTCTTAGTGGCCATGTGTAGTGCGTCTTCATCGTCGGTCGTCGAGTAGGAGCCGGCCGGCACGGTCGGCGGCACCTTGGGCGGCCGGCTCGTCAGAGGCGAAGCGATCGTGCTGCTGCTGCTGCGTCTCCGATCGTGGCGTCGGGCACTGCCGCCTCCACTGCCGAGAACGGCAGCCACTGCAGAAGGCGACGAGCCAAGCGTGTTGTGGTCGTCGTTGCTGTTGTCGGTAGCAGTGGTCCGTGGCAGCAGCTTGGACGTCTGTTTTGCCGACTTGGGCGTCGGGCTTAGTAGTGCTGCCGCCACGGCTGCTGACGCCGCTCGGCTCGCATAGCCCTCCATCGATGGCCGCGGTGTGATGTCCGAGATGCCCAGCCCGCTGCTACCACTGTTGCTTCCACCTCCCACACTGCCACCGCCTCCCACGGCCCCGACAACAAGTCCAAAGCCACTACTGCCGTTGATACTGCTGCCATCATGGGCCCCTGATCCTGGCGGCGATGCCGTGGAGGAGGCCGAGGACGAGGCCGCTGCAGCGGCTGCCGACACGGCGCTTGACGGTACAGTCTTCAGAGGCGGCACGCGGCGTTCGGTCTGAGTACTGCCGCCGCGGCCGAGAAGGGCCACTTTCCTCAGCGAACCACGTCGTCGCCGTGTTTTTCCCGATGTCTGTTGCTGTTGTTGCTCGAGAGACGGGATGTCCTGGCCGGTCTGGATCGGTAAGGGGTAGGGATGGTGCAATGGAGGCTGTGACGAAGAGCCATAACCCAGGCCCTGCATCGCCTGGTGGTCGTCTTCGTGGCCATCTTCATATTCGCCGTCGCGCCTCGACAAGACATGCTCGGAGCCGGAGCCCAGACGCGGAAACGGCATGCGCGAGAGCACGCTCGAGCCGCTCGTGGTCCGCCGGTGCGATACCCCCGGTGGCTGGGTCTTTGTTGGTGACGTGTCCATCGTGACAGTTGAAGAGTCGGAGCGGGCGGCTGTCGTCGTCGTCGTCGAAGTGAGCTCCTCTAATTCGCCATGGCGCAACGCGTTTCGCCCGCGCGGACGTGGCAGGATGCAGGATGAAATCGTCGATAAACTCCAGTTGGAGAGGGGCACAAATGCCGTCGTCGGGCCTCGCAGAAAAAAATGGGCGCGTGGTCGTCGCGTTGCTGTGCGGTGGTCGTCGATCGGATGGTGTCCTTCCACTGCGAGATTGCGGTCTGCTTTTGCTTGGTGGTGGCTTAGTATCAGTATCCTAGTCGCTTTTATGCGCCAATGCGGGTGTGCGCGCGCTGTAGGGATGTCCCCTAGCCTCCAGGTGGCCTCTCCCAGCGATGACGACACTGGCCTGGAATGGTCTGAAATGGCCTGGCGCCACGCGCTGTAGGCTGAAAAAAATGCGCCGTTGGCCGCTGTTGGAGGTCTCGGCTAGCCAATTAGTGGCCGCCATCAAGCCAGGAGGCCACGCCAGACCCAGGCCCGGTCCAGCTAGAAAGAGCATGGGAGGCATGGCAACGTTCGGACGAAAGAACCAAACACAACTTCGGCTCAGAAACTTTTGTGCATCGTCACCGCGCAATTGGAACCTCGCATCTCGACTATCCAATGCCTCATCGTTTCTACTTTACACATCGCCCTACCCCAAACAGCAGAACCTCGCTTACCTACATACGCTCCTGCCAACTGGAGATCGACGTCCACTCGTCCTCGTCCCCTCCTTCCTCCCCTGAACAGACGCGCCCGCTAGGCCCAAAGAAGCAGGGACGACCCAAAAACAAACAGGAAGACAAGGAAGGCGCTACCCACAGCGCACCCACAGTCCTCCCGTATTCCTGCACCTGGATGGCACCAGGGGAACCACCAGCACAGCGACTTGGCCAGAACCGGATCGGGCAGCTTCCCTCGCGATCCTGCGCGGCTGCACGTTGCAACAAGGCTTCACGCTTCACCACCACCTTCGAGCAAATCACCCTCCCCGTGGCACATGGCGTCCGGCCCGGAACCGCCCTCTTTCTC
The DNA here is from genome assembly GCA_021396225.1 of Sporothrix inflata. Taxonomy (NCBI): domain Eukaryota; kingdom Fungi; phylum Ascomycota; class Sordariomycetes; order Ophiostomatales; family Ophiostomataceae; genus Sporothrix; species Sporothrix inflata. Next base: position 4,941 of record WNYF01000220.1, read on the forward strand.
CGTGTCCCTCTCTCCTCCCACCACCGGCAACGATCCTTCTGTCGCCTCTCCTGCCTCTGGCAAACGCCGTCCACGGCCGCCGTCCATCCTCCTCGAGCCGACCTCCGACGGCGAAGGCGACAGCATCCTTGATTTGAGCCAGCTCGACGGCAACACTACAACTGGCACCGGCACCGGCACCGGCACCGACGACCCCTTCCGCTTCGAGGTCGACGATACCGACGCCTACCACGACGGCCAGCCGCTCAACGCGCATGACGCGGCCCTGCTGAGACGCAGCCCGTCCCCCGTCCTCGACTTTGCCTCGCCTCCTCCTCCTCCTCCTCCTCCTCCTCGCTCGCCGCGTTCGGCTGTCTTCTCGTCGTCGCTCGGGTCCAACCTCCTCAGCCCTGACGCCCACCTCCACGGCCGCGGCAGCAGCAGCAACAGCAGCTTCCTGCGCCCGCCCACCGCGCCCGGTTCCCTAGCCGGCACCATGGACGACCAAACTGCTCTTTCGTCGTCGCCGGCGAACTCGGCGCCCATCAACATTGGCGGCGCACCGGCCGACAACCCCTTTAACTTTCAGACGCAGTACATTTCCACGTCACCAGTGAAGTCGGTGAGTCTACTCTAAAAGCTAAACTCCTACTCTACGCGTTCATTGACCACAGCTAACGTCCCCCCCAGAACATCGGCCTTCGTCGTGGCCATCGCTACAAGCACAGTAGCGTATCCGCGCAGCATCAGATCTTCCAAGAGCCGCCACCGCGTCCGCCGCCTGTCCTGCCGGCCTCACTCCCCGTCCCGACCCTGCGCGAGGCCTGGGCCAGCATGCACCGCGACCAGCGCATCCGCCTCTACTGGTGCATGTGCCACGCCGCCGTCGCCGTCTTTGTGTTTTTGTGTGCCGCCGAGGGCGGCGACAGCCTGGCCCTGACGGCCCTGTCCCACTTGGTGTTCTTTGACGTCGGCTCGGCAGCTGTCTGCGTCGCCGTCGACGTGCTCGGCAACTTTGAGATCTGGCGCCGCTCCACCATCCGCCACCCCTTTGGCCTGCGCCGCGCCGAGGTGCTTGCGGGCTTTGCCATGAGCATCTTTTTGGTCTTTGGCGGCTTTGATCTGCTGAGCCACGACCTCAAGGACTGCCTCGAGGCCGCCACGGCGTCGTCGTCGGCCACGGCACACGCCCACGTCGCCCATGTCCACGCCTTTGAGGCAGCCGCTGCCGCTGCTGACGCCGCCGCCGCCGCCGCCCACCATGTTGTCGTCCCTCACATGGACATTGGCAGCCACAGTGGCCACCACCACAGCCGCTATATCCACCCGGGCACCGTCGACGTCGCCGCCCTCGCCGCCTTTGCCAGCACTCTTGTGAGTGCCTACGGCCTCGGCAACCACGCCCGCATCCGCCGCGCCCTGCTGCTGCTGCACGGCGTCGCCCCCGTCCCGCGCTTTGCCGGTAAGAACGGTCTCGTCGCGTCGTTCCTCGCCTCGATGTCGTCGGCCGCGTCTCTGCTGTCGCGTTTGGGGTTGTCGTCTGTCCTGGCGAACCCTTTCCATTTCCTGACCATGACCGTGTCGCTGGTCCTGCTCGTCCTGCCGCTCATGTTTGTCGCCGTGCAGGCCTGGCTCGACCGCCTTCTGTGCGCCACCATTGCCGTGTCGATGCTGCTGCTGGGCGCGCGTCTGGCCGTGGCGCAAGGGCTGATGCTGCTCATGTCCTACTCGGGCAAAGAGGAGTCGACAACGTCGGCGGCGATGTCGTCATCAGCCAGTCCTTCCGTCCAACAACAACAACAAGCCGCCCTCCCCTCCTCCTCGCCTTCCTCGGTCGCCCTGGAAAAGAACACGCCCACCGTGGCCTCCGTCCTCGACGAGATCGCCGCCGAGCCGCAGATCTCCCGCGTCGAGGACGCCCAGTTCTGGCAGGTCCACTATGGGCTGTGCATGGCGAACCTGCGCGTGCGCGTCGCCCAGGGCAGCGGCGACGACGCCACGCTGCGCCAGCTGCGGACGCGCATTGCGCGCGTCGTGCAGAACCGCCTCGGCGAGGGCTACGGCCGGGGCAACAGTCTGCGCTGGGAAGTGACCGTGCAGACGAGTGTCGAGGGGTGAGGTGGGTGTGGGAGGGAGAAGAAATGAGGAGAGTCGTTGGTGAGGAGGATTATGTGTGTAGGGATCTTACCATTTATGATTTTTTGTATATACTCTTCATTTTCCGGCACAGCCATATATATCCGGTATTTTCATCTTATTTTCACGTTCCCATTTGCGTTCACGTTTGCATTCGTCCAACTTCGTATCAATCATTGCTTTCAGGTAAAATCTATTCAACTGACATACATTCGAGGAGGGTATTTGCGTAGTCTTTTTGGGGTGTTATGTGTGTTTTTGTGTGTTGCAGGGTTGGTGTTTCTTTTTCCGATGACAACAAACGCGTGCGAAAAGGAGGATAAAAAGAGGAGAGTGGGAAACATGAAGATAAAAGAGGGCATGATTCGTCTAAAGAGTGAGGAAATCCGAGGACCAGAAGAAACAAAAAGGACGAGACAAAATAGTGTGTGAAATCCACAAAAAGATAAGAAGCATTAGAAGACGAAAAAAAAAAACGCCTGGAAAACTCCCATGAACATCATTAAGGAGGAGGGTAAAGAGGCCAAAGTCACATTTAGAAAAGACCCCAGCGGCTGCCCGACTTGCCCTTGTCGCCCTTGCCACCGTTGGCGCTCAGGTTGCTGCCGCGCCGCGACTTCTCGCGGCCGTCCAACTGCCGCAGGCTCTCCATCTTCTCCAGGACCAGCTCCAGCAGCTCCTTGCGCCGGATCACCTCGAGGTGGCGGCGGATCTTGGGGTCCTCCTTGGCGAAGCGCTCAATCTCGTCGTTGGTCAGGTGGCGTCCAAGGCGCTGGTCGAGCTCGCGGGGGAAATTGTAGTAGAACTCGGACAGCAGCTCGACGTTGAGGAAGAGCACGGCGGTGCCGGCGAGCTTGGTGGCGACGGCGTCGAGGAAAACCTCCGGGCAGTAGTACTTGTTCTGTATGGCGCGGCACTGCTTGGACTTGGCGGCCAGCAGCCGCATGTTGATAATGTCGGCACGGTCGCGCAGGAAGACAGCCTCACGGCCTGTTGGTGGTTAGCATGAACGAGCGAAGCGAAGAGAAAGAAAAAGAAAAAGAAAACGTACCTCTCTGCAAAAGGAGAGCACTAAAGCCGCCAGCGCCGCTGCGGCCCTCGCCCTCAACAACGACGTCGCCGCGGCGCGCCTTGTCGACAAAATTTATGACCTCGTTGAGCTTGCGGCGTCCGCCGACGCTGGTCTCGAGCTTCTTGAGTGCGTCCTGGCACGCGGTCAGCTCGTCCTTGAGCACGCCGGCCGAGTGGTCGCGGCCGGCGTCCCACTCGCGCTGCTCGAGCTCAATCTCAAACTTGTACGGCTTGATGCAGTTCTCGACCTGGTCGCTCGTGCTATAGAAGCGGTCGTTCAGAATGCTCGACGCCGCCTCAACAATGGCCTGGCGCGCAAATGGGTGGTTGACAAAGTTGGACTGCGCAATCAGCTTGTCGACGCCGGCCTGCAGGTTGGTGGCGACCACGTTGGTGGCCAGGCGGCCGATGCCCAGCTTGGTGAGCTGCGACGTCGACGCGTCCAGCTGGCGGTGCCAGTACAGCGAGTCCGGGTCGGCCTTGGGCAGGTCGGCCAGCGCGTCGGGCTCCGGCACGGCGGCCGACAGGTCGGTGATGGGCTTGTTCCAGTAGCGCTGGGCGAGCAGGTCGAGCACGCGCTGGTCCAGCTCGCGCTTGAGCAGCTGCAGCATCTGCGGGCGGCCAAACTCCTCAGCAAACTGCTTGAACGAGTGCTTGAAGGCGTCGAGGCTCTCGGCCAGGTACGACTCGGCCGACAGCGGGCGGTCGTTGTACTGAACCTTGAACTCGTACGTTGCCTCCTCGAGCTCTTGGCGGATCGCGTCCGTGGTGCCCTGCAGGCTAGCCGACATGGTCTGCTCCAGCACGCTCATCAGCTTCTTGCGCAGCGTGGCCGTGCCGACGGACACGTCGGCGCTCGGGCCGAACTCGAGCGGGTGCGAGGAAAAGTACGAGTCCTCGTTCTTGGAAATCAAGTTCATGAGCGCGCTTCCGTCACCGCTGCTGCTGCCCTTCTTGAACAGCCCGCCGATCGACTGCGGCGCCCGCGCCACGACGCCCACATAACCGAGGCGCAGCGGGTACTGCTTGTCCTGCAGGATGGACGTGCCCCGCGTGGCGTCGACCAAGTCCATCTTGGTCACGACGCCAATGGTGCGCTCGCCGCGGGGGTCGACGCGGCGGCTGGCGCGCAGCGCGGTTGAGTTGGCCAGATCGACGTCGGCGGCGGAGATGGCCAGGATGACGTTGGGCGGCTGGATATACTTGTCGCAGAGCTCTGAGATCTTCTGCTTGAGCTCCAGCGGCTGGTTGTGGCCGACCACCTGGATGTAGCCCGGCAGATCGATGAGCGACAGGTCGGGCACGTTGGGCGAGTAGATGGTCAGGTGGATGGGGTCGTCCGAGACGCACTCGGAGTCAGGCACGGCCAGGTTCAGCTCGGTCAGCGTGCGCTGGATGGACGTGAAGTCGCTGATCTTGCGCAGGCCAAGGTCGGGAAACTCGCCGTACTCGGCCTTGGAGTCGGGCGTGTTGACGAGCGTCAGCTCAATGGGCCGCCGCGTGACCATGTTGGAGCCCTTGGGCAGGAACTCGTGGCCGACAATGGCCTCGAGCACTGAGCTCTTGCCGGAAGACTGTGAGCCGATGACGACGATCGAGGGCAAGGTCAGCGTGCTCGACTGGCCGACCTTTTGCAGGATGTTGCGGATCTCGATCATCTTCTTGGTGAAGATCATCATCTGGTCGTTGCGGGCGTTCTCGCTGCCGCGCTCGCGCTTCTTGTCCTCGTCGCTGTCGTCGCTCTCCGAGTCGCCGTAGCCGTAGGCTGCCGCACCCGTGGCCGCTGCCGCCGCTGCGCCGCCCTTGCCACCGTTGGGCTCCTTATCGCCGCCTGAGCCGCCTCCACCGGATTCGCCGCTGCCGCTGCCAATGCCTTCGTGGATGTGCATGATCTTGTCCCAGAACTCGGACACGCCCAGCTGCTCCTTTGTGTTTGCCCAGCCCTGCTTCGTCTGGCCGGCAATGTCCACGGCGCCGTCCCAGAATGTCGATGCTGCGCCGGTCACGGAGTCTCGCGTGCTTCTGTATACGTCATAGGCCGAGTTGCCCACCTCTGTTTTTGTTAGTAAGAGTTCAGATGGCAAAAACAGCTCCATCCTACCAAAGGGTACATACGAATTGCCTGGTACTGCACCCAGGCCGCAGCTCCGATCATCAGTCCGCCAAACGTGGCCGGGATCCGTGCAAACTTGAGCACGATCCGCGGGATGAGCCGTGCAAACGACGCGTTGCGGACCATGACGGCATTGTGGTAGCCGTTGACGGGGAAGCCCACCCGCCGCCGTGCCGCGCGCACGGGCGTGGCATCGAGTCGCTGCAGCCCGCCGACGGGCATCCACTGGTGGTGATAGTGGCGGACGGTGTTCTGGGCCAACCCGCGGCGTGCCAGCGGCCCGAGGGCGCCGGCAGCGAGTCGCCGTCCACTCATAGTGTCGGTGAAGGAGAATGTGAAGATGTCGTATGTGCCGTATGGATCGTGTCAATCGTGTCGTGTCGTCGGTCGCTTCTCGTCGTCGTTTATCGTGGATCAAGCCAGAGTGCTGGCAACATCGGCAATGTTCGAGACGGCGGTCGGCCTGGTCATGGTCTGCTGGGCCCCGAGGAAGGCGCGGAAGGGGATGCGGTCGGATACGATGTGTCGCATCAGCGGAGGAATGAAAAATGCAGGCCGTCGAGTCGGATCCAATGGCAGGGTGTTGAATCGGCACCCTCGACTTTTTTGCAGTATATTTTGCAGTCTAGGTGCTGTCTGCTTATATTTGGCTGCCTTGTGACGAAGGCCGAAACGGGGGGGTCGCTCCTGCGTTTTGTGGCATGAATTTCCAGGGATTCCCACCGCCACTTTGCTGGGTCGGCGCCGGCAGGCGGTGGTGTTAGCCCCGCGCCTTAGCATCACGTGCAATCGCCACGATAAGAAAGGGAGAGTTTGTTGGGTCGTGTTTGTTAGTGGCTGCCTCGTTACATGAATACAACGTTTAATACTCCGTACTTACATGCAGCTATCGATTTCAGGTCGGACCTCAAGTCAACAAGCAGCACACAACGCACGAGGTACAGGGAGGCGGCCAGAAAATTGTGAGATGTGAATTCCAAATGCATAGATGTGCAGAATGTCTGAGAGCCATTCCCTTCCTTCTCGTCCCTCTCGACAATGCGCCGACGACGTGCCGGCTAGGGTGTTTAAGAGCAAGGTCCAACCTTGCGCCCGTTTGGGGACGTGCTTGCAGAGCACAAGGGTGACACGCCGCCCGGAACAGCGGTCAATACAGAAGCAATATCAGGCAGTATGGCGGTCGCAGACCACAGTGGCACCAGCCGGCACGTGTAAAGTGCCACGCAGGGAGCAATTTCGCAGTCGCCAGGGCGTCCGGTGGCGTCGCCGGGCCAAGGAAGGGCGGTTACACATGCACAGCAGCTGCTCATGAGGCAGGCCGCAGGAAAAACATGGCGACCAAGGCCGGCATGGGAGCATGGGAGTAGGAACAGACGCCCTCACATATGGGTTGTCCGTTGGGCAGTCTTCACGGGCAGATGCCGCTATGTACATACCCGAGATTGAACAGATTCCATTGCGCCTCACAATTGAGCACGAAGAAGGAAGGAGGGCCTGGATCTGGATCGATTGGCAGGAGCAGCCGCGTAGCTACCCCTTTTGGAGCAGGGGAAGGGGCAAGCTCCAACAACAACAGCAAGAGCAAAAGAAAAAGAAAACGAAAAGGCAGGAGCAAAAGCAAAAGCAATCATAATAACAACAGCAAGAGCAACCCGCTTGTGACTCTTGAGCTGAGGTGGGTCGACAGGGGCCACGGAGCTCACGGCTGAGTCGCGCAAGGAAAGAACGATGGCATCAAAGCCGGCCTGGCATCCTGCCATTGCCTCTTGCCATTGCGGCGATGTCGCCATCGGCTAGCGGTATTCCATCAATGTGGCAGGCGCGACGGCAGGCGCGCTGGCGAGCCAAAAGTGCACTAAAACCGTCAGCCTTGCGGCACTCCAACGCACCCCAACCCTGCTGTAACTAAAGCGCCCAGGGGCTGGTGGACCTGCATACAGTAGTGATCCGGGGCAAAGTTTTAGGGGACACGCCCACGGTAACTACTCCACTGTGGCCAGGCCTGGCCCACTGCAAAAACAGCAAGGTCGCCGTCCGCTAGGTGCTTAAAGGGCCACTAAACCGCTGAATGGGACGGGTGGCTCCACTCATTCTGGCGGCTATGTGTGCCGTCCGCTGGCATTCGCCCTCCCTCAATTCGCTTAGTACGATGGCCCCGTCGCTCTTGCCGTCTTTGGCGTCTGGGGCCTTGGGCCTGTCTTTCCGGTCTTTCTTGTCTTTCTTGTCTTCTGACTCTTTTTGTTCTTCTTTGACGCACGAGCTCAACCACGGTCCTCTTCTTTTTTGTCTCTGCCCCTTTTCTCCTCGCATTCTCTCGTCTTGCAAACATTCTTCTCTGGCATCTGCTTTCTGTGCATATATATCATCGCTGATCCACGATCTCCTACCTCCGCTTCGTCTGCATCGCCACATCGTCTTTTGCCTCACTTCTCCACGCATCGCCGACGACACCGTTACACTTTTAAACGACCCAACGACCACCAACGACCTCCGGTCCGACGACCGCTCGCTACATCCTGTAGCCGACTGCCCAGAATGTGCCGCTTCTTGGTATGCTCGCATTGGCCTCGTGTGTCCTCTATCTCGCCTCCGTGCTAACCGTCCCAGGTCTACAAGGGCAGCGACGAGATCCTGCTCTCGAAGCTGATCCTCGACCCGACCCATTCCATACTCAAGCAGTCTTTCGATGCCCGTCTACGGCTAGTACGTTTGATCTCTCTCTCTCTTATTTTCGTTTCCTCTCCTTTACCGCCTCATCCCCTAACACTCCCAGGATACCCGACGTGGCCAGAACAACGCCGACGGCTTCGGCATCGGCTTCTACACCGACCCTAAACTCGGCCAGACCCCCTGCCTCTTCCGCTCGACCATCCCTGCCTGGAACTGCTCCAACCTCGAACGCATTGCCAGCAAGACCGCCTCCCGCCTCGTCTTCGCCCACGTCCGTGCCGCCACCGACGGCACACTCAGCGAGGACAACTGCCACCCCTTCTCCCATGGCAGCCTAATGTTCATGCACAACGGCGGCCTCGGCGGCTGGAAGCACATCAAGCGCCGCCTGACTGAGCGCCTCGCGGACAACTGGTACCACGTCGTCAGCGGCGGCACCGACAGCGAGTGGGCGTTTGCGCTGTTCCTCGACACCCTAGAGCGCATGGGCTGTAACCCCAGCGCGCAGCCCGAGAAGGGCTTCGGTCCCGAGATCCTGCGGAAAGCCATGCTGCGCACCGTGGCCATCATCAACGAGATGATCGACCAGATCCCTGAGAGCGTCATCCACGCCGAGAACGTCGACACCCGCAGCCTGCTCAACTTTGTTTTAAGTGACGGCCACAGCGTCATCTGCACGCGCTACATCAACAGCGCCACCGACCAGGCGGCCAGCCTGTACTACTCGTCTGGCAGCCAGTGGGAGAAGCGGCTGGCGCCGGGCGACAACAAAGACTACCAGATGCAGCGGCGGGACAAGGGCGCGGACGTCGTCCTGGTGGCCAGCGAGCCGCTGACGTTTGAGCGCGAGAACTGGGTCAACGTGCCGACCAACTCCATCCTCACGATCCACGGCCAGACGGTCATGGTCCACCCCATCATCGACGCCTACTCCAACCGCGGCCCGGCCCATTCGCGGTCGGCCGCCTTTGTGCAGACCAAGGGCCTTGTGGCCAACGAGAAAATCTCGCTGCTCCCCCGCACCGCCAGTCCCTTCCCAGCGTCCTTGACCCCGGACATCATCGAGCCGCCGTCTAAGAAGCTGCACGGCCCAACAATCCCGATCAATGCGTTTCGGCCCCGAAATGGTGACAGCAACAGTAACGGTGCAGGCTGGCCCAATGTACCCTATGCATCGACCAGCGCGGCGGGTGGTGCAGCAGGGCTGGCGGCAGGGTCCAGCGTGGCTGCCACACAGGTTGACGGCGCGTCTTCCACCACCACGGCACCACCCCTCACCCGGCAGCAGTCGGGCAACTCGCCGGCCCAGGGCAACATCAAGAAGAAGCGTATGTCGCTCAACGAGCTTGAACAGGTGCACGGTTTCGGAGCCGGTGGCGGCGGCTACGGCGAGACGGATCCCATCACGCCCATCACGCCCGCCGAGCCGCCACGCAACAACTACGGCGACCCCAACAAGATTGCACGGTTCTTTCCCGAGCTCACCTTATCAACGTAGGGACCTGAGGGGCCAGCACCAGAAGGCAGCCAAAGCCGTACAGGGCCAGACTGTCTGGTGAACCAACACGGCAGAGGGGCCAACGCACACGCCGATACCGACGACGAGAGTCTCTGCGGGTGTATGTATTGTTTAAAACATTGTTTAAAATGAAGGGATTTGGGCTTTTTTTGGGATATGTTTTGGGATGGAATGGTCATTGGGCCGTCGAGTTTTTGTTTCCTTTTTTCTTTGCTTCTTCTTTTCCTGTTTCTTTTCATTTTGGGAAGCTATGATACTCATGACTCGGGAGTTTGGATTTTCTGTTTTCTCTTGTCTTTCTTGTCCTTGCCCTTTCCTTGTACGCCTTATTCTAGCTTCTTTGTTTGGTGTTTTGATTTCTCTTCTCAACCAGCTTCTTGTCATTCTACGTTTTACCTTTCTTATCACATAGCATTCGTGTAATATCATTGCATATTGCCTTTGTGACCAAAATGGAGTTGTATTCAATGATGTTCAAAAAGTGCTCGCTGGCTGCGCCATGCTGCTTCTGTGATGCTATCAAAATCAAATGAGATCGCTTATTGTACATGTGTCCTGATACCACCACTCACCGCACACACATTAACGCCTCCTCGCCAAACGCGGCTGCCACACTGCCCTCGCGCTGCAGCATCGCACCGATCCACAGCCGGCCGCCCTCGACGCTGCGCGCGCCAAACTTGACGATGACACAGCCACGCACAGCAGCGGCCGACCACAGCACGCCCTGGGCCACCTCGAGCCGAAGACGTTCGGCACGCCAGGCGTCCAAGGACGCCGTTTCTGCTGTCGGCACCGGTGTGTCGGTATCCCGAAAGTCGCGGCCGCCGAGCCGTGGCAGCGCAGCAAACTCCTCCAAGAAAAAGACGCCCGCGGCGTCCACCAACGGGCCGCGCAGGATGAGCGTGCCGAAGACGGCCAGACCTTGCAACGAATCGCGGAGGGCTGTCCCAGCAGGCGAAGGCAGCGAGGCCACGCCGCTGTCCAGGTAGCCGGGCGCCAGCATCACGGCGTCGCGCACAAGCAGCCGGTTCCGGTGGACTATCGGTTTTGCTGTCGTCTCACCACCGACATCCCCCGTCTCCAGCCAGACCTCGTTGCGGCCCTTCCAGCTCGTAAAACTCCAGTTCTCGCCGCGCGCCGCCCGGCCCTGCGTCACCCAATCAAGCAGACACAGCGAGGGTGCGTTTCTGTTGGCACCGTTGGTACCCCGCTCGTCGAGCCGCACCACCTGCACCTGCTCGTAGATGCTCTCGGCAAACGGCTGCACGGGGTCTGGCAGTAGGCACAGCCCCGCTCCCGGAGCCACGGTCATGGTCAAGTTCTGCCGCGTGGGCACGGCGACGGGTGCCGCGCGGCCATCGCCCGTGGCCTTGAAGACCTTGGTTGTGCCCTGTGTCACAAGGCTGAGGCGCGCGCCTGCCTGGACCTCGATGGCGAGGTTGACCTGGTCACCGGCGACGAGGCCGCCGCCGTAGGACAGCAGAAAGACGAGGGCACTCTTTCGCCGGGCGGGGTCGCTGTCGTTCTTGACGTTCTTGTTGTCAACTGTTTCGGTACCCGCTCGCCCGAGGGTGCCCAGGCCAGCACCGGTCGTGGGCGCGATGAGCTTCAGCGGGTACTGGTACGAAACGACGGCGAGGCCGGGCTCGCCATTGGGCGTGAGGGTGGCGACGATGCGGCCGTCGCCGGGGGTGGCCGTCGACGGCGGAAAGGGCGATATCATGCGGGTTGTGCTGTGAGTCGGCGGCAGCGGTGATTCGAGTCACACTCAAGCTCGCACGCGGGGAGTGGGAGAAGATGAGAGTAAAAGGTCGTAGTTCAGCCCCCTTTTCGCTATAAAAAAAAACGCCAGTGCTCCTTCTCTTTGTAATTTGGTGAGCTCCTGCCGTTTTGTGTCGTCAATCGCCTGAGGTCTTACACGGCGTGCAGCTCTTGCCCGTTTTGATACAACCCCCAACTGATAAGACGAAGCGTAATTCAGAGCTGTCATGAGCGGGAAGGAGCGCTCGTCCCCCACCATCTGCATGGGAGCGGTAGCCAATTAGCACTGTGAGAACGCGTAGTGTAGAGTGTCTACAGTAGTACAGTTCGAATTAGCGCTCTTACTGTGCGCACTGCTGAAAGTGACAGGCTTCAGTCGCGCTATTCAAAAATTTCAGGCGACGGAGCTCACCAAAGCAGTAACCTTTTTTGTGGGGATGACTGCTCTCATACTAATTTTTTTCATCAACGCCTCTCAAGTAACGTCAGAAGGCTGGTTCGCGCCTTCCCTATTCAAAGCTTTATATTGCAAGGCAACTGCTCAAGCATTCCCATTTCAATCAGGTGACATTTCAAAACTCTATCGGCGATTCACAGAGAAGGTCAAAGCACCATCAACAAGGGACGACACCGCTTTCAACAACCGTCTGCCACTCACCTCTACACACAACCCGCGATGCCTCCTCGCACGAGGCGAGGCGCGCCTGCACGCGGCGGCGCGGCAGCAGGAGCAGCAGGAGCAGCGGCTGGCAGCAGCGAAACACCAAAGCAGGAGACACAACCATCACAGGCGGCCACCGTCCTGGCCGACACGCCACCAGTATCTGCACCAACATCCACAGGACGGCCGTCGGCAACACCTGCACCCTCAGGATCGGCCGCCGCGCGCTCGTTTGCCTTAAAGCCCAAGGTGGTCCGGCGCGCCGACGAGGAGCGCAAGGCCTTGGCCGAACAGGAAGAGAAAAAGTTCAACGACCGGGCGGCCGAGGATGCGCGACGGCGGCGGGCCAGCCGAGGACGCGGCGGACGGGGCGGGCGCGGTGGCCGGG
>WNYF01000221.1:0-17024 GCA_021396225.1 Sporothrix inflata
CCCCCCCCCCCCCCCCCCCCCCCCCCCCCCCCCCCCCCCCCCCCCCCCCCCCCCCCCCCCCCCCCCCCCCCCCCCGCACTGATAAAAAAGGGTTAGCAAGGAGCCCTGCCCTTTAGTTTGACCGACGTCGAGCGAAGTGGAAAAAGCAACGAGGACAGACAGGAGACGGCCAGAAGACCAAGCAAGCGCCACAGGGAGAGAGAGACGAAAAACTACGTCGTACGGGACAATTCGACAACTGTGCTTTGCAGTGTATTGCAGGGAGGCTACCCTGACGAGCCTGACCGTAACCAGCAGTTGCCGCCCATCCCTCAGCTTTCTTTTTGTGTGTTTCTTCCCAAAGCGAAGCTCCTTACGAGGTATGCTCAAGATGGTGATCCGTTCGCCGTCCTTGCTGCAGCGATACACTCCACGCAGTGTGTCACATAATGGTGGGCGCGCAGAAAAAAGCAGGAAAGACGAGAGCTTGTCAAAGTAGAAAATACAGGGGACCACCAAACAAAGAGATCACGACGACGGCACGACGATATACACCACCAAGGAGCATTGACACCAACACTAACACCAACGCCATGGCGAGCTGCCGGGTGACGAATCGACGCTACGATGCATTGGTACCACATGCCGCCGCCGCTCTTTTGTTCTTTCATTGGCCTGGCCTGGGCAAACCTCCCGAAATCGATTGCACGCCCCGGTGTGCCACAGAACCCACTGGCGAGATAAACCACGGCGATGGGAAACAGGAATAGCCGCTGGGGATGGACACATATTTTATTTTCCTATTTTATCTTCCTCTTTTAGCTTTCCACCTTTCTTTCCCTTTCTCTCCTTACGACGTACTCGTATGCATGGAGAACTTCGTCGAGCTCTCTGGCGCCGTTAGGACGTTCGGCAGTTGACAATTTGATTTTCTGTACTGCAACTGAAAGAGACCTTTGGCCAGGCCTGACCCTCCCTTGGACGGCTCCGGCGCTAGAGAATATATCGAAGACGCAGTGAGACAATCGCAGACCACCCGATCAGGATGCCCTACTATCGTGAATATTCCCATATTTTCTGTTTGAAAAGGAAAGGAATCAATAGAAAGAAATAAGAAAGAAAGAAGGCATTACGCCACGGGGGGGTGTCATGATAGTTGGACTGGGCCAGGCCAGGCCCAGAAAGTCCCAATACAAGGCCACCAAGGCCACCAAGGCCACCAAGGCCACCAAGCCCACCAAAGCCTCCGCAGGCTGTCTCTTCGCTGCATCTGCTCGCTGAATTTGTGCCGCCGTTTTAGCGGTCTAGACTTGCCTCCTCCCGCCCCTCTTCGTCAGTATCGCATCGCAGAGCCTTGAATCTTTTTCTGCTCTTCTGTATATTTCTTTCGATCAGTGAAATTTCTCCGGCGTCTGTCGGTATCCTATCAACACGCGCTCTCGCATTCTTGGCTCAATTGACGACCCCTTCTCCCGTTTTGTTTTGTCTAGGAGCTACGGGATAACTGGCGTCCTAAACGGGCACTGGAATTGGCACTTGCTGGCGTTTTCCCTCCGCATGCCCTTCTCTCCATTCTCTCGTTCTCGTGGATGCATCGTCGCCTGTTGGTAACTTGCAGCGCATCCCATGCAGCCTAGGCGCGGGGGATGTTTCTTATATTGGCAAAGGCCTGTTCCCCAACGAGCCCACACCCCCCCTCCGTCCTCCTCCCTTTCTTTCTTTGGGGGTCAGTTGAAGGGAGCGAATATAGACATGCGTACGACATACGTCGTAGTGTCTGGTTTGTACTTGTACTTTGTGAGTAAGATGCAAGATGAGGGGAGAACAAGACAGAAACAGGGTCGATGCACTGCAACGTCAAAAAGAATGCAGCCAGCTCTGCGAGGCCGGGCCACCCCAGGTTTGCTTCTGTCCCTGCGTGTGCAAAAGTACTTGCCAACGATGGGTTCGCCTAAAAAGACAACACAAGACTGGCTGCCAGCGAACAGCAGACTTAGGGGAGCCTGAAAACTGACCTGTCAGATGCGACGAAATCACAAAAGCCGGTCTAGGAAGGCCCCATCGGATGCGTTGTAATGCAGGACTGCAAGACTGCAGGATGGATGGATGAATGGCAAGTTCAATATGACGAGCGAACGAGAACGACAGAAGAGGAAAACCAAGGCAATGCAGGCTGCAGGGACTTGGCCATCCCATTCGTTGCAACAAACATTCGTCGCACATCATGCTCGAGCTATCCCACCAGGGAGCCTGTCACATCGAGCTCTCGTCCTTGTTGTAAGCGAACTCGCCGCCATTGGATCACTGGAATGGTGATGGGCATAGGGGAAAGGGGCATAGGGGCATGGGGGGCAGGACATGGGCTATCATTCCTGATTTCTGGGCTCATCCTCCAGGGTCGCAATGGCGTCTGGGCGGCCATCCCTCCTTATGAGGGTTTACTCTCCCTTGAATGGAGCGTCCCATTTTTGGTCTGCGTGGTCTCCTCCCTGTCTCTGTTTCTGTCTCCTGCAAGTCGAATACAAGGACGTCGTCGGAACAGACAAAGTGAGGGGCATGCGTCCACAGCAATGGGCGGGTGATGAGCACACAAGCGATCGCGATCCCAACGGCTGCCATTCCACCTTTCCCCACTGGTGGTGCTGTCGAGTGTCTTGGGAGTGCCGATGCGTTCTGGCGGTGTGTCTGTCGTTGCCCGTCACGGGCTTTCTTTGGCCTGGCCTGGCCCTCGGCTCCCTTTCAATCTTTGGCGTTCTCTGGATCGTCTTTTCGTTACTTCGTTCTTCCCCCGCTGTCCCATTCTAGTATCATCTTTTCAACCGATGAGCCGCGCCTGTTTGAGGTAGTGCTGCTCTAGTTGCAAACCATCTTTGTTTCTTCTCTGTCGGCTCGGGATAGCTCTCCAATCGGCGACGCGAACTCGTCGGGAGGGATAGACGAGCTCTTGGTAAGGTCCTGTCGGGTGAGATGTGAGACATCATTCTTAGCTCTGCGATCGTATTCAGACTTGCTTGGTTTGCGAGACAGAGGCAAAATAGAAGCATGACAGAACATCAAAGATATCAACGAAAAGTAGTCGAGGCCAAAAAAGATGGAAATGAATCGCAAGGAAGAAAAAGAGAAAAATAAGCCGAGGGAGTCAATGATTGATAAGATGTCTATGGTCACGTGATGGACATAGCTTCATCGTTTAGCTCGCGGCTCTGTAGATTTTATCGTTCCCCGCTGGGGCATTTCGCCCCTGTTTATTCCTGCATCTGGAATGGTTCATGCAGCATTCCATCATGCTTCACCCGTTGATCTTCCTCGTCCCCCACGCCTCATCCCTCAATATGGGGCCATGTCTTGGAACAATCCCCTACGGCACCTGTCACCACTGTCAGAGCACCCCTCGGCCTCACCGTTGTTGTCGCCAGCTCTCCCAGACGCGGGCGTCTCCTTTTTGGCGCAGGCGTCAAGCTTGACAGCCTCAAAGATGAGCACCATGGTGCTTGAAAATCTTGTCCTCCTTCTTCGAACACCTGGGCCTTGCTGGTAAAGGCAACTTGGTTGCCGACATTGAGAATTGCGTCGACACGGATCAGCTTATCGCACCAGCGAACCACCTGCTCGACGCCATACTCAAGCCGTGTATGTTCTATAAGTTCTGATCTCTCTTTTGCGTTCTTTTTTACTAATAAACTTATTAGTTAAGGTAGCAGGTGGGCAAGCCCCTATACTCTGTCGACACCCACAAGCGCCGGTGCCGAGGATACTATTAATGCACCTATGGCTACAATAGACGCATCGACTCGAGCCGATCAAAGAAACCTTCGCAATGAATGTCTCCAACGGGACAACCACCGGTGCGTGTTCTCGGGCAAGTGGGACACGGCCAGCGTCGTTGAAGGCGTCGTCGTGCCACCGCCCGGGTTTGACGTCGGCCCACTACAGTGCGCACACATCCTCCCATTTGCGCTCGGCTCGTTCGACGACAGAAATGCCGTGCAAACCCAAAACAGCGCAATCATATGGTTCGCTATCCACCGCTACTTTCCCGAGATCAGAGACTTGATTGATGCTAGAAGCATCAATCAAACCCAGAACGCGGTGATGCTGGATGCTAGCACCCACATACATTTTGGTTCCTACATGTTTGCGTTCCTCCCACAGAGTGGGGTGAGTTACCTCATAGCCCCAGAAAAAGGCAATAAAAGAATAAGAGAATAGCTTCAAAGTATTGCTAACATTGTTCGTCATGGTTTTAGAACGAATATTACGCAACATGGTGCGTAGATAAAGACCTGTCAAGCACATCGAAAACCGGGTCACTATTGTTCGATATGACCTCTCAGGACAACCGCGTTCCCATGCCAAACCTGGAATTCTTTAGAGTTCACTATATTGTTTCTAAAATTCTTCAAGTGAGTGGACTAAGAGAGACAGTCGCAATGGCGGCCGAGGAGGGGTTTTTAGACCTCGACTGCCGTCAACTACAGTCGAACGGCAGCACGGACGCAGGAGCATTAGTTTCTAGACTAATGTTCATTAATATTCGTGCAGGTTGTGAAACAGGGACGAGTTAGAATCACCGCCCAGCTCGAAGTGCGTTGGAAGAACGACCGAAGATTGGGAAATGGTCTTTACGACTCTAGAATACCAACATTATTTTCCTCCCCTCGATATTGTCTTTTATTGCATGGCGCATTATCGCCCACTGTCACCCACCAGCCGGCGCAGGGAGCACATCCACTAAACAGGTTGAAGGGAAGGCACAGGTGCACCTCCAAAGAAGGATATTCTCAATGACTATTTTCGGATTGGATATTGGGTTGTAACTTTGTATCCACCGCCGCCGCCGCCAGCACACATAATTTTCCTGCACAAAGGAGGGGCCTGGATGTACTCTGTATCCACATCCATCTAGCATACGAGCCCCCCCTCCCCCGGCTCCCCATTTTCGTGGTATCCTTGATTGCTTGCACAGTCATCCCCCCTAGGCGTCACGGTTGCCACGCCGGCCACCGCGCTTCGACCGTGTGACGTGGGCTTTGAGCGACTTGCGCGTCTCGACAAGACTGCGGCGGTTCTTGGCCCGTGCCTTGCCCATGGTCATGAAAATGTTCTTCTTGCGCGACTTTTCCTTATTGGTCAGCGACTTGCCCTCGGCCTCCTTCTTGGCCTTGCGCTGTGCCTGCACCGACTGGTGCGAGTCGCGCGACGGCTTGCCCTCCTGCGCCTTGGCGATGCGCTCCTCCTTGGTGGCCTTGCGCAGCGTCGACGCTAGCTCAATCTGTTCGGCTGTCAGGCCGTCGTCCGTGTGCCGCGCCGCCACGGCCTTTGCGTAGCGGCTGGCCGTGGCCGCCGCCTTGCTGCCCAGCGCCTTCTCCACGCTGGCCTCCATGCGCAGCTCCCGCAGCTTGGCTAGATCGGCCGGCGTGAGCACCGTTGTCGTAGCCAGCTTGGAGATGGACGTCTCCTTAGGTCCGTCCTCTTCCTCGCTGTCGGCATCGTTGTCCTCATCGTCCTCCTTTCCATCGTCGTCGCTGTCTTCGGCACTCTTCTTGCCCTTGCGCTGCTTCTTCATGGGTGGCAGCTTCGCAGGGCCCTCGTCCTCGCTGACGTCGATCCAGCCGCCGGAGTCGTCGCTGTGGTCCGACATGTCCCACTCGCTCGAGTTGTCCGAGTCGTCTTCGTCGTCGTCGTCGTCATCGTCTTCATCGTCCTCGCCGTTCTCGGCCCGCTCGGCCGCGCGCTTCCGCTTCTTCTCGGCGGCCTTCCACTCCTCCAGCAGCTCAATGCCGTCAATGCCGCCACCCGTGGCCTCCTCGCCGTACTTCCGCAGCTTCATCTCGCCGCTGCGCAGGCCCATCGTGGCCTCCTTGCCGCGGTCCTTCTTGGCCAGCATCTCGGCGCCTACAACGCGGAACAACGACATGAGACCGCGCGCGGCCATCATGACGCTCTTGTCCTTGCTCTTGCGCAGGAGCACCAGGTCCTGCAACAAGGTCTCATTCATGGCGAGCGGCTGGCGTAGACAGACTTCGCGAATGGCTGCCAAGCCGGCCGAGGCCACTTCGGCCGCAGAGGCCTCCGACACAAACTCATTGGCAATTTTTGCCAGCAGGGGTTCAAGGGCATCGGGCGGCACCTGGTCGTGCACAGCTTGCGCTAGCGATGCCAAGAACGTGGTGACGGACGTTTGACGGGGCGTCAGGTACTTGGTAAACCAGCTAAAGAGCGGCAGAATAATGAGCTTGTGGAGGCCATGCAAGCGCGTAACCAGCTGGAGAATCTGCAGTTTGCTGTCCAGCGAGAACTTGCACTTAGACGACTGTAGATGGCGCGTAAACAGGGCCTCGGCGAAATCATACGGCGCGTGGAGAAGATGCTGACGGACGAGCGCGCGAAAAATTTAAACGTTAGCCACTTGCAGATCATAGTGAGATTTCGTGTGCTCGGGGCCTTGGTAACGGAGGTCGGGAAGCGGGTGATGAGGTGAGGGGGGGTGCATTAGGGAATTCTCTCTTGCTCTAAGCTCCGAAAAAACCGTTGCAGCCAGTGTCGCCCGATCGCCGATGTGTGCCCCGTTCTGGGCTTAACTCATTTGCCAAGAAACCATGCATGGAAAAGATGGAAAAAAGAAGATGGAAAAAGCACGATGGAAGAAGAGGGGAAAAAAAGAAGAAGAAGAAAAAAAAAAAAAACGAAAATGAGGAGAAAAGGGAGATCACAACGAAATAGAAAAAGAAAGAGACAGGACAAAAAACTCACCAAAGCAGAAAAGTTGAGCATGTGCGGCTGCTGCTTTTTGCGCTCCATCTTCTTGACCTTGTCGACGGCCCGCTCAAGGCGCTTGGCCATCTTCTTAGTCTTCTTGCTGTGCAAGCTGCCCTGTTTCATCTTCTTGAGGTCCACGGGCCCGCCGGAACCGCCGCCCAGCACGCCGCCGTACTTGTTCTTGCCCCCCTCGTCGTCGCTGCTGTCGTCCTCGAGCTCCTCGCGCGCCTTGTCGCCGCCCAAAAAGAAGCGCACGGCCGACACGACGACCTTTTCGTTGTCGCCCAGGCAGGCCTCGCGCATGACCTCGACGGGCCGCTCGTCGACCCAGATCTGGCGGGTCCACAGCTCGCGCGTGATCTTGACGGCCCAGATGGGGCGGGCAGAGGTGCGGTCGGACGTGACGAGGTTGAAGAGGACGGTCTGCACGGTGCGGTTGAGCTTATGGTTCTTAGTGCGGCTGTTGGCGTTGCGCAGGTCCGAGACGATGCGGCGGAAGAGCAGGGTGCGGAGGGTCTTGCTGGGGGTGTGCACGAGGATGGGGAAGAGGGTGCGGGCGAAGGCGGGCGAGTCCAGAATGTCCTTGCGGCGCAGCAGGCCAAAGCTGCCGACGATCTTGTCGCGCAGCTCCGGGTGCAGTACGGCGTGGTGCTGGGTCAGGATGGCAGCCAGGTCGTCCGGAAAGCTGCGCAGGGCCTCTGGGTAGCAGTCGGCGATGTGGGCCAGCAGGTCAATCAGGTCGTGAAAGGCCCGGATCTGGTCCGGCGAGGCATTTGCCGGCGCGGTCAGGAACAGGTCCCGTTGAGAAACTGCCGTCGAGTGGTTAGTAACTGTGTTCACAGATGATCAAAGCCGACCATGCAAGGCATCACAAACCATATTGCTCATATTGTCTCTGGAACTCGTCCTCGTAAGATCTAGAGAAAGGTTAGATTTCATCCACAGGGCGTCCACGGAAGACGATATTCTTCTTCGCATCGTCTTCTCTATCGGCTGGGCAATACTTGCTTTGGGTCTCGCCGGATCTTGTACTGCAGACTCGCACTGGTGATGGTTAGCAATGGCTTCATGTGATGGACGGCGATGGCCGGAAAAGAGAGGGGGAATAGGCCGAAAAGGGGCAACGTACAAGTCCGCATCGAGCTTCTCGAGCGCAGCAACCTTGCGCTTTCCCATCTTGGCGAGTTGGGATGGGTATTCGGGGGAAGGTGCGTTGTGATGACTTCAGAGGGAAAGAGAGTTCCGTGATATGGCGGTCGTGCTTGCCTCTTTTTTCTGGAACTATTTTTTCTGCACATTTTGCGTGGACGAGTCTTTCTGCCGCGAACTTTTTTGTAGCTTATCTTATCGCGATAGCGATAGCGTTTCTATCGGCACGTGCCGCCCGCCGCGCGCGACGCACGCGCCTTCCCCCTGTTGGGAAGGGAAAACAGGGTCCAATGCGTAGTAATAGCTGCCAGCACAGACATCAGCATTTTGTGGCATGGATTGGATGGGCGACGCAATCTGCCCTCCATCCTGCAAACTATATTCGCTCAATACAACTCTGGTTTCTCTGTGTTTCCTGAGCTTCTGCGCGTTTCGTGCATCTTTTCAGCGATCGTTGAGTCTTTGGCGTCATCGTCTCTGTTTTGCTTCCCCTTTTTTTGATTCTTTGCACTGTTGGGACGACATGACGAATTCGTCAAATTGATCAACGCTTTCGGCCGTCTTGCCTTGTTCCAATTCTAATTTCGTTTCTTTTTCTAGCCAGGCCGCCTGGCGGGTGGGCAAGGCCCATTCATCAACAAAGGCACAGGCGCGCGCATCCATCGACTCAGGCCATGGCGCGAAGCAGAGTTCAGCCAGCAAGGCTCCCAATTTTAAATTGCATCACAACGGAAAGGGTTCAGAATACGCTCCTTCACGGTGTGTGCCAATGATGGAACCGCTCGACGCATCAGCGTCACATCAAACACTCGTTCGACGACGAGCTAAGTTGAGCTGAGCAGGCTGAACTGCTGGCTGGCTGGCTGGCTAGCTGGCTGGCTGGCTGGCCTCAGCCATGTTTGATGTGGTTCTGCGGGCCTTTGGGCTGATCCTGCCGCGATGCCATCGTTGCATGGCTTGCGGTGGTTTGCGCCGGCCTGCGCTGCCTTGTGCGCGTTTGGGCTGGCGTTATGTTGTGTCGTGACCTCGTTACATTTGCCGAATGCGGCCACGCCCTGCGGGATTCTTGTCTGTCTGTTCCTTGCACCTGCTCTTGCTTCGCTTCATCTCTCTTTGTCTGTCGACACCTCCACTGCATCTTCTTGGCCGCTGGCCTGGCCTGACCCAGCTCCAATTTCTCCTTTCTCTTCCCTAGTGGGCATTTCTGCGGTTAGCTCCGTTGTCTTGTGCATACTTGTCCATGGCCCCTCCTCTTCGCCTTTTTGGCAAGCTGCAGCGTGTTATCCTTTGTCTGGCATAGCCTGGGGGGTCGGTGTCATCTCGGCTGGCGCAAACAAGGAAGAGCGCTGGGACTGGCGCTGGGACCGTCTGGAGAGCGCCAATAACGGCCAGAAGAGGGGCAAAAATGGCGATGTCGACTAGAGAGGAGACCCGACAATTACAAAGCGCAAACGTCTCTCATCGGGGTAGTGCTGCCCCGGAAGAGAGGAATCGAAATTCTAGAGATATGAAAGGCAAGGAGCTAGGAGGGTCATAGAAGCGATGAAGCAGGAGAACGGCAAGCGCCACAACACGGGACCCCTTCTTGCCTTCGGGTGGACGAGGGCCGGTCGTTTGGACGGCGTTGGACCTTGTCCGTTGACCTAGCCAATCTTTGCTTGCTTATTTCATATGCGCCGTGTGTTCTTTGCCAACGAGCGCTGTTCTTGTTTGTATCGTTTTTAACAGTTGCTTGTCGTTGTTGGCTTTGATTTTCTCATTTACTAACTTCCTAGTCTTTGTTTTCTTGTTTCCCGATTTCAGGTTTTTTTTCCTTGTGGCACCTTGGAGACGGCCCGCGCCTGCATGGCAAAGTGCAAAAAGTGCGGGCCGGATGGGAATGTGCAGTTGCAGTGGTGTAGGGCACCGGGACGGGGCTCGGGCACAAGCCTAAAAGCTAAGTGGCTTGTTCGTTGGCATTCCACGCGCTCTGTTTTTAAGTAATAGTGATCTTCATCTTGGCTTTTGTTTTTTGTATCACGCTCTCTTTGCCTGTTCTCTATTTTGTCTTTTTTCCTTGTCTTATTTTTCAAACGCCGTTTGGCTAGTAAATATCGCAGGCCAAAGAGACCAAACAGGACAAATAGGAAAACAGGCACAGATAGAAACGATGCTGATGGGTCACAGGCGCGTACTATCGGCTGCTGGTAGCCACTCCCGAAGCAGTGGACGCACACAGCCGTCTTCCCGCCCAGATTGGGGACACCGGGATACCGGTTTGAGGAAAACGAGAGCATTTGTGCAGCCAAGGGACGGAAAAGGAATCGATTGGAGAAAAGAGAAACAAAAGAAAAAGGAAAGAAAAGGAGGCCTTACACGCCTGTAATTTTTGTGTTACTGAACCAAGCGGCGAGCGGTCATACGGCCAACAACAGACAAAGTAGCGCATTAAGGATGACAGCGCATTAAGGGGAACTAGAAGACTTTAGCCTCACCAGGGGGCGGAAACGAACAGAGAGCACGGGGTATCTGAGCACCGGCGCCGAGTTACGGCAAGCTTCACCGTAGGGCCCGATATGCAGCCGATATAAGCCTTCCTGTTTTCTTCCCCTCGCCCTCCTCTCCTTCGCGGATGCCCTCCCTGGGTAGGATCCGAGGCAGTCCAGGAGGGTGGACAAGAAGAGAAGATTAAAATAATGCATATCTTACAGGGAAAGCGATGCGCCCAGGCGAGAGCGAGGAAATTCAAAACGAACGAAAGCCAAAAGAAAGCTTGTGCAAACCCGGGGGAAATTCACACGTTCACAAATGCACAGGAAGAAATCAGCTAGCCTCCAAGGACCCGGACCTAGACTTGCAGTTCTGTCGTCTGCAAGCCTGCAGTCTGCAGTCTGCAGTCTGCAGTCTGCAGGAAAACTGGATAAGAAGCTGCAGGAAGCAGGAGGCAGGAGGGCTAAAATGGTTTGGTTTCTTGATCTGCAGCCGGGCGTGTTGAGAGAGACGAGAGACAAAATCCACCCATCCACACCATCAAGAAGACAAGGCCGACATCGAACGACGAACACCACGTCAGACAATCGACATCGGTGTCTTGGATATGGTAAGCCCACTTGCTTCAAGGTAAGAGTATTACCCTGCGCCTGGGGGTCGCGATGAGGGCGTGTGCATTCGACGGTTTCTTCTTCTTTTTTTATTTGCCCGGATTTTACTTCCTTTTCAGTGATGTTCACGGGGCATGCGAGACGCCCAGATGTCTTGTCCTTGCCTTTCCGCCTTCCGGATTTGGCGACCTGTGCAGTCAAGGGCTGCTCGTATTGGGCATGACACCGCTTCTCCTCTCCTCTTTTCCTCACCTTTGTCAAGGGGGTTCGTTTCTTTTTTCTTTCCGTTCTTCTTGTTCTCATTCTTGTTTCCAATCATCTCGTTCCCCCGTTCCATTCCTGCAGTAAATTTCTGTCGGAATCGCCGCGGTTCTGCCGTTCTTGGACAAGTATTGCTGCCAGTGCCTTTTGTGCACAGGCATTGCAACTATGGCACGCAAAACTCCCCAAACCTCCTTTTTGTTTATTTTTAACTCGGCGCCTGCCACTTTCGACGATAGCTTGCTTCATCTTTCTCAGCTCTCATCTCCTTTCTCTCACCTTTTTTACCTTTTTCATCTTTTTATCCATCTGTCTCTCCTCATGCTCGGAGCTTGTTTTGTATTCCATATCCCATTTCGCCCCATATAGGCGTTTCTCCATTCTCGGTCATCTGCGCTCCGTATCAGCAAGCACTGTCCCCCGTGGTTCGCGTAGCCCGCTGTATGTACTCGTACTCCGGACCTTGCGACGTTAGATGCACCTTTCCGTACAGGCTGTAGCGTTGGTTCGATACAAGGCGGGCGCGAAGGATTCGCCCTGTGTCGTCGCCGACGCCTTGGATAAGACAGCACAGGGCTGTTGCCACCGTGAGTATGGTGCCCCCTAGTGCCCCCTATGCTTCCTACTTCATGGCGCTTGTTGGGCAATGGGACCTGTGGCAGGGAATTCACAGCCAAACGTGGCGGTGGGCAGGGGGCGTTTATGGAGTAGCTCAGTAGCACGGATTCGATGCCTTTGACTTTAGGGGCATATCGTCCGTTCTAGGGGGTTCGAGAGGAGGTTAGAGCAGTTCCCCATCCTCACCACCATGTCGGTTGTGTCTTGCTTGCCCGAGTTCGTCGTTTTTGAACGGGATGCTGTCAGATGCTATGCCTGGAGAAGAACAAGAAACCCAAGAATTACTCTATCGTCACTAAGATGCGCCCTTTTGGTCGCGATCCTCCTCTCTCCTCCCTTACGAGGGACAAGGAGGTCTGTCGAGCTTAGACAAACTGGAAAAGGATAAGAAGCCAAGATAGACAAGACCAGCAAGACCAACAGCTCCAACCGTTCGAACAATCGACTTTCACCGAAATAGTGAACGGCACTGCCACACACTAACTCTTGCGCTTTTCCACACTGCCGGGACTGGGGGGTTTAGGTCCGTGTTGAGGTGTGAGGTGTGTGAGGGGACGGCGTCGAGGACGTGACAGCTGTTTGGCGTGTAATGTTGTTCGTCCAGGTCCCCGGCCCCAACGCCAGCGCCAGCACCAGCGCCAGCACCTGCGCCAGCACCAGTGCCAGTGACAAGAAGACACAAGAAGGGACAACAGGGAGCGCTCATGAGACCCCAACATCAAAGAAGGCAGGAGAACAAAAGAAGCCTACGACGAAACAGGGCCACCCCCAAAGAAAGAGGAGCTTGAAGAGGAACCAATACAAGGACACGCACCAAGACTAGGACACCATCAGAAACGCAAGCCAGCGCCAGCGTTGCAGATTGAAAGTCTTGGCATCGGGAGATTCAGCGATGTGCTGGGAGGGGAGAAACAAACTATCGACTAGACAGGGGGGAGGGGGAGGGGGGATCACAGAATTCAAAGCATCTTGGATGAGGAGCTCCACCCAACGGCCGAAACAATGGAAAGAAAACAGGCCATCAGACCCTGCTTGTGCACTTTTGGCTTTTGTCCCCTTTGGCCTGCAGCAAGGACGTCCCTAGCGGGTGAACCGAAATGAGCACCTAACCCTCCACAGGCATAGCCTGGGGGCCTTGAGGGGATCCAAGAGAGGGGGCCATCACGCATCACGTATCACGCAGCACGCTTCGACCGTTTGGCCAACCCCATATTTTCTCTCCAGGGACTCTTTGTTCTGCTCGAAGCCGGGCGTGTTTTGTTCATCCTAGGCCCTGGCCCCATCTCCACCTTGTCGTCACCGGTTGATGCTCGCCCAGAGACTGGGAAAGAGCAAACTGTGGAGTAAATTCGCCTCGACGTAACCCTGTTCCTGTGCTGTCTTGGGAGTGATATCACAAGTGGTATTAGTGCTTGCAGTTGATTTGATGTCTACGACATATCTGTTATTTCTTTTTCTCTTGTTTGTTCCAGAGTAAGTGCTTTCAAGTTGTTCGAAATAAGTCTCCCAAAGTCAGCACACCGCA
The DNA here is from genome assembly GCA_021396225.1 of Sporothrix inflata. Taxonomy (NCBI): domain Eukaryota; kingdom Fungi; phylum Ascomycota; class Sordariomycetes; order Ophiostomatales; family Ophiostomataceae; genus Sporothrix; species Sporothrix inflata. The sequence continues at coordinate 13,372 of WNYF01000221.1, forward strand.
AGTTTTCCCTGCTTGTAAAGGTACATTCAACCAGCGAGAACCCGAACGGGTGTCGCACGTGTGCATATGCCTCCAACTGCAAGTCACGCCGCCCTAGCACCAAGCTGGCGCGGATTAACTTTATGTTGAAGCTGAACGGTGGCCAAAGGTGAACTGTGGCTTTGTCTTCGCGACTAGCAGACCAATCTCACAAAGTACAGGGGACCCTACCTGGACATTCTCGCCTGCACTCCGCAGAACTGGTGGACAAGCTCGACAAGGTGGACAAAATGGGCAAAAGAGCGATCCCTTGCATGGCCGGCTTGTCTTGTGAGGGTGGCCTGGCCTGGTGGTGAGGGTCAGTTGAGGGCGAGTGCGTTCGCGCAGATCTGCCCTATGGACACGGGCATTTTCGTGCTCTCTTCGGGGAAATTCTACGAGAAAATGTACGAACGTAGTGCGCTTCTTCTTGAGCTCTTTTTGTTGTCTTTTTTTTTTTTGGCTTCCTCATTGCATGGTCACTTGTCAACTCAGAAGGCCCGGTGAAAAGGGCCGAGGCATAGCTCGCAAACTCGCACTCACTAACATGGGGCGTGCGATGAGGAGGGTTTGAAAAAATATGAGCAGAAATAACAGAAAACAAGAAATTGAAGAGAACAAAATAAAACGCAAAGAAATAGGAGTAAACTAGGGGCCAAACGTAGAGCTATCCGGACAAGTATACGCAGACGTCCTCCATATATTGTAATGATATCCTGTCCTCTTTCGGAGTACGCTGGCTGGTGTACAAGAAACAGCGAAGGCCACGCTAGTGTCTTTAGTTTGCGGAACCGCACGATAGAGGCAAAGGCGAAGACACCCAAAGACAGAGGCCAACAGGGGGCCTGTGGGAGCCTTTAAAGGTATAGGCGGGAAAACACGGCGGTAGATGCTACTTGTACAGCTACGTTTTGTCGTTGCAGTGGAACAGTTATGTCGTTGCGATCGAAGGTTTGTTGTAAGCAAGGCTGAAACCAACGAAAAGGGCAATAAAAACAACAACAGACAGACACGAAAAACACGAACTTCAAATGCCTCACAAATAAAATAAGAGGAACAAGATGAGAACGAAAACTGAGAACGTAAAAACAAGATTCACCCAAGAAAGCACAACACCATCCTGAGTAGCATCTCCCCGGTCAGGCCACATACAGCAACATATGTCAGTTGACGTCGGCCAACGGCGATGGGTTACTCATACTCTTTTCCTTTGCTTTTTTTCTTTTCTTCTCTTTCCCTATTACCTTCTCGCTATCCCTTTGTTAACCTTCTCTACCCATCCAGCCTCGAGCATAATAAAAATCATACCAAACCAAGCAAAACCATGCAAATTTCAAAATGGTTGACCGCAATTGCCATGTGGGCGCCCTTCTGCCGTAGGAACCTGGTCAGCTACGAATGTGCTGGGAACATTGCATTCATGGATACTTACACTGCACTTGTACTTGTACTCAAAGGAACCCACGTTGTCCAAGTAGGGTAAAATAGTAAAGTAGCGTAAACAGGATGGGGTTCAGGGCAAGAGCGAATCGCAACCGCCCCGCTAGCTCTTTCCTGCTTCGGTAAGAAAATACGGGAAATGCCGCAGGCCCCAAAGCGGACCCCTCCCTTTTCCCTTTTACAACGGTGCGTGAGAGGGAAGGTGCGAGGGAGCCCTCCAACTGCCCTCCTCCAATCCGCCTAAATCGAAGTTTATTCCCCAAGTGGGCATAAAGCGACCGGCAGCCAGCGTGTGATTCCTGCGATGTATTATGTTGTGTGTTTTTTCGGCGGCAGGTAAACGAGAGGGTAGATTGAGAGTTCCCGTCAATATCACTTCAACCACGATAGAGCTTTCTATGCTGGCCGGTAGGTTTGTTCCTGTAGTCATACACCCAGATACTTGGCTTCTAACTTGAGCCGAAAGCGAGTAGAAAACCAATTCCATCAATCGCCTTGGCCGATGTGAATTGCTGCCATGTTTTTGATGCTTGTCCATCACCTCTCCTCGCTCCATGCCTGCCATTCCTCTGGCCTCTGAACACCCCCCCTGCCGAAAAACTGGCGCTAATGTAGGACACAGACAGGAGGCTAAAAGGAACGAAGCAGGCTTTTTTTCTCTTCTCTGATGCTTTTCAGTCTGGCCCAACTAGCGGCTTCTCGTGCAGGTGATTTTTGTTCAAGAGACGGAACATTGAGAAAACAAGCGCTAGAAGGACAATTCTACCAAATCAAACAATACCAATAAGGTAAGTACGCGTACCAGCTGAAGATGGTTGCTAGGATCAGAGATAAGGCTGGATCGAGTTGACCAAAAGGAGAGTCAAATCGATCCAAAGAACAAAGGGCCGACAACTCAATAGAGAGCTGAAAGTACGACGTACGACGTTCTTGTACCTCACGCCTAGGATGCGCGCGCATCTCCACTCTGGTGGCACCCTTGGCCACGGCAGTGCAGGGAACGCTAACAGCGCAAAGAGCACTACGAAGGTCGCCCGACGAAAGAGGATGAGGACAAGAGCAAGGGCGTTTACTCCATAATACGAGTAGTAATTACAACTACAGCCAAATACAAGGTATTACTTTGTATGGAGTAATACTCCGTACTTGCACCTGCCTTGCAGATTGCCGTCGGCAAAGAGCGATCGAAAAGGGGACGCGCTCTTTTTGCTGAGGTTGCATCCGATGGCGGGCGACCAGGGAAACCTGACAGAGATACGGAGTAAAAACGAGATAATAAAAGAAATGAGCCAGAAAATGACAGTGTATGGTTGAATGGGGAAATACTTCCTAGAAGGAGGGGAAAAGAGGATAGAGAGAGAGGAAACGAGCAAGAAAATTGATGAAAAAATTATTGAAAAAACCAACAAATTAAATCAAAGAAAGCAAGAGCTGCAAGTAAGCAGCCGACTTGAACGACGACCACTCCAAGAAAGATCGAAAAGGAGGAGAGGGTTGGAGGGGCAAGGTGACAGGAAGGGGCGAGAACGAAGCCAAAATGCGGTCGTGTGAATTTTAGAAGCAGCCACTAACGAACTGGAAATGTATTTAACATACAAAATACGGAGTACAGAGTACATGTCTCGCACAGCTCGCTTCCTGGTTGACTTTTGACTGGCTCACTGACTCGACTGGTCTGGCGAACATGAAAAGAGGCTCGAAATAATTAAAACAAAAAAGGAACAGAAGGGGCTCAAAATCAGGGGGACCAGGCACACAATGGCTGCGCGTGTGCCAACGCTTGTATCTTACGGCTAATGCACAATGTCTGATTCGAGCAGGCTGCCATTCTATGTACACTGCGAGAGGTATGCGTGACAGAATGCGGTCTAGACGTGTACATAGAAGGCGCCAATCAAGACAGCCTCGTCACGGGTATCCAGCGTCAAAATTTGTGTTTGACGGGAAGGAAGGACTCGAATGAGCTTTCCGAAGGCGCACTTGTATACCGCAAAGGAAAGGAAGGGAAGGAAGGCGGTCAACGAAGGCAAGGGCGACCACCGCAAAAAAGACTGAAAAAAGCTTGACAGAATTCCTCCCTCGAGGAAAGAGGCACCTAACAGGGCGATGGTTCGCGCCTGGGGGGGGGGGGGGGGGGGGGGGGGGGGGGGGGGGGGGGGGGGGGGGGGGGGGGGGGGGGGGGGCGGGGGGGGGGG
>WNYF01000222.1:0-15966 GCA_021396225.1 Sporothrix inflata
CCCCAGGAGGGTTCTGTCTAGCTAGTCGCCAATAGTCAGGAGTGGCTGAGAAAGGCGGATAATAATAATAATAATATCTCATTTCTTTATTTGTTTCTGTAGTGTACATTATTTTTATACAAAAAAAATAACAAAACGCAAAGGTCACTGTATCTATGAATGCCCCGGTATTGTGTCATCTTCCTCGTAGTCCTATGGCGGCCATCTCAAGGTATTGTTATTCCTCGGAGCAAAACAGAGCTTCAGTCCGAAATCCGTATTACTGAAAATGTTTGACGGCCATTCTCGCCGACTGTCGTTGTCGTTCAGTGGAGCCCGTGCGGAGCAAGAACAAGTGTGGGGTGGGTCTGGCCTTGTCCTGGAGTTAACGTTTTGGGAGCCGCGCGGCCGGGTGGATTCCGCACCCGCGCCCCATAGGATGAGAAGGCACGCAGGTGAGAACGGTCGTCGGCGGTGAGACGTTGACGAGGTGGGCTACGCGTACAAGACGGCACCCAAATGCTTTCGTCCGGCTGGAGGCCGATTCGGATCAGTCCATCGACACGACGGTGACGATGTTCTAGCGTCTCTCTGCATCTCCTTTTCAAGATTATGCGGCTGAAGTGGGTGCGTTTGGGTGTGCTTTTACGCCCTGGCCGTGTCAGATGTCTTTTTCGGGTCGTCGTTTATCTTCTTCCTCTGGGTTGTCTGGTGTGCATTGCATTAGTCCTCACGCTGCGCCGCCGTCTTTCTTCCGTTCTCCGTCCTGACGTGAGAATTTAGCGGCGCAACCCCCTGCCTGCCTGCCGTTGGAAGTTTCTTGGAGGGCTCAAGGGCATTACATACGTTGAGAAGGATTCTGGAGCTTCCCCTCACGGGCGATCTTTTTCTTATTCTTGCGCGCTCTCCACACTTGGTTCTTCGCCTCGCCCCTCGCCTCTTACCTCGCGTCCGTCCGTCCTCGCGTTCGTCGTGTCAACGTCGTATCCATCGTACACCCAACGACGCACGACGGCCTGCCAACGTGTTTCGGGCATGCCCCTCCCACGGGATGGTGGTCGTACCCCTCCACCGTATTGATCGCGTTTGTCATGATTAGGCATTTGGTTGGGGGCAGGGGGGCCTCCTGTCCTGTTTCCTTCCCTCTCCCTTCCCATACTTGAAAAGAAGGAAGAAGGAAGTAGAATTAAAGAAAAGGATAATCTTACATTCCTTCCTTTTCAACTTCAAGACACCTCAAGCCACCAACACCAACCGCCATCATGTCTAGGTACGACGGCATGTTTACTCGGTGACATTTTGTCTGTGACCTTGCTAACCGCGTACGTGCAGCTCCATTCTCTTCGAAGACGCCACGATCATCACGTTCGACGACGCGGCCAAGCGCGTCAAGATCGTTGCGCCCGGGTCGCTGTGGGTCAAGGACGACCGCATCGCCGGCATCTACGACGCCGACACGCCGGTGCCGACGGACCTGCCGGAGAATACTGAAAAGGTCTCGGCCAAGGGCAAGATCATCTCGCCCGGCTTTATTGACACGCACCGCCACGGCTGGCAGACGGCGTTCCGGTCGATTGCGGGCAACACGACGCTGCCCGAGTACTTTTTCCGGTACGGGCAGTATGCTGCCTTGGGCGCGTTCACGGCGGACGATGTGTACACGGGCCAGCTGGCGGGCCTGTACGAGTGCCTGAACGCAGGTGTCACCACGACGCTCGACCACGCACACCACTGCTGGGATGCGGCCACGAGCAAAGCCGGTCTGGATGCCTCGATTGATAGCGGCCTGCGCGTGTTCTGGTGCTACACCTTCCACGATTTGACCAACGGCTACGACCACGCGCAGCAGCTGGCCGTGGCGGAGCAGCTGCGGACCGACTCCCGTCTGGCAACCTCGCCCGCCTCGTTTGGCGTCGCCTACGACGGCTGGAACATGAGCCCGGCCGAGACGGTGCAGTCGGTCGTGGAGTTTATCACCACCAAGAATGTCCCTGTGTTGACAACGCACTCTCTGGGCGGGCCATGGGTGATTGACAACGGGCCGACCGTGCTCGAAAAAAACAAGGTGCTCAACACGCCCGTGCCCGTGGTCATCTCGCACGCGTCGTTTATGACCGAGAAGGACGTCGAGCTGCTGCGGTCGTCCAACCAGTACGTGTCCATCACGCCCGAATCCGAAATGCACTACGGCCAGGACAACGAGCACTCCCACGAAATCATGGACCAGTGCTGCCTGGGCGTCGACACGCACTTTACCTTTTCGACCGACATCGTCACGCAGGCCCGCATCTGGCTGCAGGCCACGCGCCGCGCGCTGTACCGGGAGACGTTGGCCACGAACAAGATTGGTAACCTCAATCCCTTTGACGTCGAGCAGGCGTTCTATCTCGCGACGGTCGCCGGCGGTCTCGCCCTGCGCCGCCCGGATCTCGGTGTCATCAAGGTCGGCGCCAAGGCCGATTTGGTCGTCTTTGACGGCGATTCCCCTAACATGCTCGGCTTCGTCGATCCCATCGCCGCCATCCTGCTGCACTCCAACGTCGGCGATGTGCGCCACGTTGTTGTTGATGGCAAGTGGCGCAAGAAGGACGGCGCTCTGCAGCCGGCCACCAACACGGGCGCCGGTTGGGCGGACAGCATCAAGCCCAAGTTCTTGGAGAGCGCGCGCGGCATCCAGGCGCAGTGGGCGGCCCGGCCGATCCCGACCATTGAGGGCGATTTCTTGGGGCTGACTCCGTACGCCGTCGTCAACAAGGTGAACGTGGAGCGGAAGTAGGAACACAGTGCATAGCAGGCAGATAAATTGAACCAAGCGAATAAATCCATTTATTACACTTCCCTAAGCAAACGTCCTCCATGCCTCCCGTAGAAAGTGGACGGCCAGATTGTGCGCCCGCACGTCGTAGCTCGGCATCAGCTGGTTCCCAAACAGCATCATGCGCCCCTTCTCCCGGTTCATTGTCCAAATCACATTCGGTAGGCCTTCGAAAGTCACGGTGCCTGCGGGCAAACCCGTGCCAGGTAGCACGTCCTCCGCCTCAAAGAGCGCACCCGCTACGGTCCAGTTGATCTTGTGCGGCGACGGGGAGGTTGCGAGTGTCCACGATTCTTGGTGAGGGACGCCCTCGACCAGCGGCATGACAAAACCATAGTTGGACGCCTCCGACAGGAACATCGTGTGGGCTGGGCTGCAGGGTGCCAGCTGTGGTGTGAAGAGCAGGTCGCGGAGCGCGGGGTCGCGGAGAAGCTTGCTGTCCGGCGACATGAGGTCGCCAAAGAACGTGGCCAGGTCCAATACACTGCATGTAATGCCGTACGTGATGTCGTCGCGGGCCACGAGCTTTCCGTCGGTCTTTGTGTCGCTCCCCTCGCCCGCCTTGCCGGCGGGCTCGCGGCCCACCACCTGCAGCCGCCGTTCAAAGACGTGCGGCGTGGTGGCAGGCCTGTACGTCGACGATGCCATGCCCAGCGTGCCAAACAGGTGCTTGTCGGCGTATGCGACGTACGTGGCCTCGCCGCCCAGCCGCTCGACAAGCAGCTGCACCATGTAGATACACCACCCATAATAAAAGCCCTGGCCGGGCTCAAAGAGAAGATGAGAGGTACGATGACGGACCAAATAATGCGCGTCGTCGGAGAACTCGAGGGGAGGTACAACCGCGTCCTTGCCAAAGAACTCGTCATAGTCGCTCATACCGATGCCGCTCGTGTTGGTCAAAATGTCGCTCAGAGTGATGTCGCGGGCCGGGGGTCGGGTGACGAGGGCGCCGTCTGGTCCTTTTTCGATCACCAGACACTTTTCAACCTCGGGAATGTATGTCTTGATGGCGTCGTCGAGGCCTACGAGGCCGCGCTCCACCAGCTGCAAGGCGGCGACTTTGGTAAAGAACCGGCCTGCCGAAGCCAGCGACAGTGTGCAATCGGGGTCGAGCGGCGGCGACGCGTCGTCCAGAAATTGGCGTCCGGCTGACCTGCGGTACAAGAAGTTTCCTATGATCATCATCAATCAGTACCTTTCTCGAGTACAGTTTGTAACTGTGATGCATACCCTTGTTGTCAATGACCATGGCCACGGCACCCAGTAGATGTCCCTCGACAGGGTCCGTCGCCCGAGCGAGTTCCGCTTCGAAATTCTCCATTTTTGAGTTGTTGCTGATGATTTCTTGTTATCTCTTCTCTTGCCTTTTCGTTCATTTCCACTTTCGCATGTTCTTTGGTACTACTAGCGGGACAGGAGAAAAGGCAACAAACGAAGCAGCGTGGGGTTTATCTACGACTCCCAGATCATCGTCTGTTACAGCGGTGCAGCATTCTCGCGCAATGGACGGGTCAAAACATCCGGCAAATAGCAGAACCAACAGACAAAAAAAGAGGTTAATATGCAATTCATCCACAACCAACAGCATAACAAACCATGTGAACATCCCGCGTAAACATCACGACACAAATTCCACACTGCGCTGTCTAGAACAACTCTGTCTACCCAATCTACTACTGTGATAAGAGAATTGTTAGCAAATGTGAAGGCTGACCCGATAAGGGACAAGAGCAGTGTCTCTCACGTAGAGACAACTTAAAATTCGCTTGGACGAAGACATAATCTCCCGTCTTCTGATTCAACTGACGTCAGCCCGTCTACGACGCACACGGTCCTTGCATTCTCAGCCTTGCATGTCCCCACCTTGTACACATTATGGCTGTCAGCCAACCGTCCGATCGGGTGTGTCCGTCAGCGGTCGTGGTTGTGGTTGTGACGTTCGATTGCCGGCGGCTGTTCTGCACCCGCCGTATATTTTGTGTGCAACGGTGCGCAAAGGCGGGCGGCGGTCTAGAACTAGAACCGAAAAGGCAAAGAGAAAAGGACGGAAATTGATTTTCTTCCCCTGCCAAGCCCACTGCCGTCTTTCCGTTTTTTGTGACAGTCACCGGCGGTGCAAACTCTGAAAGGCTGTGCATGTCTCTATCTCAAATTTTACCTCAGCCTCGCCAAATGCGGACAAGAATGGAAACAGACATGAAAATACTCATAATCTATCATTGACCGTAGTCGACCGTATGGTGCAGGGATTTTTGTTGACACGAGAAGGGGGGAAAAGCATGTCGCGCAACACTTATACGTGTGTGGGGCGGAGTAGTACTTCTACTCGTACTAATATTGTATGCGGGCATAAGTACCGACTAGCGGACTCTTATGTCTCCAGACTCAGAATGAATCATAATCCACCATCAGCCGTCGCGACGGCACGACCCACTTTAAAGTCGGGGTCCAAACGTCCACTTCGAACGATATCGAAAGGGATACAAATATTGACAACAAGCCGGTCGTGTCTCACAATACTTTCCTTTCTCATCATCAGACTCGCCACTTCCTTCTTACCATCAGTCAACCTTCTCATGCTCAGCACACACTCTACAATGTCGAGTGACGACCCATCCAAGCTCGAGCCGCCGGTCGAATCCTCTCAGGTTGACCCCTGCAAACTCGACGATCCTCCCTCCACGGCCGGCGACGGCATCGACACGTCGTCGACCAAGTCTTTGCCCCATTCCATCAAGTCGCCCGATAACTTCGTCTACAACGACAACGATGGCACCGAAGCGCACCACCCGGCCCTGGAACAGCGCCACCATTATTGGGTTGTTCGTCGGCGGCGGTCTGCTCTCCATCGTGTTTGCTTTGTGGCAGGTCCGCCAGGGCGACGCCGCCATGATCCCGCCCCGCCTGCTGACGGAGCGCTCCATGCTCTTCTCGTGCACCGCCGAGTTTTTCGCCATGGGTGCCATCTACATTTCGATTTACTACCTTCCCGAGTGGTTCCAGGTGGTTCGCGACGCGTCCTCCACGCAGTCCGGCGTCATGTACCTGCCGCTCGCCCTGTCGGACGTCTTTGCCGCCATCGCCACCGGCCTGTCCCTCAAGTACGTCGGCTACCCCAACGTCTACATCCTGCTAGGCACGGGTCTCATGAGCATCGGCTGCGGCCTGCTCACAACGCTCCACCCGGACACCTCGCACACCCACTGGATCCCCTTCCAGGTCTTGCAGGGGCTGGGCGCAGGCATGACCGTCTCCATGCCCTACGTCGCCACCCAGGCGGTGCTCAAGCCCGCCGATATTCCTGTGGGCACCGCCACCTTGCAGTGCTTCCAGTTCTTTGGGGCGTCGGTGCTCTTGGCCGTCGGCGAGTGCTTGTTCCAGAACCGTCTTGTGTCGCAGTTGGCCACGTACCACTTCGACTCGACCGAAATCGAGACAATTTTGTCGGCTGGCTCCGCCGCCGTCCGCAGCGTCGTTCCCGCCGACCAGCTCGCCGACGCTCTGTTGGCCTACAACGACGCCATCACCCACACGTTCTACTTGGCTGCAAGTGTGGCTGCCGTGGCCCTGTTCTTGTCGCTGGGTATCCGCTGGAAGAGCGTGAAGCCGCCAAAGCAGCCTCCGCAGGCCGAGGAGAAGGCGTAAGCTTTCTCTGTCACCGTTCACTGTATACTACACTACACTTTGTTCCAAGCAAGCGCTTTTTTTACACTCCTCTTTTTTTAGATAATACTATGTTCTTAATTCATAATAGACTTTGTTACTTGACATATGCTCCCGTTCAATTTAACGCTTCTGCTCCTGTTGACCTCATGGATAGGTGTATGTCGACTGCGGTGCCGATGTTGATGTGGCTGCTGCCGTCGTCTTGGCCGTCACTGTCGCCTTCGTCGACGTCGCCACCAGCGAGTACGGCGCGTGCACCAGCGCAAAATAGAAACCGTACGCTGAGGCCCCACCGGTGTCGGCAAAGTGGATCAAATACGTGTCGCTCGTGAGGTCGGCTGCCGGCGTCCAGACGTACGAGCCACCAGACAGGTTGCCTACTGGTCAGCGGTGAAGGCAGATAGAGAAGAATACGGAGGAGGACTTACTAGCAAACGTCGTGACGTTGGTGAAGAACGGCTCGGTGCCGCCCTTGAGGAGTGTCAAGCTGACCGGGCCCGACGCATCGGCCCAGGTAATGTTGAATGGGTGGCCGATGGAGATGTTGTAGAAGTTTGCATTCGTAAAACTAAGGGCGTCGACAGAGGTGGCCGCCGCAGCGGCTGCCACGAAGACGAACGACAACTTCATGATGGGTTCACTGCGCAATGGTGTACACGGGCGTGGGAGAGAAGCTTGAACTGGCGTCTCCTAATAAATGTCTTCAAAGTGTCTCTTCTGCTATATGTATGTACTACTGTGTAGTCTTATTTTCTGTGCTCCTGTGGGATATCAAAGTCATGTGTTACAGACTTTCCTATTTTGGTAATATCACGGTCAATCTGACCAACATCACGTATACGACAATGAAACGGCGATACCCAAACAATCCTAGCTCTGGGTGGTATTGTGTCGATATGCAGCTTGTTTGAGTCCCTCCGCAATTGGGCCGATCTTCCGACTCCGATTGCCACCTCGTGGCTTCCCCGCATATGGGAAGCTTGCTGCCGACATATCACAGGACGTCGGACGGCCATCCCGCTGGCACGTTTTGACAGGTCGCTTGGCAGCTCCGGCTATGCGGCAGACCAAACTCTCCCGCACAATGCCGATCGTTTCTCCATTTTCATCTACGCATATCAACTCTCCTCGTCGTAACTTACAGAGCTTACAGATCAGAAATTAGACGAACATCTTAACACCGTCGATGCAACTCCACGGTTACGCGGCAGCACTCTGGTCCCATGCCTATCTGACATATCGCGGATCAGTTGACATCACCGCGCTCTTTTCCAAAACTTCCCCGCACAAAGCTTGTTTCCCCACGGGGTATCTCGAAGTGTCTATCACCGACCATCACCAACTACCACGCAAGGGAATCTTTAACCGGTCGTGATATAACCTTATAAGAAGCGATGTTGGAAAGCAACGACACACGACGACGATGCGGCCCGACTAGACGGACCGATTAGACGGCAATTTCAAGAATCACTTCCCATCGGACGGCGACGATGCATAAAACTACCCTGCCTCCGTATGTGGCCGGCGGCCGATCCCGCGATATGACTGTGCGCCGGACGGAAGTATACAGGCGCAGCTCGCTTCGACTGACAACATAACCGACGTCCTCCGCTCGCCTATCTTATAAGTCATCGAGTGGATGATGGACATCTTCATATTCATATCGACGTTTTCAATCACGCTTCTTTCCTGGACGTCCTCTACCTACACTCCACACACATCATGAGGCTTTCATCGCTGCTTCTCGCCGCCCTGGGGTGTTTGCCTAGACTCACCGCCGCCCAGGCAGCCTTCAACTTTACGGCCTTTACGCAGCTCAACGCCTCGTACACACAAGGTAATGGCTCCTTCCTGGTCGGCGTCGGCAAGGTCGATATCACGCCCGAGCCCAACCCACAGTGGCTGCCCCTCAACGAGTACGCCTTTGAGCGGATCTATGTGCGCGCCATCGTCTTCCAGAGCGCTGGTGTCTACGGCGCGATCATCAACTGCGAGGCGGCCACGGCGGCCGATGAGGTCTATACGTACGGCAACAAGTACGTCGCGGACCTGCTGAATACGTCGACAAGCAACGTCCTCTTTGGCTTCACGCACGCGCACGGGGCCGGACCGGCAGGGAACGTGTCCGGTTTGAGCTATGGGGGCGGAGGAATTAATGGCTACGAGAACATTGGACTTGCAGGTCTAGCGGCGGCCAAGATCGTGAGTCCGCCTTTCTCACTGTTTATAGGTACTCAGCTAACAGCTAGATAGGCATTGACCAACATGCGCCCTGCCAAGGTCGGTTACAACAACGGCACCGCACTCTTTGGCGTCAACAGCTGCCACATCAATTCTCTTTCGGGCCGCTGGACGCAGGCCACCAACACGAGCGGACCCGTCGACCACAGCATCCAAGTCCTGTCGTTTGTCGGCCGCGACGACGGCGTGCCCATTGCCACGTGGACCAGCTACGCCATGCACCCGGTCAACTCGTATCTCAGTGGGTACACCAATGGCGACTGGCCGGGCGCCATGATGCGCTGGATCGAGCAGTCGTTTGACGATCGCGACGATTTTGTGGCCATGATGTCGTTGTCGGCATCGGCGGACGTCAATCCGCTGGCGCGCCGCACATCGGCTAACAGCCTAGCGGCCCAGCAGAACATTCCCATCAGTGGTCTGGAGAGGACACAAGAACCCGTCGAGGAGCCGCTGCGGGATGGCTACGTCCCCATGAAGATCCCGCAGGTCAAGTACTCTAGGCAGTTGCTCGACGTCCTCCAGGCCATGGGCATTTTGCTGGGTGAAGAGACGATCCGCCTCATGAGCACGACCCAAGACTGGCACGATAATCCCACGGTCTACAGCCGCCAGGCGCTTACCACATGTCCCGGTCGGGTCCGTCTTGACGACGCCAGGGAAGGTGTCCCGGGCGTCTACACCACCGGCGGCACCGAGAATCTCATTAGGACCGGCATCCTCGCGTTCGATGACATCGTCCTTGCCTGCGTCGGCAGCGGCATCTACACCGACATTGGCTACGCCATCAAGGGCAACAGCACCCTGCCCAAAACCATGGTCGTGGCCATGATCAACGGCCAGACCGCCTCGGGCTATCTGGTGTCGGCCAACGCCTGGGAGCAGGAAACCTTCCAGGCCCTCAACGCCAAGATTGCGCCCGGGCCCTGTGGCCAGCAGAACGTGTCGCTGCCGCTGGGCGCCATGATTGCACATTACCAGCAGACGTACCTAAGCTAGTGGAGGGTAGGATAAACAAACATTTTCCATGCAGCTGATGATTCATGGCAACCATATTCAGATCATACTTGAGTAGTCACGGAAAACAAATTACTCTTAAATGTTGATGAAATCATAATTTACAGAAAAGAAAACGAAGACAACATCACAATTTTTCCTAATAATACGATATTTAAGCTATATATGAATGTCTGTCATGGTAGAAGTATGTGTGCTTTAATTCTGATGAAAGAATGATTTGCAAATGATAAAATAATTAGAAGTAAAACTGAGAAAACAAATATTTCAAAGGGAAAAAGGAAAAAGGAAACCAAATCAAAATCAAAATGAAGAACAACCGAAGAATAAAACCAAGAACAACCCCAAAATAATTAGTTACTCCCACGGTCCTTCCCATTCTGGCTCGGTCTCAGTTCACAGGGATTGGTCGCGCCTGTGCTCTATGGTTAATAGCCAGAGCACGAAGCTCACGAACCAAGATATCGTACGCAGGGAGCGACCCAGACCTACTCCACAACGCCGCCATCGATCGCTGTGCCGTGTTCGGGGCCGTGTCTGTGTCTCCGAGAGGGACAATTCTCTTTCGGATCCTTTCGGCCTCGGTGATTTCGCGAGACCCCACCCGGAGAGGAAATTCACAATCTATGTAAATAGAGCCGGTTAGAGGTTAAGAAAAAACTCGATGGTGTTAGAGAAAGCAGTAGTAAAGTAGACTTACCTCGCACGTTCTGTATAAAGACACGAATTGCATCGTATTTTACTGGCCACGCCTTGGCGCTTTCGTCTAACAGATGCGACAGACCCGGCTGTGAGGAAGAAGTGGGATTAGTTGGGAGTTGATGGTATGCAAATGCAAATCTTCGACACCGAAAAAGACGTACTTGGTGTTCTCCATCGTTTGGATCACGATACAGCTCCAAACTGCCGCCAAGCAGCCAGCTCTCGGCACAGCGACCGCTCTCCCCTGCATCTCTGTCACGTTGACTCAGGCTGTAGTTGAGATACGAGACCGTTGGCGGTGTGTTCACCGCCCTGTTACCGACGAGGTACGCCGTCAAGGCGTGGCAGGACTCGTGGAAAAATGCCGCCCCAAATGTGAACAAAAAGGTATCGTAGTGGTGCTTCGCCTTTATCTTGGCGTCTTCCTCCTCGGGGTTTGGCCGGCCGCGTGCCGATGGCTGCCACGCTCCATGAACGAGTTCACAAGCTATTCGTCGGAAAACACCGAGCGTTTCCGGCAACAATTAGTAAGTGGTGATGAGTATGGAGATACCACGATAAGGGGAAAAAAGAGAGAACCCAATAGGTGTGTAGTTACCCCACCACACCACATTGCACCACAGACGCGGCGGTTCAATTCCTGACTACCATCATCACTTCCGAAATCGAGACGATTTTGTCAGCTGGCTCCGCCGCCGTCCGTAGCGTCATTCCCGCTGACCAGCTCGCCGACGCTCTGTTGGCCTACAACGACGCCATCACCCACACGTTCTACTTGGCTGCAAGTGTGGCTGCCGTGGCCCTGTTCTTGTCGCTGGGTATCCGCTGGAAGAGCGTGAAGCCTCCGAAACAGGCTCCGCAGGAGGCTGTTGAGAAGGCGTAGCCTTCACTAGAAGAATAGAAGGCGAAGCCTTCACTCGCCAAAGGCGAGCCTTCCAGGAGAGCATTCTCTCCATACACACCCTCACACATGTCTTTGAGCGAGCGTGCATTCTACGTTATGACCCTTTCTACGTTCTGATGGATACCATTGTTCCGAGCAAGCGTTTTTTTTAGACTCCTCTTTTTTGAGAGATTACTTTGTTTTATTATTATTATTATTATTATTCGCCTTTCTCAGCCAATCCTGGCTATTGGCGACTAGCTAGACAGAACCCTCCTGGGGAAAAAACTGTCACAGATCTAAGTGGGTGTGTGTTCTAGTTACAGGTGTGTGTAGTAAGCCACGAGTGGTTACAATAAACGAATAGGAAAATAATAAAACAAAATAAATAAAACGATTAGACATATAGGAAATGACCGATCGTGTATCGGTGTAGGTGTCGCTTTACGCTGGCGTCGGTGACCTCTCTAGCTCTCTAGCGAGGTCGTACTCCGTGAGTCTCCCGCTCCGAATAAGCCAGCGGAGGAGTGGCCGGGCCGTGAGGCCCGTCTGTAGCCGGCGGTCTAGGTCCGCCAGCGTTTGTGGCCAGTCGGCCGGCCGTGGTGGTGCCGTTGTACAGGATAGGAGGACGTGGGCCGCCGTCTCCTCCCCGGCGCCGCAACGGTACGCCGGCGAGTCGACGGCCCCCCTCTAGGAGAGGTAGGCGTTAAGGCCGACGTGCCCGGTGCGAATCTGCGTGAGGAGGCTGCTTTCGGCCTTGGTAAGGTGGAGGTGGCGGCGCCGTACAGCCTGTGACGTCCAGCACGGCGTCCGTGCCGCGAAGGATCCTGCGGAGTGGCCGTTGCCGGCGTCTTGTTGCTAGCGGGTCTTCCAACGGTCGGTGACGGCAGTCTAGTCTGTCTCATCGGGGGTAGGCGGCGGGGGCGGGGCGGGGATAGGCGCGTAGTAATTAGTGAACGGTCGGGGGCGATGGACCGCGCCCCGGATAGCTTGGGCTTTCGCCTGGTAATCTGGCCGGGATAGAAAGACGGCGCGGTGGTACGCTAGGTAGAGGTTTAACGGTGGTATACCTGCCTCGGAGTGGAGGAGGTGGATAGGCGTGGATCGATAGGCTCCGAGGACGGTACGGAGGTAGCCGTTGAAGATAGTGTCGAGGGAGGTCGTCGGCCGGCGGTTACCCTTCTCCGGGAGGAAGACACTCGCCCCGTAGGCTGCTGTGCTCCGGAGCACTGCCGTATAAATCGTACGGGCCTACGGGAGCGTACAGCCCCACGTCTTCCCGGTGAGTCTCGTGAGGGCGTAACTTTGCGTAGTGAGACGGCGTTTTATTTGATGTAAGTGCTTCCCAAAGAGGAGCTTCCTGTCGAGCCAGATACCGAGGAAGCGGGCCGACGGTTGAGGGGCTAAGGCGGTGTTACGGTCGAGCGTGAGTGTCGTCTCCGGGGCCTTATGGGTACGGGAGAAGTGGAGGAGTTCGGCCTTGTCGTGCTTAAATATAACTCCTCTCGGTCGTGCCCATCTTGACACGGTAGTCTACGCCTCCCGTAGGAGGTAGTAGTAGAAGCTTGTCGTACGGCCACTCGCGAGGAGGTTAGTATCGTCTGCGAACCCGATGGTAATAATCCCGTGGTGGCGGCGGAGGGCTTGGTAGAGTGATGATGTGAAAAGGATAAAGAGAATAGGGGATAACGGGGACCCTTGTGGGACGCCGGCGGTGACGTGGCGTGCCGGTAACGTTTTCCCATCGAAGGCGAGCTCCGTGGTCCGGCCCGTTAAGTAGTTAGTGACCTAGTTAATTAGCTAGGTCGGGAGGTGAAGGGTATGTAGCGTATAAATAAGCCACCCGTGGTGGATATTATCGAAGGCACCTTAAATATCGATTTATAAGAGAGACGCCGTGGCGCCGTCGCTCTACGCGTACCGTACGGCGTCGGTGAGGAGGCGGGCCGCGAGCTCCGTCGACCGGTAGCGCCGGTTGCCTATCTAGCCCTCCGGGAGGAGGTGGTTATCTTCTGCCGTCTCGGCGAGCCGGCGGGCCACGATAGACTCGATAACCTTACCGACTGTGCTAAGGAGTGCGATCGGGCGCCAGCCCTTTGCTGTCTATCTGACTTCGGCGGTTTTACCGGGTTTTGGGATAATAATTGTGCGGGACGCCTTGAAGTGGGACGGCTAGTGGCCGTGGCGGAGGCTGGCGGCGGCGATGTTACGGAGCTACGGGAAGAGGGAGTCGCCGTAGGCCCGGAGAAGTGCGTTTGATATTTGGTCCGGCCCGGGGGCCTTTCGTGGGGACGTACGGTGGACCGCCGTCGACACGTCGTCTAGAGACACGTGTTGGCTAATAAAGATACGGCCGTGGGGCGCCGGGGGCACCGGGGGAGGAGGTGTGGCGTCTGGAGTCGGGAAGAAGCGGCGGCAGAGGATTCTAGCCTTGTCGTTAAAGCTCGTTACGTGTGTGCCGTCAGGGCGCTTTAACGGAGGGAGGATTGGTGGCACGGAGGGGACGTGGCTCCGGGAGCGAGCCCACTTCTCTAGCTTCTATAAGTCTGTGTCTTTCGCCGAGGCCCTATATAAGACGGCCCGCCAGTGGCGTACGCCGGCTTGGCGGAGGGCGCGTCGTTGAGCTCGTCGTGCCTCTCGTACGGCGTCGTGAGCGGCCGTAGATTGGTCTCCGGCCCGTACTCTCCTTTCCGCTACGCGGAGAGTGTCGGTGGCGGCGGCGGTGGCTTCGTTCCAACCGGGGAGGCGTTGCCCACGGGGGGGTGACTTAGCTGGGACGCACGCGTGCATAATGCCGGTGAGCTTACCGATAAGGTCGTCTGTTTGCCGTTCGAGTTCGGTGATAGAGTTGGGCGGGGATGGCGTGGGGAGCAGAGTCGCCCGTCCTAGGGCCGCGGCTCTCTCGGTCTCTATACGGGACCAGCAGAAGCCGTCTGCCGGCACCGGCGGTGTCGTTGCTGGTATAAGACAGGCCTGTGGCGTGTGGTCTGAACCAGGCCAGTCGAGTACGGAGTGTGTAGCTCGGAGGAGTGGCGAGGCCCACGTGTGGTCTATAGTAGAAGGCCGGTGGTGGGACCGGCCGCCTTGTGGTTGCCACGTCGGTGTACCCGGTGGCGTAAGTAAGGATAAGTCCCACTTATCCGCGAGGTCGAGGAGGACGTCGGCGTGTTCGGAGGTCCGCCCGTCGGTGTCCCAGAGCGGGTGGTGGAGGTTTACGTCACCCATAAGGACGACGTCTACGTCCGGGCCGGGGTGTGGTTGGGCGGCGAGGCGGGAGAGCGGCGGGTCCCACGGCCGTGGGCTAGGTACGAAAGGTTCGTTGTAAACGCCGTAGATATGAAGGGGGCGTGGCCCTTGCGTATAGATAGTAATATGGATAAGGTCTTCTTCGGCGCTATATTCCCAACAGGATAGCGGTAAGCTTTTCGCCACGTAGCCGGCGAGGCGGCCCTCTCCGGCCTAGAGCTTGTGGTATTTACCGGAGGCCGGTCCCGGCGCGTCGCCGTTCGTCGTCTTTACTATTTCTTGTAGGAAGAGGACGTCGGTACCGAGGGTGTCTGAATAGTGGAGTGTTGTCCGTGCGTGGTGGTTGATTTTATGTATATTCTATGAAATGATCACTACTATTAGAGGGATAGGGGGGGGAGTTGTGGTGTATGTGTTACGGTCGTTATATCGGGGCGGGCGGGCGGTATACGGCGGCCCGTGCCGTTAGCGTCGTGGTATTCGGCGAGGGTAGCCCGGTAAAACGGGCAGGTACGGGCGTAGGCCGGGTGTGGTTCCCGGTAGTTCGGATAGCGTCTCTCTTCCGGGGGCTTGTCGTAAGAGAGGCTCTCGTAGGTACCTCCGTAGTGGGCGTAACGGGGGGGCTTTCGGCAGCTGCGCGCCTCGTGCCTCCACGTCTGGCAGCGGTGGCAGATTTGCGGCCGGGTGTCTTGTCTATACGGGACGGCGCGGTAGAGACAGTAGTCGAGGATAATACCTTCCCGAATAAGGAGTGCGGCGTCGGCGTTGGTGGCCACCGTGAGGCACAGGCTGCCGGGGCGGGCCGGCGGGCCGTCCTTCCGAATCATGGGGCGCGTTTGGAGGACCGGGCAAGGAGCGTTTAGTCTGTCGTGTATATTTTTCGGTTCGAGGAGGAGGGTGGCGGCCGGTACGCCGTGGAGGACGACTTTCGGGCTAGTGATTGTGACGTCGGCGCCGAGGTTATCGGCCCAGGATACGTCCTTGACGTACCACCGGTCTGTTCCTCCGGGGAAGACGACGGCGTTGTCGCCGCTCGGGAGCTGGCGTACGGCGACGGCCTGTACGCGGTTACCGGCGACGGATTTGACGGTGTTGATAATGGTCTCGCATGACGGAGGTGACGTCATGCGGCTGGTGCGGAGGATAACCTCCTCGCGTGGTGGTGGCTTCGTTGCCGTGGTGTTTGCGTTGCTGTGGCGGTCGCTTGTTTGTTGTGGCAGGGGGGTGGTTTGTGTATTGACGCGGGAGGCGTATATGGCCGGCGTGGCCGTGGCGGCTAGAGGCGGCGCCGTGGCGGCGCGGAGTGCTTGCGAGGTGACGGTGTAGAAGAGCTGTTGTAGAATCGTGTCGACGGCCGAGCCGGTGAGGGGGTCGGCTTCGTGCACGATGGCGAGTGCGGCTGCCAGGGCGTCTG
>WNYF01000223.1:0-15721 GCA_021396225.1 Sporothrix inflata
GGCGCCGCCGCCGCTGCGCTGGCGCTGCTGCAGCCACGGGCTCCAGCGGCTGGGGCTGCTGGCGGCGGCGACACCGGAAGGACTGCCGAATTTTGTAGCGTTCGCCGACGCACTCGCCGACAGCGTGGGCGTTTCGTTGAGCGCACCATCGAGGGCGTGGCCGCTCGGCTCGGTCAAGCGGATCGATCCCCGACGGGCCTTTTCTTGCGGCGTGAGCACCTCGTTGGCCAGGTTGGCGGGCACATAGTCCTCCTCCAAGAACCAAAACTCAGTGTCCCAGTCGCGGTCGACCTTGGGCACGCTGCTGCTGAGCAGGCGGGGTTTGGCGTAGCGGGAGGCGCTGGAGTGCATGATGCGTTTGCCGCCGAACTCGTCCAGGGCGGAGCCGTTGAGGAGGGAGGCGGTTTTGGGGAGGTGGGCGGCGTGCTGCGGGTGTTGTTGTTGCTGCTGTTGTTGTTGTTGGGCCGCCAGCAAACCGGCGAGGTTGGACGGCGAGAGATGGTCGCCAAAGGCCGAGGTGTGCAGCAGCTTCAACGTCTCCGAGGTGCGCTCGTCCTTGGCGTTGTGCAGGGAGGGCGTGGGCGATTCGAGGCCGAACTTGGAGGGGACCGAAGAAGGCCAGGGCCCGTAGCGGGCGGCATGCGAAATGCCGTTGGAGTCGAACGAGGCGGGCAGGGGCGCGTCCATGACGGAGAGGACGTTGGCGTTCATGGGGGACAGGCCGAGGACGCTGCGGTGTTGCTGCGGGGTCTGGCCTTGTTGGCTTTGTCTCAAAGCCTGGCCCAGACTGCTCGTGCCGTTGTGGTGGTTGCTGTGGCCGTGCAGGTCGTCAAAGCCGGGCCCGGGCGACGAGCCGTAGGCCGAGGTGGGGTTGGATGCATACGTGGTGTCGACGTTGACCTCGTAGCGGTCGTCCGACTGACCCGCTGGGGGTTGTTGTGCCGGCGGGCCTTGCTGCGGTTGTTGCTGCTGCTGCTGCCCCGCGTTCAGGAACGAGTTGGTCAAGGCACTGTTGGACGGCTGCATGTAGGCGGCCGGGTTGACGCGGTTGCCGAGGCCCAGGCCGGCATGGCCGTGGCCGGGACCGACGGGCGCCGTACCGATGATGACGCCATTCTTGCCGTAGGTGACGCGGCGGCCGTCGGGCAGCAGGTGCATGTTGGCGCACTTGGGGCCGAACTTGCAGTTGCCCTTGGCAAAGTACTTGCAGACGGTCTCGATGGCGGTGCCAATGTCGTGGCTAAAGGGGCACGAGTTGCCGGCCTGGCAGGCGCCCTGGCGGAAGAACTTGCACGGCACGTGGGAGGTGTCTGTGAGAAACGTGTGCGTTAGTGGTGTTATCAGTGGTGGTGAGGATCGACGCCGGCTTGAATGGAGGGGCTAATCGCCTCTCGTCAATGGCACTTACTCGGTGGACTCCGCGGCCCGTCGAAGCGGGCCTGTGCGCCGGGCATCGGGCTCGTGGCATCGTGTGGGCCGCCCTGTCCTTGTCCTTGTTGTTGGCCTTGCTGTTGTGGCTGTCCTTGGCCTTGTCCCTGTTGCTGTGGTCCTTGGCCCTGCTGCGACAGGCCGTTGTTCTGGGCCCCAATCGTCAGGCTGCCCGACCGCGCGTGGCGGAACTCGGGCTGCATGGCGGAGGAGGAGGAAGAAGAGGAGGAGGTGGGGAGGGGAGGGGGGGAGGAGGTCGATTGAAATGTTGTCGATGTCGTGGAAGAAGACGATGTGAATTGAAACGCGGGGATGCGGGAACGCGGGGTGGGCGTGGAGGGGGGAGACGCCGTGTGTCGTCGGTGTGTCGTCGTGCAGTGTGTCGTGTGTCGTGCGAGGTTGTGCGAGAAGAAGAGCGGAAGACGAAAGACGAAAGACGACAGACGAATGGAGACGGACGATGGAGAAGGGGCCGAATGGTTTGGCGTAGGAATTTCGGAGGGCGGGCCCTCCAGGCGTTCGGCTCCTGGGTACAGTAGGCTTTTCTTAGTGTCTCGTTTTGCTGTATTTTTTGTCTTTTTCTGCCCCGTAGCGTCGTGGTTTTGCCGTTCCTTTGGGTGGAGGTGGTGTCTTTGTGCGAGAACGAGACCACTGTGCACAGTGGAGCGATAGCGGGTTTGGCGGCAGCTGTGGGCGGTGAACGGGACAATTGGTGCAACGGGTGCAACTGGGGGGTAGACAATGGGGAGCAGGAAAGAGGAAGGAGCACGAAATAGAGGAGGCGGTGACGAGCGGCGGGGAAAGAGAGCTGGGGGCCAAGAGCCAAAGAGCAGAAGCAGCGAGTCACAGCGAAGGAAAAGTCGTGCTCGGCCCTGGGGCTTGGCCTGGGGGCCAGGGAATGTGACGGGAAAGAGGGGTTGATGGTGGCTGTTGGTGGTCTTGTAGCGGCCCTTTTCCTGGTCCAGGGGGTTGCTTTGAAGCGCCCTAGGGTGTCTTTCTAGCGCTCCCTTTGGACCTTTCAGGGGGTGTTCGAGGCCTAGACTGGTCCGTGCAATGGTGGTGTTCTGGGGCGATAAGACTGATAAGAGCGCCCCAATCCGTGGTCTGGTGCAAACCCCAACTGTCAAGCACTAACGCCGGGAGGTGCAGGAGATGCACCGGACACACGGTGGCACGCGGTGGCACGGCTGCAGCGGGTAGAGGAAGTAACGAACGCGTGAGACGTGCGAGGCTGGCCGGGGATCCGCAGACAAGGACAAGAGACTGTGGAAAGAGTACAGGGATATTGAATGACCCCTCCAACGGTCGATAAGAGGTGCTGCGATTTGCTCGTGGCCGTGGTCGTGTGTGGTGCGACCTTGTTGGTCCTTGAGTCTTGGTGGTCCAGTCGATGGCACTAATGCAGCCCTCCAGCCTGGGTTTGCGTGCAAGGCAAGGGAGAAAGACAGCTGAACAAGGTCTCAAGCGTGAATAGCGCCGTGGTCGATCCAGAGATAGGATAAATATAGCTCGGCGTGGGAGCGGGGCGAGATGTGCACGTATGACTTGCATAAAAAGGCGTGTTTGTCGAGATAAACGAGTGAAGGGCGGGATCGAAGAGGTGACCGCCCAGAATGGGTAGAGATTGTCGAATACAGGAAACGATGTGAGAGAAATGGCAATGAAGGACTGCGAGATTGCGTAGGCAAGCAGCGGAAAGGCGACAGTCGATAGAACGAACGTTGTAAGAACAGAGACGGGAACGACGGGAGACGGGAGATCGAAACGTGGGGGGGATACGTCGTAGCTGCGGGACGACTGGGGTAAACCGGGGACGTTGTTGGGGGTCTTGGAGGCTTGGAGCCAAACGACAGGGAGGCAGCAGGGAAAGGGAAGAAAACAAGAAAAAGGAAGCGTAACCGGATGTCCCAGAAAAGAGGACGCGCGGACCGGGTAGCAGGCACAATGTACGTGTAAGTGGACGAGAGAGTGGGCCAGAGAGTGGGAGGAAGAAGGAAGAGGCGTAGGGATAGATAGGGAAGAGGTAAGAGAGAAGCAAAAGATTAGGAAGAGTATGAGAAGAGTATGAAATGAGTAAATGAAGAATGAAAAAGAGGAGGGAAGGCACTTTAAAAGGAAACGAGATGCACGTCGACGGCGCAGGTGAAGTTGCGTGGACGACAGAAGGACTTCAAAATAAAGAGGAACAAGAAAGGCGAAAGAGAAAGGCGAAAGAAACAGGGATTCAGAAACTGCCTCGTCGACGGGGAGCAGCGGCGAGCGGCCTACTGAGTCAACCGTTTGTTTGTTGTATGTCTGTCATTTGTCTTTTTTTTGTCTTCTTGGTCTCCTTCTTGGTCTCCTTGCGTGAAAAAAAGTCGACAAATACATCACGAGACGTGGAGAGGGAAAGTCAAACGACGTGGAGGGTGGCCGTGCCCACCGACACGAGGCCACGAGTAGGAGGGAGGCGACACAAAGTTTAGAGAGGAGGAACATAAAATAAAAAAAACCCAAATAAGAGGGCGGCGGGAGGGAACAACGATAAACGAACGACCCCAAAAACAGGGCAGTCGAGGCACTCATGGCCGTCAAGGCCGTCAAGGCACATCACCAGGCCAGGCAGGAGGCGGATGGGGGGTCCGCCTTTTGCACCCTCGAGTGGCCGCGTCAAGAGACCAGGTCCCCCATGGGCGAGCAACCTCCAACAGGGCAGGTGAGACAAACGAGACAAGAGAGACAAAAAGACGGCAAGGGTAGGGGGTTTACGAGCGAAATGCATCGGAAAAAAAAGATAAAATACAGAGAGGCGCGAGCACAGAAATAAAAGTAGAGAAGAGACAAAAAAGAAGAGACAAAAGGATGCGGACCAGCCATCCGGTGAGAGACGTCTTAAGGAATTGCCTGATTAGGAAACCCTGCAATATCGGCAGAGGAGACAGATGATGACGAAGGAAAAGGCCGACGTCCTCATCGGCTTTGCCTTCT
Organism: Sporothrix inflata; assembly: GCA_021396225.1. Classification (NCBI taxonomy): domain Eukaryota; kingdom Fungi; phylum Ascomycota; class Sordariomycetes; order Ophiostomatales; family Ophiostomataceae; genus Sporothrix; species Sporothrix inflata. Next base: position 4,396 of record WNYF01000223.1, read on the forward strand.
TTTCATCGCGCTGCACAAATCCTGTACGAGGCCGGCTGGGGTTGCCCTTGTAGATCGGTGCTATTTTAGTATTTATTTACTTCTGCATCTCCTGGACCTGTTTGTCAGCCTTTTTACTGTGGACGCCTTTGTGCCATCTCACAAGACACCGACCAAAAAGGCGGCTGCGGTCGTGCCACGGGAGATTTTGTGAGCAGTCGAGAGGGACAGACCAAATCCTATACGACTGACCAACGGGTGTACGACATACACGGGGGAGGAAAGGACACAGAAACCACAGCCTCGCGGATCGACCGGTCGACGGATAGCTGCAGGAGCAGAACGGAAAGAAGAAAAGCGGATACGGACGGCGAAAAAGAACGATCGGCACTGCGTTTGCATGCACATCCTCCCTCACGCCTGCCTGCACCTGCACGTCGTATCGCCGGCAGAGGAAGAGCAACGTCGCAGTGAACAGTGGACGGCAAGACACACATTTTTTTACGATCGCGGGAGGGTGTACCGCCCAAGTGCCGGGGCGATGTGATTCTGCAGCGGCTGCAGCGGATGCCGGACGTGACGTCCTGTTTCTGTCTTTCTTTTCTGTCTTTCTTTTGTCTTTATTTTTGGTCTTTGATTTCTGTCCCCATTTCCTCCCCGGAGCACTCTCTCCTGAAATGCAAATGGAAAAAGGAAAAGCAAGACAAAAACGAGAAAAACACGATACGAGCACGCTTTTGTTTCCTTCCACGTTTCTTCATGTACGCTCCGCACGCTGCAGGCCCTCTATTTCGTGCCCACCCTCCCTGCTTGCCCACACACCCACAGGCATTCCCCAACCCACCCCTCAGCCTGCCCACCCCTCCACCAGGCGTCGTCCTCGTTGCAGCTAAAGAAAACTATTGAAAATAACACGTAAATGGCAACCAACAGACCTGATTTTCTTCCAACAGCGTCGATGATGTCTCTCTTTTCATGTCCTTGGCCGGGATCGGGCGCCTTTTGCTAGGTCCCGTGGCCGCTGTTGGTGCGAAAGTTAACAGAGGAAAGAATAGAAAAAGACCCGCTTCTTCACGTCCCGTTCCTTGCTGCCCCGCTCAGCCTCCCTAGTGGTAGGTTAGGCCATACTCAAATTCACTGCTCTCTCTCCGTTGGACATACAAATCGATACAGAGGCATGCATCCTTGGCATCAAAACCGCTGCTGCAGTCGACCGAAAAGGGGTGGACAGTGAAGAGTGTGTGGGTGGGGGGCGTCATGTGGTCTATCGAAGCCCTTCCAACGTCCATGTTTCTCTGATAGGTCGCCTTCCCAAACCGTGTGTGTGTCTGGCGGCCAACTACGGGCGCTGTCTCGTTTGCCATCTCTCATTGATTTCCATGTCCTTTTCCATGTCCTTTTTCGATGTCCTCGTCTTGAGATATTGCACGTGCCCGTCTCTAGGGTATCAGGACATCTTGGTAATTCGCGCTGAAGTGGTTTGCATGTTCGTATTCGTGTGGTTGTGCCTGCTCTGTTCTTGTGTTGATGCAGGCCCAGATTATTGTCTTTGCTTTTCTCGTATCGCACACGACGCCGCCCAGACGTGCGCGATGCCCGGCATCCAGGCTTCACCGATTCGCTTGTAGGTCGTCTGCGAACCGCCGGCTCGAGATCCTCTTTCCGCCGCAGCCTGTCGGTGGCGAGTACGCGTCGGGACCAAGGAAGGAATTCTGGACGAGGCGCACATACGCAACCTGCATGGCTTGGACGACCTGCACAGGTCCGTCCGCTCTTTGCCACGAACACGAGGATCCTAACACCACAAAAACAGAAGCAGCACGTACAGGCTTCAAAATCTGTCTCACGCAGTCCGACCACGCTGCCGCCGAGCGTCCGACCTGTGTTTTCACGCCAGCCAGCGGTCCGCCGCAGCCGGCCGCGCATGTCCACAAATGGCCACGAGCTGGACGCCCGTTGTTGGTTTCGAAGCCGTACGCCCGCTAGCCCGGTTATCGAGTGCGTGCGACAGAAGCAGGACCAGCAGCATCGCTGGCTCCGCCGAGGCTGGCACCCGCTGCCAGAGGTCGTAGCGGCGGCGCGAGCGGCGCGCAGAGCAAAAATGTCGAGAGTGGCGGCGAGGATCCTTTCTCTTGTCTTGTCTTTGTTCTCTGGTTTCCGTCCTCGACTTCTGCTGTCTTCTTCCGTTTCCTCCGAGCTTCCTCTTTCTTTATTTTCGCTCCTCTGTAAGTACTCATATTACAGCCAATCAAGCCAAGACAGACAATGGACGGAATTGTTGACGCCATCGCGGCGGGTGTGCGCGGACGGCGGCGAGAATGGAACAGTGGTCATTTCTCCCAAGGACACATCGTCCGCTTATACAATTATACTTGTGTGATAAAATAAGAAATAATCAACGGAATACTCTGGTCGTTTCTCTTCTACATTTCTATCTATTCTAGTAGTTGCCGACAAGGCTGGCATCGAGTCTCACGTGCCCAACTTGAAGCCGCAACATCGTCACAACCTAGGCAATCAGCGCCTCTGTGGCCTTTTGAATGCGTGCACTCAGATCCTTGTCTACGTGTGAGAATAGCTCTAGAGAATCGTTGATCAGTCCCGTGTCCACACATACATAGATGCAAGATGCAAGATGCAAGAAAGAAGCGCCACTTACCATAGACCATAGCTCGGAGCCTGGGGTACGTCACGGAGCGGAGATTGTCGGCAATGTTGCCAATGAAGCGGTCCTGGTGACCGGGGTCCCGCCCCAGAACAGCCCAGAGGCCAGCTGCCTGCTCAAAGTCCTGGGGGCCGAGCTCGGTCGTGAAGCTGGACACCTCGCCAGCCCACTTCTCGTGCTCCGTGAGCGTGCTCATGGTCCGGCCTTGCTTGGCCGTCTTGAAGGTCGTGGGCTGTAGTGTAGAACCGACGTAGTTGGGGTCAGCGCCGTAGTTGTCGGAGAAGTTCATGAGGCCGTCGCGCTCAAAGGGGCAGTAGACGGGCACAGCAGCGCGGTTGGTAGGGAGCTGCTGGTAGTTGACGCCGAGGCGGTAGCGGGCGGCATCGGGGTAGGAGAACATTCTTGCTTGGAGCACTGCGGGAGGTTAGTGACGACCAAGAAAAACGCAATTAAAAATGTAAACAAAAATATGGTGTGACACGAACTCGGATCGGCCGACGGCGCCCAGCCGGGGACCATGTTCGACGGCGAAAAGGCAGCCTGCTCAATGTCGGTGAAATAGTTTTGCGGCTGTGACGAGACATGAGAGTTAGTAAGCAGAGAATGCAAGTGCGAGCGGCTACATATGTGGGATGGCTTACGTTGCGATTCATCGTCAGGCGGCCAATCTGGCGCAGGGGAAAATCCTTGTGCGGCCAGACCTTGGTCATGTCAAAGATATTCCACTTGTACTTCTCAGCCTGCTCGGGCGACATGACCTGGACGTACACGTTCCAGACGGGATAGTTGCCCTTTTCGATGGCCTGGAAGAGGTCATCGACAAGGTAGTCCGGATCTTCGCCGGCCAGCTTCACAGCCTCCTGCCGGGTGAGATTTTTGACACCAATCTGTGTCTTGATGTGCACCTTGATGTAGGAAAATGAGTTGTCCTATTGGCGAGGCTTGTTAGCGGAAACGCGCTTAAATTGCATTTGTGTGAATAAATTCTTCTCACCTCCTTTGTAAACTTGTAGGTATGGCCACTGTAGGCGTTCATGTGGCGAAGCGAGGCGGGTGTGCCCCTGTCACTGAACAGATGGAAAAGCTCATGGATGCCTTCCGGGCTCCCTACGTGGAAGCTATAGTACACAAGGGTCAGTTCTCCGATGTTGCGCGCCGTGATGTGTTAAAAGGATGTACGAACTCCCAGAACTGCATACAAAATTAGCATAATATATTTGCACACAACATAGTCAGCGCAGACTTACCATATTGCTATCCGGCTTGTTGGTCCGAGGATGTCTCTTGTGAGACCGGTTGAGCGATGGAAACTTGATGGGATCGCGGACAAAGAATACGGGCTGTTCAAGTAAATGTCAGCAATTTATCGTATGGTATAAGGATCCGTTTTTGGACATAAGTGGATGGGTTATGATGAATAGTGAATGTGAAGATGCGCCGGCTTACCGTGTTGTTAAACACCCAATCCAGATTTCCTTCGTCGGTATATAGCTTCATGGCCCAGCCGTGAACATCACGAGTGGTGTCGGCCGATCCACGCTCAGGACCAACAGTCGAGATACGTAGGAGCACCTTTGTCTTTTTACCGATAGTGTTGAGGAAGCTGGCAGATGTGATATCGGTGCAGTCGTTTGTGCACTCGAACTCGCCATAGGCACTGCACAATTGTTAGCCTGGCTATTTCTTGATACCTGAGATCTTGACAAAATTACATACCCAGCTGCCTTGGCATGGACAACACTGCATTACAATGAGTTAGCTTCACTCCAGAGACTTTATTTCTAGAGGCGTGTGTAGAAGATCTGGGAGAGGCAATACTTGCCGTTCAGGGATTCTCTCGCGGGCGAAATGGGCCAGCGTCTCGATGAGCTGGGTGTCCTGAAGTAGGACGAGACCACCACCAGAGCCATTCCGAAGCTGGACACTGGTTGTGTTCTGTGGATAGGGGCATCCTGATCTGTTAGATATGACTTCAACTCGGACTCAGACTGGCCATTGGAGGCTACAACCTTCAGCAAGAGTATAGGTAGGCGACATTGTAACGGTTGCTTGGGTAGTTGAGGCTGAAAAGGTAGAGGAAGTAGATTCGTATGAAGCTCGAGCTTATACCTATTTTACGTGTAGAAGAAGCTGCAACATACGACTTGTTATAAGCCAAAATATCCGAAGACATGATCCCCAAAAACAAAGAAGAGCAAGAGAAAGATCAATGTTTATTAATGTGCAACTTCTAACACGCCTGATAATGTTTTCTTTTTTTGCTAGAGTAGCTGTTCATGTTTCCATACTGTGTACTTCGTACTACTATGGTAGATAAGTATTTCCTAATCCAGACGACTAATAGCGGAGCCAACACGATTCCATGTAGCATGCAGTGTGGCTTGCCACTTAATAAGTGCGCTTCGCGCCGTACGTTTTGCGCTTACCCTGTTTAGAAGGACTAAATGACCAATAGAATCGAGCCTTACATCGCTCAACGACCGCAGCCTTTCAGCTGCCGATCTTGCATCAGCGTATTGCCCGCTCAATTCAGGAACAAAGGAAATCTGGTCAGTCTACTGCAGGCCGCCTCGTTTATGCAAGGCCTTCCTGGCCGAAGTCGTACGATTTCAGTGATTTGCCTTCTTTCTGGCAGTGCCCAAAGCCAATAAAACGCAGGACAAGCAGGAGCCGTAAAGCTTTCGAGAACATTATTTTGGGAGCTGAGTCACGTCCGGCAGCCAAGCATCGAAGATCATGCACGCTGCGCGGCTTGCCCCTCTGGGTATCGTGAGTTTGGACAATATCCCTCCCGGAAATCAGTTACCGCTTTTTTGCAATACCGATGCCGCGACTTTTCAGAGTGCAATAGAGAAATAGACTACACCGGTGTTGTTAGTGTCCCCTGGATATTTTCTATTAAGTACTAGTTGTGAAAAGAACTACGGGTGACAAGGCCAGACATGTCGGCAATTTTGTAGTATAACGGTGGGGAAGTACATGGTAAAGCGAACAGACAAGCAATAACTATAGGTACTAGTTTGCGGCCGATACCACGGCCTGGATCGCCAGAAGAGCAACCCTAAACAAATTATCCGCCAACGAGCCGGGTTTTAAACGAAAATAAGTCCGGAAGCTCACGAGCTGCATCAAGGGGCGGGAATGGAGGCGTAGGATGGTACTAACGGAGATTTACAAAACGGGGAGTGGCAACATGGCGGCTGAAAGAATGTCCTGACGAGGAGACAGGTCGCCCGTCAGAGCCATCACAAGCATCATCCTAGAGCTCGGGACGTGCTGAGAGCGGGGTATGAGACGACCCGTATGTGTATTGTTAGGACTTGGACAGCTAGGACGTGGACAGCTAGGATGTGGGCATAGCTGGGCCGTACTTCTTATCAGATCGTTTAGAAACCAATAAACGACCTGTGCTGCCCGAGACTCCCCAGACTCGTACTTCCCCAGACGATACGTCTATCAGTACTACCCACTCTACCAGGCTAGTTATAGTCGTCGCTCTCGATGCTCTCCAGCATGCTCGCCGACGGCACAAAACAGGTGCAGCAGGGTGTCGACGCCCTGGGGCTTGATTTTGGCGAGATCTAACATGGGCGAGCAGGTACAGACAGAAGGACAGAGGGGCAGAGGGATAGAGACAGGACACTGCCAGTTGCAGGACCTGGACGAGGACGTCGATGTAGAGCAGTTTCGGGCGGCATGATGTCAGATATGGATGGACACCGGCAGTAGGTAGGACGATCAGGTTGCCCGTTGCGGCAAGACTAACGGACCAATCGGTTAGCCAGGGCTGAGACAGTCGTAAAAGTACGTGGCAGACGGGACTAACAACCCCCTGATACTAGGGCCCTAGTGCCATACTCCTATACTCGTTCTGATACCATTCTTCGGAGCTATCCTCCTGGTGTTTCTCATTCTCTCTTCCTGGCCTTTGCTCATGCAACCTTCTCAACGTCATCAACCTGCTATTCTTTCGCGGAGTTGATTTGGTGTTGGCAATTACTAAATGTTCTCGTCTTATTATTGGGACACTGAAAGAACCAACCAATGTCCAGGTATTTTCATTCCTGCACTGTCTTCTTTTTGCACCGCCGTCTGTATATGGCTGGCTGCTGGCAGGATGACCTGGGTATAGTTGGCCTATTGCATGGCTTTAGTCAGACCCCCATGGCCAGTGTAACCTACCGATGTTTATGAGTCGGGAAGTAGTAGCTGGCCAATCGGCCGATTATTGCGGCGGTTGTACTTTTCTCGTAAGCAGGCCCGCGTCACGTTAATGGCCGGCTCTAGCTGGAGGAACACGGCAGGAGGGTAACACGGAGAGGACGGTGGGAATAAAGAAACCGAGACAAAGGGAGAAAGGACGCAGGCACAATAAAACTGTAAATTCAAACACAGACACAAGAGATACGTACATCTGAGAAAGGTGTATATAAACCTGGTGACACCCTCGTCATCGAGATTGTCATGTGCAGACTTGACTGATTGTCAACGCAAGTTCTGAGAATATCACCAACTCGACTTCCTTTCATATCACTGTCTTTCTACTCCCGTCACTTAAACATTCATCCTCCATCATGTCTGTCCCCGACGGCTCGCGCTTCGACTTTATTGTCGTGGGCGGCGGCACTGCCGGCAACATTGTTGCGTGCCGGCTTGCAGAAAACCCCAAGGTGCGGGTGCTGGTGGTCGAGGCAGGCATTGGCACCTCCAAGGACAACGAGGAGATTCGGACGCCGGCCTTGGCCATGGACATCCGTGGCAGCCAGTACGACTGGGCCTACAAGACGACGATGGTGAAGCGGGACGACTATGAGCGGATCGAGAAGCCCAACACGCGCGGCAAGGCGCTGGGTGGCAGCTCGTCGCTCAACTACTTCTCGTGGGTGCCGGGGTCTAAGGGCACGTTTGACATGTGGGAGGAGTACGGCGGCAAGGAGTGGACGTGGGATCCGCTGGTGCCGTACCTGCGCAAGAGCGTGACGTACCACGACGACGCCGGTTTGTATCCGGCGGCGCTCAAGAAGATCGGCGGCGGCGGGCCGATCCCGATTGCGCATGCGGACCTGATCCCGGAGATGAAGCCGTTCCGCGACCTGGTGACCCAGGCCTGGAAGGGGACGGGCGAGCCGGTGACGGAGAACATCTTTGACGGCACGATGCGCGGCCTCGTGCACAGCGTTAACACCATCTACAAGGGACGGCGGTCGGGCAGCTTCTTGGCGGTCGCGGACAAGCCCAACATCACGATCCTGGCCGAGGCTTACTCCAAGAAGCTCATTATTGACGACGCCGACCGCACGGCCAAGGGTGTCACCGTGATCCGCGGCGGCAAGGAGTTCTCGTACTTTGCCTCGCGCGAAGTCATCGTTTCGCAGGGCGTCTTCGAGTCGCCCAAGCTGCTGATGCTCAGCGGCATCGGCCCGGCGCCCGAGCTCGCGCGCCATCACATCCCGCTGCTCGTGGACTCGCGCCACGTTGGCCAGCACCTGCTCGACCACCCCGGCGTGCCGTTTGTGCTCAAGATCAAGGACGCCTACTCCATGGACACACACATCCTGCGCAAGGGCCCGCTGCAGACGTCCGTGCTCTCGGCTTATGCCAAGGGCCACCAGGGCCCCATGGGCTCGCCCTTCCTCGAGCTCATCGGCTTCCCGCGCATCGACAGCTACCTCGAGAAGTCGCCCGAGTACCGCGCCGCCAAGGCGGCCAACGGCGGCCAGGACCCTTTCTGCCCCTACGGCCAGCCGCACTTTGAGCTCGACTTCCTCCCGCTCTTCGGCAGTGCCTTCCAGTGGCACTTCCCCCTCCCTACCAAGGGTAGCCACATGACCGTTATGGTCGACCTCGTGCGGCCCGTCTCCGAGGGCGGCACCGTCACGCTCAACAGTGCCGACCCCCTGCAGCAGGCCAACATCAACCTCAACTACTTTGCCGACGACCTCGACATCATTGCCATGCGCGAGGGCATCCGTTTTGCCTACGACGTGCTCAAGCACGGCGAGGGCTTTAAGGATATCGTCGAGGACGAGTATCCCTGGGACATGCCGCTGGACGACGATGACGCCATGAAGCGCACCGTGCTTGACCGCTCGCAGACCTCCTTCCACCCCTGTGGCACTGCCCGCCTGTCCAAGGACATTGCCCAGGGCGTCGTCGATGCCGGCCTCAAGGTCCACGGCATCAAGAGCCTGCGTGTGATCGATGCGTCCGTCATCCCCGTGATTCCCGACTGCCGCATCCAGAACTCCGTCTATATGGTGGCTGAGAAGGGCGCCGATGCAATCAAGCGGGACCATGCGGACCTGTACCAGTAGCTGTGTCCGGTCTGAGTGGCGTGTTGACGAATGGAATAACATGTTGATAGTTACTTAGTTTCAGAATGCCATTGTTTCTGTTATCAAAATCAGAGCTCAAATGATTGCTATTCAAAGCGACCACTCGTAATCCATCGGATTCTAGCCATTTGTCATTTGTCTTACTTCTTGTTCTTCTCGTAATATTGGCCATATCTCCTGCTGTTTCTGCTATAACTGTGGTAGGAGGTCCATCGTAGTCGGCACACCAGAAGCTTGCAACCCGGGCCCACGAATGTCTTGTTCTCAACTAAATACGGCGCCAGTGCCGACACGAGGCGCCAAGTGGTGGGGTGCTCTAGATTCTCTTGCTCTATTGGCCAGAGACTGATACAGTGCAGATCCCACTATTGAAGCCAATTCCTTGCCTTATATACTCCGTGCGATCTTGCGTTCGGCCAATCCGCACGGCCAGAGCCATTCGCAAGTGGCAAGCTGCCCGACAATGCAATTGCTCTGCGGTGAGGCGAATGGCCGCCGTCCAGCTCGTCGGCGTCCATTGCGAACCAGCTGCCCTTCTACCATCTTTTTTTTTCACACATATAGCGCGCCAGTGTCAGCCATTGATCGTGCATTGTCGGCAACCGCTTTGTCTCTGCAAGTTGCAAGTCAGCCAGCAGACGAGTCGAAAGAACCGACAAGTCAGCAGCAGCCAGTGCAGTCTCGGCCATGGAAGACGCAGAGCCACCGAGCTCCGGGAGCAGCACCGATCCGCTGCAGGAGCGCGCCTTTGAGTTTGTGCTGGACAGCAGCCAGCGGGGCGTCCGCAGCCATGCGATGAGAGAGTACTGGTAGGTGCTTCTTGGCCGTCGTGTCTCGGGCCTATACTAACATTGTCGACAGGAAGAAGCGCCACAGCCAAAAAGGCGAGGAGAAGGCCGGCACGCAGCGGCTGCGGACACTGCTGCCGCTCGGCCTGCAGAAGAGCAGCGCCGTCCAGCCGGCCCATGTCCTGCGGACCCAACCCCACGATATTCCGGATAGTCTAGGCGTGCCCGACACCCAGTCCCACGAGGCTGTGGGAGGGCAGCCGTCTAGCACTTCAGCTTCGTCCCGGATGTCACTAGTATCGGCAAGCTCCGCCAACTCGGACGCGGCCATGGTGGCGTCTAGCCTCTCGGGCGCCTCCTCCGACACGCCCCCGGGCGTTCCCGGGGGCCCCGCCGGTCTAGGCGGAATTCCCACGCAGGCTCTGACCGGCATGGAACACGCTCTCGGCGCTGGCCGCCTCGACCCGTTCGACATGTTTCCTGTGACACTGACGGCCCAACACCACAAGCTGTTGCACCACTGTGCGTATCGTGTTTGCTTTTATTTCTTCCATCATGCTTTGTTGTCGTCCTCATTTCCTTCTTTGTCATCTCATTCATGCGCCCTCTTAGTTCATCCGTTCCTTGTTGTTCCTCATCTCATCCCCCCTATCAACTCATCCGCTCCCCGTACTGACCCCCTCCCAGGGCTCAGCGCCCACGCCACCATGATGTTCGAGCCTCTGACCGTCTCCTCCAACCCCATGCGCGACGTCTGGTTCCCGCTCGACCTGTCCAACGCTGCCTCCTTCAACGCTATCATGGCCCACGCCGCCGCCCACCTCGCCCGCCAGCAGGGCGTGCCGCTCTCTTTGGAGGCCCTGCAGTTTAAGTTCGAGGCTGTGCGCATCGTCAACGTGTGGATGGCGCAGGCGGTGCTGGCCCTGAGCGACCAGGCCTTTGCCGCGGTGATCCGGCTGCTGACGTATGAGGTGTGTTGAGATTCAGCTTCTCATAAGCAAAAAGAAACAAAAAGAGCAAAAAACAAAATAAATTCACGTGCTGACCTTCAGCGCTACTGGGGCACCGCCGCCGAGTGGCAGGTCCACCGCGACGGCCTGCAGCGTATGATTGCCGCGCGCGGCGGCTTCGCGGCGCTGCAGAGCAACTGGCAGCTGGGGCTGGTGACGTACCTGTAGGCCGCACTACTTCTCCTCTTTGAGACGCTCACCTCACTGTCCACTGTGACTGACCGCGCCAGCGTCTCCCTCATGGCCAAGCCCTCGTGGTTCCACGCCGCCAACGACATCACCGGCCTCGCCGCGCTGCCCGCTGCTCTCGCGGATGCGCCACCCACGACGTTCGACCGCCACGCCCTCGACGCCCTCGACGCCCCCGTCGCCGCCCACGAGAAACTCCTACGCAGCCTCTGGCTGCTCTCGACGGTCCAGGACACGCGCACCCTCATGGTCAGTGCCCGCGCCTGCAGCAGCGGCAGCCTCTTCGCCGCCTGCGCCGCCCTCCAGGACGCCCTGCGCCTGCTGCTGGCCGACCTCAAGCAGGACCTCGCGGCGCGCCCC
>WNYF01000224.1:0-14607 GCA_021396225.1 Sporothrix inflata
GCTTACTACACGCACCTGTAACCTAGAACGCACACCCACTTAGATCTGTGGCAGTTTTTTCCCCAGGAGGGTTCTGTTTAGCTAGTCGCCAATAGCCAGGAGTGGCTGAGAAAGGCGGATAATAATAATAATAATAATAATAATAACGTACGATAAAAAATAATAAAAAATAATTAACACACTTATCACCTCATTCATGCAAGAAGCTTCAAATTCATTGGACTTTTATTGACTGTTTACAGTTTTTATTGCTAACTCGACTCTTGTTTCTGCCACCCAAGTCGATCTACGACGTACAGCCTCCCTCCTTATGAGCTTTCCACGTCCTTGCTGTCGATGATGGTTGCCACGACGTCAGCCACCTCCGCCAGCGAGATGCGCACCAGCTCTTCGGCGGTGGCGTCGGGCAGGTGGCGATCGCCGACGGCGTCGCGCACGGCGTAGACGGTGTAGCCCAGCTCGGCGGCCTGCCGGACGGTGGCCGAGACACAGTTGTGGGCCATGTATCCGACCACAACGAGCTTCTTCCGGCCCGTCTTGTCGAGCTCCTCCTTAAACGTTGTGCCCGTAAAGGCCGAGGCGTGCACTTTGTGGACGACGGGCTCACCGTCGACGGGGGTCAGCTCGGGCAGGATGGCAGCCAGTGGGGTGCCTGGCGTGAAGATGGGCGCACCCTCGGGGGTGTCGGCGACGACGTGGACCACACCACCGGGGCCGGCGGCGCGGTAGCGGTCCAGCAGGCTCTTGATGATGGCACGGGTCTCGGGTCCGCGCTCCACCTTCAAGAGACCCTCGGCGTACTCGCCCTGGGCGTCAATGATGGCGAGGACGGAGTCGGTGACCGAAGGCACGGTCGGCGGGATGCCGAGGATGGAGCGGATGTTCTGGGGGGCCATTGTGGTGGTGGTGTTGTGGGTGGTGGGTGTGTCGGTGGAGTGCGTGATGTTAGGAAACGATGTGCTGTGCAGGGAGAAATAACGTCACTGGATGGGAATGTTGCAGAAGTGAGAAGCTATGTTGTGGGCTTTCTTTTTCGTCCGCCGTTAAATACAGCTTTATTGCCGGAAACACGGAAGACGCGTACCTTGTTGGCGGTCGTCCGCGTGGGTGGCGTGCGTGCATCGCGTGTGTAAGCCGAATGCTCGGGTGGGCAGTTAATGGTGCTTGTCGTAATTTGGGTGTAAGTTGGATTCTCGGGTGGGACACTCGGGTGGGCGATTTCGGGTGGCGCTGCCCAAACCCGGCTCGGGAAGAACGTCTGATGTCTTGGCACTGGCCCGAGTCTGCTAGTAGCGATGGCGTCTTGTCACGTATTGGCCATTAGTCTCGTTCTTTTCGCTCGTCTGTCATTTTCTGGGAAGCCACATGGTAGGCCGCATGGCCCTGCCCGCCGTTTTGGTTGCCGTAGTTGGCCTGCTAATCTTTGTTGACCTTGCTTGACCGGGGTCGGTGCACCTTTTGTCGGTGGATTTAGCACAAGGCTCTACACTGTGGGACGCACCGCCGTACGCACACCTGGACGCGACGGGTTGGATCGCGGATTGCGCCATCGTGGGTGCATCTTGTGTCGATGCCTCGATGCGTGTTGACAGCAACGAAGGATGCACAATGGATTCCAGACCAGGCTGCAGATAAAACATGTGTGCTCGAAAGCAATGTATATAAGTGATCAGATCGACGTGCATGTCTCGGCGTATTGTTCACCTTGGTTGTCGCGATCATCACAACTCTTTGGCAGTTTTTTTGTCACCGACAATCATTGTTGAAGAGTCTTTTTTTTTCTTATTATTTTCCTCATCATCGTCCGCCATGTCGACGCCCAACGAAAAGGCCGCCGAGATTGCCGTGTCGGCCTCGGCCTCGGCCTCGGAGGCCGCTTCCGACCATGCTCCGGATGCCGCCAACAACCAGCCTGACAACGATGCACCCCCTGTCAACCGCACCTGGACGACCAAGTCGTCCTTTTGGCGCTGGTTCCACCCGGACGACGGCCCGGCCGAACGCCGGCTCGTGGCCAAACTGGACTTGTCCATCCTCGCCTTTGCCTGCGTGGGCTTCTGGGCCTTGTACATTGATCGCGGTGTTTACACCAACGCGTACGTCAGCGGCATGAAGGAGGACCTGGGGTTCTACGGGAACCAGTTTGTGCAGATCAACTCGATTTTCCTCATCGGCTACGCGGTCAGCATTATTCCCTTGACGCTCGTCAACACGCGCGCCCCGCCCCAAGTCGTCATCCCTGTGTGCATGGCCGTCTGGGGCCTGGCGACGTCGCTCGGCGCGCGGGCACAGTCGTTCGGCGAGCTCGCCGGCTACCGGTTTCTCGTGGGTCTCGGCGAGGGCGCCTTCTTTCCCTCGATCCACTACATCTTTGGATCATGGTACCGCCCCGACGAGATTGCGCGGCGGTCCGGCCTGTTCTATGTCGCGGGCAGCATCGGCACCTTCTCGACCGGTTTCATTACCGCACGCATCTTTGCGAATCTCGACGGAGCACTCGGGCGGGAGGCCTGGCGCTGGATGTTTTTGATTGGCGGCGTCATCACATTTCCCATTGCGCTGTTTGGCGTGCTCACCTTCCCCGGCACACCGCAGCACCCGAACAAGCGGCTGTTCCGGGAGGACGAGCTGGTGTTGGCCCGCGTGCGGCTGGCCGCCATGGGCCGGCGGTCGACGCAGCGAGGCTCGGTCGGCTTCACCCTTGCATCGCTCCGCCGCTTTGTGGGCCGGTGGCACTTTTGGGTGCTCGTGCCGTGGAGCATCGTCTTCCAGCAGGGCTACCTGTCCATGGCCCAGGGCACGTACACGCTGTGGATCAAGAGCGTGGCGGCGAGCAGCCACTACTCGACGGCGAAGGTCAACAACCTCACGGCCGTGGCGCCGTGCGTCGCCATTGTGGCCATTGTGCTGTTTGCGTGGGCGGCCGATCACTTTGGCGCGCGGGCCCGCCTGCCTCTTTTTGTGGTCGCGCACATTATTGCCTTCCTGGGTTTGGTCGCCTTCGTGGCCTACGACCGCACGTCCTTCTCGTACAAGTGGTTCGGCGTGGCCGTCGCCAACGTCGAGAACGCCATGGTGCCGGTTATGTACTCGTGGGCCAACCTGATCTGTACGGACGACGCTGAGGAGCGCGCCTTCATTCTGAGTGCCATGCTGGCCTTTGCCATGGCGTTCAACAGCTGGGTGCCGATCCTGTCGATGCCGACGGTGCAGTCGCCGCGCTACTTCAAGGGCTACCTGGTGTGTCTGCTGATGCAGCCGGTGGCCTTGGCCGTGGCGTTCCTGGTGGACTACCTGCACCGCCGCGAGATTGCCCAGAAGAAGGCGAAGGCGGAGGTGGAGGGTCGTGAGCAGTGATGATGGGGGGGGTGCAGTTACGATCGTATCATAATGTGTCAATTCAATCTGTTGTCACTTCTCGTGTGTATGAACAGCGCCATCGCTTGGCATAGTACACCCTCTGCCGCTTGTCCTACTTTAAGAAACTCCCCTGGGTCTTGGCCACCTGCTCGTCGTAGTACGGCTGGAACGACAGCCAGCCCTTGTCCGGCGTGCCCACCTGGTTGTACGTGAACGCGGCTTCTTCGTCATCAATAAATTTCTTTGGGTGGCCGCTGCCCTGAGCCGCCGCGTCCACCAACAGCTGCGCATGGCACGTCTTGTCCAGACTCAAAAACCAGAAGGCGGCCTCGTCCACACTCCGTCCGACGGTCAACAGGCCGTGGTTCTGCAGGATGACCGCCTTGTTGTGCTCCCCCAAGACGGCCGCAATGCGCCGCCCTTCCTCGCGGTCGAGCACAATGCCGCCAAACTGGTCGTACACGGCGTGGCTCTTGTAGAACCGCAGGGCGTCCTGCGTGATCATGTCCAGCGGCCGGCCAAAGGCGCTAAAGGCTTTGCCGTACACCGAGTGCGCGTGGCAGGCGGCGTGCACGTCCGGCCGCGCCTTGTGGATTTCCGAGTGGATGGCGAACGCGGCGGCGTTGATGGTTTCGTTGCCCTCGACGACAGCGCCGTCTTCGTTGACCAGGATGAGGTCGGACACCGAGATCTGGGAGAAGTGCATGGAGAGGGGGTTGAGCCCTGGTTGGTCAGTGACTGTTGCTTTCGTGTTATTATTGTTATCTGTTCGCACGTACAAAAGTGGTCGGTCAAGATTGGATCCCGGACCGACACGTGCCCCGCCACACCCTCGTCGAACCCGCGGTCGGCAAACACGCGAAACACGGCCGCCAGGTGCTGCTTGCGGTAAAGCCGCTCTTCGTGGAGCGACGCAAACTTCGGATACGACCGGATTTTAAGGGTTTTGCCGCTGGTCGTCTTGCCGAGCGCGCCCGTCGCGGCGTTGGCGCCGTCCTCGTTGGAGAGGACCACTGCGCTGGGGGCCATGGTGGGGTGGGGGTGGGATCAGATGGTAGTTGGAGTGTTAAACTGTAAGAGTGATGGCGATGATGTTCGAATTGTAGTTGATGAGTGATAATGAATTGAAGCTGGTGTTGACTGAAGTTGAGTTGAAGATGAAGTTGATTGTTTGTCGGGTTCTCCTCATTTGCCAACCAATGGCAAACGGCCGCTATCCGATTCGTCATTCAGGCCGTTGGTGTCGCCGGTTCTCGCTCGACTTTGGACCTCCACACCCACACCTGCGGCGCCAGACATCCCGCCAAAGCATTCCCGGGCCAATCCCGTCTACATCCGATGCAGGAGGTGCATGTCATCGGCTCAACATCATCGGGTGAACCCTATTCCTTATGGTTCTATTCCATACGCATGTTTTTCTCCTCATCTTGACGATTAACATTTCTTTCATCTTATTTAATATCGTACAATTTAATTCAGTCACGACCACAACATCACGGCCACGACTGTGGAATGCCCAGCAAATACATATTGGTCACGTTGGCCGTGCTCACCGTGTCCGGTTCGCCCGTCGTTGTGGCCGGCGGCATGGTCAACAACTTCTCAAAGTCTTCGTTCCAAAAGTGCGCCCACGATGACTCCAAATCCGTCGCGTCCATGGTCAAGTCGAAGCCAAACTCGTCGACCGAGTCGGGTGGGGCGGGTGTCGACGCCGACGGGGTGGGTGGTGGGAGGGCCGGATGGCAGGACGTCGCTGGCACCGCCGGCAGAGAGTGCCCCTGCAGACCCGCAATGTAGGCACACAGCTGCGACCGAAAGAGGGTGATGCCCTGGATGAACTGCGGGTCGTGGCCGGCGCGCCGGTAGTCCCCCTCGACCTGCTCGCCAAACGTGTCGACGAGCGCCAGGTCGGCCCGGTTCAGCCGGCTCATGGGCACCTTCGCCACATAAATGCCCAAGACCAGCACGGCCAGCAAAATCTGGTCGGCCGTCACGAGGCGGGCCAACTGGCCCGGCACAGGCGAGTACATGCTTAAATCGTTGGTGGCTTTCAGGATGGCCCGCGCCGAGGCGGCGCCGATGCACAGACTGAAATGGAGGCGGTCGCGCAGAGGTGTGCCGGCACAGTAGGTGTTGATTCTGTTCCGCAGAAACCCGGGCGCGGACATGAGCGCCGGGCGGTGCAGGGCGATCACGGTCTGGTGGTACTGGAGGGCGACGTAAGTGGCGAGGGGCAGTTCGTCGCTGCTGCAAAAAATGTCGCGGCCCGGCCGGATGGACTCGGGAAACGCGTCGGCCCAGTCGAGCAGGGCGCGGTCCAGGTAGCCCATTTCGAAGAGCAGATCTTTGACGGGGCGGTTTTTCTTTGTACTTTTACGTCCACTGTTGTACAGCAGGTGGATGGCACGCGTCTTGAGTTTGGCCAGGCCGATGAGCGCTCGAAAGTAATCGAATGTGCCGGCCTCTGCTACTGACAAAGGCTCCCGCTGGTCGCACTCGTCGTCGCGGATGGCCGACGGCCGCCCCGTCTCGAGCTCCATCGTGCGCTCCAGAATGTATGCTGTCCACCAGACGCGGGCAGCGAGCTCGCTGTGCACATCGTTGCTGCCGTCGTCTCGGTGCAGGTTGATGGCCTGTGCCAGCCGGATGGCTTGGCCCAGACTGCCCCAACTGGCGGCGTCTTTGTTGCGGTTGCGCAGTGCCAGGGTGAGGAGCAGGAGTGCTTGCACCGATGCCACGGAGGGTCGCGCCACAAGATGTGCATACAACACATATGCCGCCTCGAGGAAGCGCGTGCCGGCCTCGGACACGCCGCCTGCGGCTTCATCCGCTGCCAAGCTGCACACAGCGTAGGTACATGCCAACAGGCCGTGGTCAGACGCGGCTTGATTCTCGCGTAGATGGGCAACCGACACTGGGAAAGACTGGCGGTCCAAAATCGGGAAGAGCGGGTGGATGCGTGTAAAGAAGATGTCTGCATACTTGTCCATGGTGGCAGTCGCTGGTATTGACGGCAGACCCGGCGACGGTGCCCCGATGGACAAGAACGGCGACGGCAGCGGGATCTCCGACGTGTAGGCCAGCCCCTGCCGGAAGTGCGGGAACACGGGCTGCCACGCCGGGTTCTGCATAAAGAACAGGTCCAGCCACTGCACCAGCACGTAATGGCTATTGGTCGTGCCGCCGCCGGCCGTGTGGGCGGGTGGTCGTGGCGTGCCGGTGTTGGGCGTCGTGCAGTCTGCAAAGGCCCCGGCCCCGACCACGCTGATGCTGCTGTGGGCAGTGCGCACATTGCGTGGACTCTGGCTCGTGGACGTGGAACGGGCTGCCGTCGGGTCTGTCTGCATAGCGTCGTATTCGTTCTCGTCCTGGCCGTCGTCGCCAAACGGCGTCGCAAAAAGACCCGGCAGCAGCCGTTCCGGTGACCCGGTCTCGAAGCTGCGGTGCGGCGGCGAGGGGAGGGGCAACGGGTATTCCGTGTTTGCGTGTGGGGTGACAATCCTCGGCGACGATGTCTGCGACGATGGGTGTGCGTGTGGCGATGCCTGCGACGCCGACCGGGCGTGCGACCTCCGCCGCCGGCCCACCGGCAGTTGCCGCCGCCCTTCGGCCTCCGGCTTCCGCAGGTTCGTCGTTACGCACGCCACCGCCCGCCGCGCGCAGTTGCGGCACGACGGCTGCTCGGCGTCGCACTTGAGCTTGTGCGCCCGGCACCACTGGCAGGCCGTTGCCTGGCGCGGTGCTTTCGATTTGGTTGGGGAGGACATTACGACGGTGGGTGGTCGACTTGAAGATGCAGAGGAAGAGAAGCCAAATGTTGGAGACGGCGTTGGAGAATTGTCTTCCTGTTACAGGTGGTCGCTGTTGTCATTCAGCGCTAAAATGTCGAATGGCGTCAGGGCAACTAGCACCAACTCGGTGTGGCGAGCCAATCGTTACAGGGCGTTGTGGGCGGTGGCTGTCCGTTTTGGCGCTAGCCTACAGTGGTGTTTCGAGGAGATGCAACAGCACTCGTTCACAAAGAAACGAGAAAACGAGAAAACGAGAACTTTAATGCTTGGTCTTCTCAACACATAAACTTGCGAAAGTAAATACAGTTGTGCTCAAAACTCCCTTCCTCTTTATAAATCGGCGTTTTTTCTCTCCTCCCTTTATTAGGATTTCTAGGTACAAAATTCTACTCCGATATAAGGTTATCAGTAGGTTGTTTTACGTACTCACAAGTACCCCCAAAACTAAATGCCAGACATAGAGCCAGGTGACCGGGTCACTGTACAGTGCGGTTCTTCGCAGTTACTTTAGTACGTTGACTTAAACGGCTAAATATACTTGTATGCTCCTCCAGCCGAGATCCACTGGACTAGTAGCTTGGACGTGGCGGCCTAAAATCTGGGGCGTGGCACGGTTACCACCGATGGGTCCTCGCTAGTCTCCCGCGCATCTAGTCCGTTTCGTCCATTTCGATTCTGGTCCTCGCTCTGCCACGGCCTTGCGCAGCTGGCAACACCTGCCCCCCCGGAAAGCCCCGAGAAAGCGGACTGCAAGTTTCAACACGTGGACGTTGTTGGCCAGGTGGTCCTGCTGCTGGACACGGCCAAACGCTTGCTCCTCGTCGGCCAAGGAGTAAGCGGGCTCCATCAGCACGGCATAGCTGGCACGCGTAATTTCCACGCCCGTACCACAAAGGCCCACCGCCTTCGCCCATCGCGGCGTACAGGCTGACCACCGTTACTCGGTTGCGAAAGCGCTTGTACAACGCGAGGTAGACAATGTGCGCCGTCACGGGCGTGAGCAGAAGACAACCGTGCACTTTGGGATCGTGATCGTCGTCGCGATCGTCGTCAGCCTGTTGGGCGGTAGCTCGTGGGCGGTCTAGTCCATGAGCATGGCGTTTACAAACTGGGACAGCCACTGCACCTTGCCACTCTCTCGTGTCAACGTGCCACGCGCGGCTAGTATGGCGACGCCTCCGGGCTTTGCTAGCTTTGGCGGATGGCCTCTTGGGCTGAGGTCGAGGGCGTTGGCGTTTCGATTTGTTAGAAACGGCGCTGTGCCGGGCAGTAGGGAGCACACAGAAGCGTTGTAGAACTCCACCTGGTTATTGTTTAGACGCGCCATCTAGTTGAGGGACACTGGCGAGTCCTCGCCCTTTGTCGGGCGCCGGCGAGCGAGGAACGACGCGTACCAAGCGCGGGCGGCGGCGGCCGTTGGCCGTAGAACCTGGTTTAGCAGCTCGTATGCCAGTCTGGTCAGTTATGTGGGACCTTTTACTTGGCGGACAGGCGGACAGGCGGCACAGGTAGGAGAGGATATAAATGTAGTTCGGAAGGCCATTGCAGTCTTTGGCGTAGGTCCGATTAAAAGTACCGAAGCACAGACAGGAGGGGAGTAACTAGCTTTTACGTTCCTTATTTGTGGTTGACGTTTTTACTTTCTGCTCTTTTTAATGCTCTCGCGTGCTTTTAGCCCCTATACAATGTGACCTTAAAAACATAATTTTATATATATTTACTTTATAGAATGTTTGTACTGTACCTTTTACTCCGTATAGTATATTGTTGAATGCACTACCTATCCCCGCGGTTTACACTCTGTACCTTGCACATGGCCTTGACGACGACTGAACTGATTCCATCGCTGTCCATCAGTCCCGGTATCTCTTTTGAGTCAGTCGGATTCATTCCAACACATCTGACCTCGGGGAGGGCCAGATTCGTAACGGCGCCCAACCTCTGTTTTATCTAAAGACCAAATCAGTATCATCTTTTGCCAGCTGAAATAATATCACTCGGCCGGAGTCATGTCCCAACGCGAGCATATCACTATAGACAGCTACACATTTCGCGCGATACTCGTGGGGAAGCCAGAAAAGTTTCTTTCCATCTCGAGTAACCCAGTCGTCCGCCACGAAGATTATACCGTCCCATACTTCGTGGTCTACACGGAAGATATCTGAGGCCAAGCTACCACTTAACCTCCCTCGGTCTGTGTCGAGATATTGACTATCCTTTGAGAACGATAAATATTGAAGAACTTGGCCAACCTCGAGGGTCTGCTGATGTGCGCCTGTCGTAGCGTTCCAGAGCCGGACAGTCTTGTCGTAAGAAGCCGACGCGATCGTCTTACCGTCGGGCGAGAAGGCGACAGCATTGACCCAGTCATTATGGCCCTCGAGGGTCTGATGTGCGCTTGTCGCGGCGTCCCAGAGCCGGATAGTCTTGTCGGTAGAACCAGACGCGATCGTCTTACCGTCGGGCGAGAAGGCGACAGCTCTAACCCAGTTATTATGGCCCTCGAGGGTCCGCTGATATGCGCCTGTCGCGGCGTCCCAGAGCCGGACAGTCTTGTCGTCAGAAGCCGACACGATCGTCTTGTCGTCGGGCGAGAAGACGACAGCTCTGACCCAGTCATTATGGCCCTGGAGGGTCCGCTGATGTGCGCCTGTCGCGGCGTCCCAGAGCCGGACAGTCTTATCGTCAGAAGCCGACGCGATCGTCTTGCCGTCGGGCGAGAAGGCGACAGCAGTGACCGAGTTATTATGGCCCTCGAGGGGCTGCTGATGTGCGCCTGTCGCAGCGTTCCAGAGCCGGATAGTCTCGTCGTCAGAAGCCGACGCGATCGTCTTGCCGTCGGGCGAGAAGGCGACAGCAGTGACCCAGTCATTATGGCCCTCGAGGGTCTGATGTGCGCCTGTCGCGGCGTCCCAGAGCCGGATAGTCTTCTCGTTAGAACCCGACGCGATCGTCTTACCGTCGGGCGAGAAGGCGATAGAATTAACCCAGTTATTATAGCCCTTGAGGGTCTGCTGATGTGCGCCTGTCGCGGCGTCCCAGAGCCGGATAGTATTATCGTTAGAAGCCGACGCGATCGTCTTACCGTCGGGCGAGAAGGCGATAGAATTAACCCAGTTATTATGGCCCTCGAGGGTCTGCTGATGTACGCCTGTCGCGGCGTCCCAGAGCCGGACAGTCTTGTCGTCAGAAGCCGACGCGATCGTCTTACCGTCGGGCGAGAAGGCGACAGCAGTGACCGAGTTATTATGGCCCTCGAGGGTCTGCTGATGTGCGCCTATCGCGGCGTCCCAGAGCCGGACAGTCTTGTCGTAAGAAGCCGACGCGATCGTCTTACCGTCGGGCGAGAAGGTGACAGCAGTGACCGAGTTATTATGGCCCTCGAGGGTCCGCTGATGTGCGCCTGTCGCGGCGTCCCAGAGCCGGACAGTCTTGTCGTCAGAAGCCGACGCGATCGTCTTGCCGTCGGGCGAGAAGGCGACAGCAGTGACCGAGTTATTATGGCCCTCGAGGGGCTGCTGATGTGCGCCTGTCGCGGCGTCCCAGAGCCGGATAGACTTGTCGTTAGAACCCGACGCGATCGTCTTACCGTCGGGCGAGAAGGCGACTGCTTTGACCCAGCCGTTATGGCCCTCGAGTGTCTGCCGACATGGGTCCCAGAATTCTCTAATCCCTACAGCAGCCTTAATAAAGGACTCACGCTGTTCCCAAAACAGCTTCTTGATTTCCGTCTGCGTCGGGCAGAAAACTAATGCAGCCGTATATATTTGTAAGGGAGCTCGCTCCATGATGGATCTGAAGCTAACGACGAACTTCTCGGAATCTTCTAGGAATCTAGTAAGCTCGGGGTATACGTTGGACTGTAACTATCAGTAATTAGCTTTTTCTTTATTATTTTCTTAAAGAGATATCCCGAGTTATTTCTCGCGTACCTGCATAAGCTGTAAAAGCTTCCTGATCGAGATGATTCCATCTGGAAGTTTGCCTAAAAGGGACAGACTCTCGAGCCAGTGGAGAAAGTGCTTCTTAAAGAAAGAATAGACATCATCATTGACAGAGCCCTGGCTGCCAACCTCGCAGAGATGATCAATCCAATAGATGCACGAGTATTTAATGGAAAGGAGAGGATTGTCGTCCGGGGGTCTGTCGCTAGCGTTCTCCATAGAGAAACCAAAATCGTGTAAGTCGTAGATGTCCCGTCGTAGCGTGTTCGACATGGCCTCGAGCGACCGTACCACGATCGAGCGATGTCCTTCGGTATACCCACGGGGGAAGATGTTGACGACTTCGTTTTCGAATTTTGCGTCCACCAGGTAGTCCTTTGCCGACTGGTGGACAAAGAAGACAGTATTGTCCTCTTCTCTGATCGTGAGGAAGCCGCAGCGGTTGACAATATTTTCGTGGGACGCTAGGTCGGACAGGGCGGCCAGGGAGGCCAATTCGGAGAGGTGCAGCGGGCGGTACGCGTTGACCATCGTGAGTAGCACAGCCTTGCATTGTTCCGCATCTTCGTGAAGGCCGGTGATTTGACGGATCATCTCGGCATAGACCTTGTCTAACCCTGGTGGTATTTGGCGGGTAAGTTCGAGCGCCTGTTCTGCGTCGAGACTTTTAATTTTCCTGAAAACCAAGGCCACCCAGAGGAAGGTGCCGTTGGCCTTCTGGCGAATCTCCTTACCGATCTCGTCTCGTATGTTATCGACCTTTTCCCACACCTTGAGAGGTCTGTTTCTATACCGTTTCCGGTACGTGTCGTTCAAGTCGACCATTTTGTGTTCGATGTAGGCCTCGACAGCGCTAGTCAAAGAGTCGGCGTTTAATTCGAGAGAGAGGGTTGTTCTGGCGGCGCAGTCTTCCAGAGCTTCCTCGATCTCGAGGGATTTACGGCTAGACAAGATCCATTTCGCCTTTTTATAACTCTTTGAGAAGGTAGAGATCAACTCTAGGAGTTGTGGCAGGCCAGGCTCTTCCCTCTTGCATTCGTCGAGAGCGTCAACCACAAGGTATACTCTCTTCAAGATCGGGTCCTCGAGCATCGACTGCAGAATCCGTTTAAAGTTGTAGAACGCATTGCGATCGTTGAAGAGGTCTGGGCCGCCGTCTTTAAACATTGTTTCGAGGTGGCGTGTAAGCGACCGTTCTTGTCGTAGGAGCATCCAGATCAACCCCTTCACGATCGCCGTCGCTGTGTTGAGCTTGTCCTCGGTGCCCTGACAGAAGAAGTAGGAGAGGTTGAGCTTGTCTATGTGGGTTTCCAGCTGACTCGTAAGGTCGCCGACGATGCTGATGAGCAGCATCGTCTTCCCTTTTCCGGCATCGCCTTTTATCCACAAAAGCGTCTTGGAGCCGCTGTGTTGCCAGTCGGTGAACTCCTTGTACTCTTCGGAATCGAGGATCCACTGGGACGCGTCCGCGAGCAATTGCTCTTTCCGCGACTGAAGGAGCTCGATTTCCGCCGCCATGTCTTTCACAAGACACATTTGGAGGATTTTGTCTTGTTCCGTAGAGGCGTGCATGTTGACAAGGAGCTCAAGGTAGGAGTTCGCTTGCCTGACACCGAATTCCTGGGCGGCCTCCTTGAGACGATTCTCCGCTTTGCTTACATCGTCCAGACTCCCGCTCCAGTCGTCGAGCTTTACCACGCCTCGTAGAATAGTGAGAGCTGGGGGTCGATGGCAGCAACAGATGCTCTTGATAATGTATTTAAGAAGCGTCTTGTACAGGTCGCGAATTCGATCCGCTACTAGCCCGCGTGTTTCTGCGAGGCGTTCCTCCTTCCCGACCGTGTTGTCGTCGAGGAGGAGTTTCGACAGGCTCGAATACCACTTCATGGTCCGAACGACCCGGACGATTCCATCTCGGTTGGTCGCCGTCTCGCTGATCGGGTTCAGAAAGACCTAGAACCTTTGTTAGCTGGGTCGTGGAAGGGGGATGGGGGGCTGGCACGCTTGCCTGGAGTGCGACGCAGATGCTGGTCCAGGCAACGGCGGCCACGGGAACCGCCTGGAGAGCGCTTCCTACTGCATCCTTGACAGAGAGGACAATGTTGATCGTATGGCCAATATTCTTTTCGACCCTGGCGAGCTTCGCCGTCTTGTCCAGGCCGATGGCGAGAAGATGTTCCATCTGGGATCGTCTCTCTGCTTCGTTCACCGCAATCGCATTCTCCGTGCTTTCGGAGCCACCAAGCTCGCGGGACAAGATCACCTCGTAGAGCGTGATGAGCTTGTGCTCGTCGGCTTTAAGGTCGTCGTAGGCCTGGTCCCAGAAGTGCTCGGATCGGAGAGGAGTGCGAACCGTCTGGGCGATGGCACCAGCGCTAGGCCGCGTCGCTAGCGGGGAAGATGTCGATGCCGGTTCGGCGAGGATATTTGCGGGCTCGGTAGCCCTAGAAGCGGTTGAATGTCCTCCGGAGTGTATGATATCGTTCTTGATCGGAACTGGAAGTACGGCAGGCGTGGGTAATACGGTAGGTGGGTTACGGCCTTGGTCGTCTTGTGGGCTGCCTTTTCTTTTGGTCTTGATTAGCGCCGATAGGAAATCCTTTCGTTTACCCATGACGTTAGGAGTGGGTAGTTAATAGGAATGAGTAGTCGATAGGAGTAAATAGTTGATTGAGGTGAGTAATCAATAGGGGTAATTGTAGTAGCAGGAAGAATAGCAAGTAGAAAGAGACGACATCGTAATTATCTCGTCAACCCAGTTCAGCCCTACTTGGCCAGCGACGGGTCTGGCGGGGTAAACAAGGCCGCTGCGAGGTACGCAGAGCATGCGGGGTCGAAGGCCGTTGGCCGTGCTGCCGACAAGTCTCTTCCATGGTGAGGGAATTAGAAAGGATAATTACTACCATCATGGCTCGTGGATCCTTTGGCCTTGCTATTGCCAGTCTCTCCGTTAGCTACATCGCGAATTAATAGTTATCTGTGGCACGTCAACAGTAACAAAGCAGATTACAATATACGGGAACAAGAATTAACAAATGGATAGATCCACTTTTGTTAAACATTTTACTTCCTGAATACCTTCTCCCTGCAAAGTGTTTCAACACAAGCCACAGGTCCCCACCATCCTGACAAAGATAACTAAAATACTTTACGACACCCATTTCGCCTTTTACTGTATACAGTGCCCATTCATATTTTAATTAAACTGTGTGGAGCAGCCTACAAACAAATGAACCTTTCACAAAGAGGAAGGGACTTTTGAACATAACTGTATGACTTTGAAACCCTTTCGTATCTGGGAGGCACTACTAGGCGGCATAGATCACGGTCATTGGTGAGAACGTGTATGGATTGCTATGAACTCCTTCAATTCTTTGACCTACTCAAATCAGTACATGAAATGAGCCCCAAAATATGAACAAAATAACAATCTTGTAAAAAAAAAAAAAAAAAAAAAAAAAAAAAAAAAAAAAAAAAAAAAAAAAAAAAAAAAAAAAAAAAAAAAAAAAAAA
>WNYF01000225.1:0-14032 GCA_021396225.1 Sporothrix inflata
CATGGCACCCTCGAATTCATGAAAAGCCCTGCGGTATTCAGATCTCAACGGGACGACGAGACAAGAGAGGAGTACGTGACCGCCTACGATAACCATGAAAATAGACGTATTAAGGTTTACGGCGCTATTACGGCTACGGTTGGCGACGTGCTCCCCTGGATTACCTATTACGGTTACCTAAACGAAGACATCGATCTATATATAATGCTGCAGTGTATCGAGTAGGCTCTTGCTACAACAGACGCCAAGATAGCTGAAAACGCCACGTTGGCTTTCATGACAATGTAGTTGAAGTAGTACGGCACTCCGTCTGCTTTTCTTGACGCTTTTCAAAGGATTACGAGGACTCTTTATGGTACGAAGTTTTAGCTTTTAGAAGCTATGAAAATCGTCGTCCTACTCCGCGAATTCGAGACCGTCGAGCCCGTGTTTATCGGCGGCCTACGTACGAAGTTCGACGAAGATAACCTCTCCTTTCTCGACGCTATTAAAGCGTGTACTACACACTTCGAAAAAGCACAATAATTCACTCCTCCCAAGGCTATAACGATGGCCTCCCTCAATAGTCCCTCCGACACACCTCCTCCTCTATCCAATAACACACGCAATCGCCACGCTGATGAGTTATACCAGCGTCGCAATAAGAAGCATAGAAATGACCCACGATGGGTGCTGTGCACGTACTGTAAGAGGTGTCACTTTGGCGGAGAAGATTAGTGCTTTATAAAGCACCCAGAGCTGAAAAACGCATGGCGAAAACCTAGACAAAACGACGGCAACGGTAGAGACAATAGGACATCGAGTAGCTTAATAGCTCTCGTAAAAGGAAGTGCTTAGATTACGAACCTACCGAATGGTATTAATAACGTGTTAATTACTATGGCCTCGGTCGCTCTAGACGACGCTAGCCTCTCCTCGATCCAAGCTATCACCATAGACACCGTGCTGCTCGATTCGGGATCATCATATCACAGGTTCAACGATGCCAAATGGTTCGTCTCGTTGGGGCTACTGGTAGTCCCGATAATATCGAAGAACGTAGACGGCGGTCTCTCTACGTAATACTAAGGCGGCGTCGTGGCGATCACGACGAAAGGATTTAATGGCGGCACGGTCTCGTTGACCATAAGCGACGCCATTTATACGCCAAACGCTCCCGTTAACCTCTTATTAGTGGGCGCTATAAGCCGAAAAGGCTACCACCTTAACCTTTTTAAGAAGGTCGTTTAAATAAGTATAGGCGACGTATAGTTCCCGTTCGAATTATATCGCGACGTCCTTATACTACTAGCAGCGCTACCGGGTAACACCGGCCAGGAGAGCCTTACCATAGCGTCGGTCGACTACGAAATTATGTATCGTCGCCTTCTCCATGCCTCGCCACACGTTGTCAAGCAGGTCGCGGCAAGCGTAGGGATTCACGTCTCTGGGGTAAAAGCACACTACGCGGAGTGTTACATCGCCAAATTAATAGACGTTATAAGTAGGCGACTTAAAGACCCTGTTATGGCGCCAGGGCAACTCGTACGCATCGACCTAGTCACCTACCGTACTGGCTTTTAAGGATATCGTTACTTTATACACTTTATCGATAGCTATTCAAACTACCACTGGGTGTAATTCATCACCGTAAAGTATAAAGCCTACGAGTGTTTGAGGATATTCGTCGCCCTCTTTAAACGCTAGACAGCCCTTAAATTATAGATATTCGGGCTCGACGGCGGGCCTAAATTCGGCCAAGCCACACGCCCGTGGATTTAATCGAAGCTCACGGAGTGGTGTAGGACCTTAGGTATCACGCTTAAGACGACGACTCCCTATACACCCTCATCGAACGGGGGAGCTGAACGCGCTGGACGCACCATTATTGAAAAAGCTCGAGCTATTATGGGCGACGCACGTATCCCGGAGCACCTCTAGCCTCTAGCTGTCGACACCTCGGCTAGAATCACGAATCTACTCCCTATACGATCGAATCTAGGCTAATAATCGCCTCACGAACGACTTCTACTAGCTATAGGACTGCCAGTAGAATAAGCGAAGCTATACATCGACCACTTACGTGTCTATGGCTGCAAGGTATACGTTCACCTCAAGCCAGTATATCGAGATAATACTAATAAATTCTCGCCTCGTACCACCGTTGGTCAACTCGTCGGATACATAGGTACGTATGGACGTGTCTACCACGTCTAGTTCCGTGAAATAGACCGTATCGTCAGGGTCTCCGGTGTTCGCTTTCACGAGTCTATACCTAACGAGACACCGAAAGAAGACGTTGGCGAGGTTTACGGAGAAGTGACCTTTAATGAGCACTTTATTCAGGTCTTCCACGATGTCTCCAAGCCCGTACGAGCACCGGAAAAACCGGCGCCCGTGACGGAGTGTAACAAGGCGGCGCCGGACTTCATGATATCCGACGATACGCCGCAAGACGAAGACGCCGGCTAGCACACACCGCCGCCGTAACTATTATCTCCCGAAGCCACGCCGGTACAGACACAACAGCATCACGAATAGTCAGCCCACATAGGCATCCGGCATAATAACGGCACGACTCACGTCCCACAACTCTTCCCAGTCATAGAAAAAGACGTAGTAACACCCGTACCATTACGGGCCCTCTCTACGAGGCCCAGAACAGTGCCGGAGACGACAGATAAGGAGCTCATGGGTCCTCTCCCGTTATAGCCCGAGACGATAGATAAAGAGCTTATAAGTCCCCTCCCGTTAAAGCCCGTAAACGACAGCCCCGATATCTCCCCGGAAGAGTAATTATAGGCCGAAGAGCCTCCTCCCCTTACCCCCCTACGTCGACCAATAAGAAGTATATCACGGCGTAATTACAACCAGCTTCACAAGTACGGTCTACCCGGGACAAACCTGTCTAACATATCACTCGAACAGTGGCATTTCGCTATAGCATCCATTGATTACCACGACATCGACGGCCTACGAGAAGAGACATAGGAGACAGCCGTCTACATATCCGCCATTAACGCTATCGACTTATAGTACGTAGGCCCTACGGTACCGAAGACCTTTCACGAAGCGTATAAATTTACCGACTTCAAGTAACGCTGGCTGCCAGCCATGTAGAAATAGCTGCAGAGTCTCGAAGATATGTATACGTAGGACCTCGTACTAGCGCTACGCGGCGAGGACGTCCTCCCTAGCCGTTGGGTATTCGTAGAAAAAGCTAGCGATGCTAGGGCTCGCTGGGTAGTCTGTAGTAATAAGGAGAGAGATTTATGGGCAGTAGCTGACGTGTTCGCTGCTGTGGCCTCATCAACGACTCTCAAGGTCTTCCTGGCGCATGTAGTAGTACACGACCTGTATATGTAGTAATACGACTTCAAGACCGTCTTCTTAAACGTAGACGTGCCAATAGACGAGACGATTTATATCCAACAGCCGCATGGTCTCCAAAAGGATAAATCTCTCGTGTGTCGTCTCCGACGCGTATTATACGGCCTCATACGAAGCCCCCGTTAGTGGTTTAACACGCTCACGCCGTTCATAAACTCCTTAGGCTTCACCGTATACAATTCAGACATCTGTCTCTTCCGTAATAATACTACAAGCGTCATCATACTCGTCTACGTCGACGACATCCTCATGGCTGGCCCAATTAACGCACAGCTCACGGCCCTGGGTAAGACACTCGGCGCGCAATACCCTATTCGATCACTAGGAGACGCGACCTCCTTCCTAGGCCTCGATATTCGCCGCGACCGCTCGTCCCGTCGAATCTACCTAGGACTAGAGCAATATATCACCAACATACTGATTCGCTTCGGCTTCGAGCAAACAGCGAAAACATACACGCCGTGGCCGTCTGGCGTTAAATTGCTAGACGAATGGCCCGCTAATCTCGACAACCTCTATACCTTCCTCGAAGCCACAGGCTGTACGAACTACATCTCCGTTAATATACGATGTGATACCTCTTTCACGAGTAATAAGGTGTCAAGTGGTAATAAAGGCCCATCATAAGAGTACTGGGCCGTCTTGAAAAACCTTATGAGATATTACGGAACGACGAGAAAGTAGGGCATCGTATTCAACGGCAGAGTTAACCCGTTAGACGATCGTTTACCTTCCCCGTATACCGTTATAGTCCCTCTAGTATTCAACGATACGTTATACGCTAATAACACACTATTACGACGCTCGATAGCTAGCTTTATAGTCTTCGTGGCTGGCGCACCAGTCTTGTAGAAGTCTAGTAAACAGTCCTTCGTCACGCTATCCACTATAGAGGCCGAATTCGTAGCCCTAACGCCGGTTACTCGTACCCTCGCCTGGGTACGTCAAATTCTCTATGATCTCGGTCATAACATCGACACGCCTCTTCTACTGTTCACAGACAGCAACAACGCCATACAGACGTACCTTAATCCACACAAAAAGGCCAGGGCTCGTCACATCGATATACGTTACAAATGGGTCATAAAACAGGTCCGCGAGAAGCATTTTACCCTATAACATGTCCCGTCAACCGAAATGGCCGCCGACGGCCTGACGAAGGCCCTAAATAGGGCCAAACACGCCTCCTTTCTAGATCAATTGGGCCTACAGCACATGCCGATAGATGTATAATTGAAGGCCTTTATTCGCGCCGTGGTTCTGTCCCCTATTTTTTTGTCCATAATCATATGGTTTTTCGAGGGGGTCCTACGGGCCTACGGCGTATCGCGTTTTATCACGGCCTATTTTACCTGTATCGACTGTCTGGCTATATGTACCTTTATTTTGGTGGCTTATCTACGCTTTTCTTTGTACCTAGTGCCGCTTAGGCGATGGCAGATCTATGGGGCAGTGTTGGACCCACACGACCCACACGTCACGTGATGGGCCACTAGATCTCTGGCTCTGCCCCTGAGTGGCATCCTCCCTCTTCTGTAGAAGACATACACATTTATCCCACAACAACACACAACAGAAAGAACACATCTTGTTGTCACGTGACACGTCCCCAGCTGTACAGACGCAACCGTCATATTTGATTTTGTCGTCGCAGGAAAGGGAGGGAAGGGAATGTCGGTAGGATATTCGTTCTGATCGGTTCTTTGCGCATCGGAGGATGTGTCGTTATCGGCGGGAAGTTGTTGTGGTCGTCGTATCGGGATGCGCCCCCTGGGCGACAGCCCAGGTTGCGTAAATCTGCTCTAGAAATTATGTGCTCTTTATTTCTAGTTACTTACGAGTGTTTTTGTACTGATCACTGATGGATGCTTCTTCTTGTGATGGAAACTCGTTGATTCTCTACTCTGGAGACGATGATGTCCCTTCTAAAACTAAAAGAAAAAAAACAAGACGCAAAAGAAAACAGAAAAAGGGGCACAGGCTTGCTTGGGAAATTACTGTGGGACCAGCCCAGGTTGCGGCGCAGCCACAAAAAAAGAGCAGCCACAAACGACAGGAAAAGGGGAAAACAAAAGAAAACAAAAGAAAACACTACAGGCCCCAAAGGGCGCACTCCAGCCCCTCCTCAGTATGCGGTAATTCAACGGGGAATCCCCAGGGTCTCTCTAGATAATAATATAAACCATCCGAGGCCCCTCCTTTCGAAGAGAGGGGGGCCAAGGATTAGATTTTGTGCGTCCACCTACCTACGTTCGATCCACTTGCTTCGTGATCCTCTCTTAATTGAACCCTTATCCCTAGGACCCCTTTATATAGGTCACGACGATTACGAGTTACCGTAGGGGGTAGGGCGTAGTAATAACGAGTCTACGCTCTCGATAAACTTAATTATTTTTACGCTGAAAAAATATGTTAAGATTTTATATTTTTTACCTAGTAATTAGTTCTTTATGTAAGCTTATATACTCACTACTATTAAATTCGTCGTAGAAAGACGATTAAAATAGTACTGTTTATTAAGCGTAGTTATATAATCTCATAAAGATATAGCTTAAAATAAGTAGATAAGTAGATAGAAGGGCTGCGTACCCTCGAGCGGGCTGCGTACCCTTGAACGGACCTTACAGTGTCCTAATTAGAAGTCCCTAGGCCGTCCGACTACTAAAACATTCATAGCTCAACGGTTATTAACCCTATAGCTTAACGGTCTGGATAGGTAATAGCGGTCATTGACCGCTACCGCTGGAAAAGCGGGTGGACTGCGCAAGGGGTCTCCCTGCGCCGTGAGTCGTAGTCGCGCACGCGCCCGCCATTATTTTTGCGGGACTTACGAGACTGACGCCTTTAGGTGGTTTTTCGTACAACTCATCGTGTGGTGAGTGCGGAGGGACTATGGAGGAAGAAAAATAGTCCTCCTCTAGACACGTGTACGAGTCCCTGTCCTTATAGAGCTAAAATACATCTATTTATAGCCATTATAGCACTTGTTCCACTAAAGCTTAATTGATTTCACCCGCTGTACGTGTTGCTTTATAGCGCTATATACCTTATAGTTTAATAAAATAAATAAAGGAAACTTAATAATAATTAAAATAATTAAATAATTAAACTAGTTAGAAAAAGTATTACCGTTACGTCTAACTACTTAACTCGCCCGACGATATAAGTTAACCTAACTTAGTACGGTCGGCCGCCACCTCGTTAACGAGCCCCGTTAATAAGTAGTTACGCGCTAGTACGTATAAAGCCGCGGACTACTAAAAGTAGCTCGCTTCGCCGATACTATACGCGCCCACCAGCGTTTACTCGGCCCTATCCTCTTTGTGAAGACGCGAATCGGTTTCGATAAAAATCGATAAATTCGGTGATTAAAGCTGAAAGTGGAAAGTTCAAGTTAACGATTTTCGTGTGAATTGTATTGATTGATGCAAAGTTATCATTCTCTCTTTTACTCGTAGAGGTGAGAGAGATGATTTTATATACGTCTATCTAAACCATTATTTATCGTATAATCAATGACGTATAGATGGCTAATCGCCCATGCGCTGTAAGAGTGCTAACGTAAGCGTCTAGGTCGAGGGTACGCCGCCTAGGTCGAGGGTACGCCGCCTAGGTCGAGGGTACGTGTTACGATTCTGGCCCCCACGAGGCTAGAGAAGGGACCCAAGGCGGTCAGGAACGGCAGAACGGTGGCCAGCACGGAAGGTGCTGGCACACAGGCAGCCAGCACCAATAATCCCAGTACACAGAGTGGGATGGGATATGGGTGGACAGCATAATTGTGGTTAGTATATAGGTGTGTGGCTGAGGAAGTGGTTGAGTGGAAAGGACGCTAGGAGGGGCGGCGTTTATACACGGATTCGAATACTACGAGTAAAAGGAATAGTTGTAGAATGATTAAGTAGGAAACTTTATACGGAGTATGAATTAAGGAATGAAGTACGAATAAAGTAGGGCTTACTTTATATGAAGAATGAAATAAGGAAAGAGGTACGAATGAAGTTTAATAGATATATAAGATTAAGGCTTCCTCCTTATTAGTTAGATAGAAGACTTAATCGTTACCGATTATCTGAAATATTAACCTATATAAACTAATATTCCTATACCTTTATTATATATAATCACTACGCCTATCACCCTTGTTATACGTGTTAACTATTATTCGACTGTTATACCTTTTTATTATTTTACTAGAATAAGACCCCTCCCCTAGATTAATCACTTAGTAAAGACTCTCACCCCTTAGGAAGTGCCTTTATAATAATAGTAACGACTCTTATTTAGACCTTAACCGTATATCGACTAAATAATATTAATACTTACTATATCGACCGCCTCCGGTACCACCACTACGCCTACGTAGCTTACTATTAAGATATAAGCTTTATAGAAAAAAATTAAGGAGCTGGAATCCCTTAACCGTAACGGGGCTGACTAGATTTAGACCCTACAATAACTCCTCGCCAACTCGGGCGGAGGAAAGGATCCCCTTAAGATCCCCCTTCTAAAGAAGTACGACGGAAATTAGGCGGGACTTCGCCCCTTCTTAATATAATACCACTTATACTTTAAGTATTAGACGTTAAACCTTAGGGAAGGGGAAACTAAGGTTTTTACGGTTATCGCTTACTTAAAAGGACTAGTTACGGCTTAGGCTTAACCGTTCCTTAAAGATTACCTCGAGAATAAAAACGATCTTAAGGATATAGACGACGATACGAAGGAACTATTCTCTAACTTTAATAAGTTCGTTAGAACCCTCTAGGTTACCTTTGGGGACCTGGATATTAACCGCGAACTCTAGCGTAAGCTTAAACGCCTCCGATAGATAAAGTCCGCGTCGGTATATACTAACGAGTTTAGGTAGTTTATAGTTTATCTTAGATAAGACGACGAACCCGTTATAAGCGCCTACTATGATAGGCTTAAAGATAATATTAAGGATAAACTTAGTAAGAGCGCCCGACTAAAGACCCTAGTTAAATACTACGTAATAGCCGTGGCTGTAGATAACCGCCTTTACGAACGAGAGGTTAAAAAGAAAAGATACCGTACCGAGCGAAACTCCTACTATAGTAAACGAGGTAACTACCCTAATAATAAGTAGAAGGGACGTTAATAAGGCGAATCTATATAGCTAGATATAACCATAAAGGGCGAATGGAAGGGTAAGGATAAAAAGAAGCCTAACGGTAAATACTATAACTATAGTAAACTAGGCCACTACGCCCGAGACTGTAAGAATCGCGTACCGGAACGAAAATAGATTAAAGTAATAAAGAACTAGAAGGACTATAATGGCCTTCACTTCTCCTAGTGTTATAAAGACGGGTGCTTCACCCACCTTAGCGATAAAGACGGAGTAAACTAGTACCCTAAGGGGCTAGCTAGTAAAAACCTTAATATAATACGTTAACGCCCCGATAACGACCCCGGGTATAACCCCGAGGAAGACGATAACGAGTTAGGAGCTTAGCTTACGAACGTTATGATGGAATTCGAAGGAGCTAAAGGTACGTCGCCTCGCGACGGGACCGAAAACTTCGGATAGAACGTACGCGCGGATATATATATGGACGAACTCGACCATAATAGTAACTAACTTACCGTACGTATTTACCGCTCCTTTATTACGGGATTCTACGTCCCGGTAGTAGAGCTTACCGAAGTAACCTAGGAAAAAGAGATTATTATAAAAAACAGAGGGGACTATACGGACGACGTCCTATGGATAGACTATATCGACCCCTATTATCGACACTATGTATAGGCTAAGGTAGTATTATGGTAGTACGGATACACGCGTTAGACGTAGTAAACGGATAATCAAGACCCGTTTCTACCACGCCTCGCGGGAAGAAATAACCACGATACTAACTACTATTATAAAGACGGAGGCTATACCCCGCGTATCGATAGACACGTATTACAGTACGCCTAACGCTACTATTAGGAGTAAGACGTTAATGATTGGGAACGAAATAATATTAAGTAAGAATACGATTAGTGGGAAAAGAACCGATACCTCTAAAACCTCCGCGAGAAGTCGCGAAAGAAGGGAAAGTCCACCCTAAAGGGGAAGTCTACGAGGAACCAAAACTAGTGGAATTCGCTTAATAGCGATAAATGGACGCCTAAGAACGAAGAAGAGGACTAGAAATAGTTTACCTAATACGACTACTCGGAAAACGAGGAAGTCTAGCCGACCTAGAGTACGAGCTCGGATTAAATTATAAAACCCTAAAAGTAACCTAATAGGTAGTAGGATATATCCGAGTCCTAGTAAACTAGCGGGGCTACGAGTAGAAAGTAATAATTAATATAAGCGTTAAAGGTAACTATATTACTCTACGACTTGTAAACTATTACGAGGTACTATAGTAGCTTAAGGAGGTATTATATATATTACGAAACTTTGAAGGACGCTAGGCCGACTACGACGACGGTTGGGTTAAAAGAGAAATAAAGACTCTTAAACTCCGTGCGAGAGGTAAGAAAGTTAATACTATACTCGATATTATAGATATCGGAGACGACGACGTTATCTTCGGGCTACTATAATTACGAGAATATAATCTACGAATTAATTAGGTTACTAGCTAGTTATCGTAGGATAACCTACGATAAGATATAATTAGTAAGACGCTAAGTACGTTAATAAGAGAAGAGTAAGACGACCTCCGTTACGTACTAACTTAATACTATAAATATGCGAATATCTAGAAACACTAATACGATACGGGCCTACTAGAGTACGGACCCTACGACCACTAGATACCACTAAAGGAAGGAACTTAACTAAAGTTCTAAGGGATATATCCCCTTAGTAAAGATAAACTTAAGATTTTACGGGAATAGCTTAAAGAGAACTTCGATAAAGGTTATATATAACCTTTTAGATCTCCTACGGGAGTACCTATCCTATTCGTCTTAAAGAAGGACGGAATATAACGACTATACGTCGACTATCGGTAATTAAACGAAATTACGATTAAGAACCGATACCCACTTCCCCTTATTACGGAGCTACGAGACAGGTTATAGAAGGCTAAGTACTTTACTAAAATTAACCTACGAGGCGTTTATAACCTAATCCGTATAGTTAAAGGAGAAGAATGGAAGACGGTATTCCGTACTAGGTATAGATATTACGAATATTTAGTTATACCTTTCGGTTTAACTAACGCCCTAGTATTATTCTAAGAAATAATAAATAACTCCGTAAAAGAGTACCTAAACGACTTCGTAATAGTATACTTAGACGATCTCTTAATCTACTCCGAAACTATAGAAGAGTACGAATAATACGTATACTAGGTCCTTTAAAAGCTAAACGACGTTAAACTCTTAGTTAAAGTAAGTAAGTGTAAGTTTTATACCTAGAAAACTATTTTCCTAGGATATGTAATTACACTAGGATACCTTGTTATAGATCTAGAAAAGATCAAGGTAATTATAGAATAACTATAACCTTAGAACGTTAAGGATGTACGATCCTTCGTAGGTTACGTTAATTATTACCGAAAGTTTATAAAGGGCTACGGAAAAATAATAATACCCTTGATAAACCTAACCCGGAAGGACGTAGAGTTTAAATAGACGAATAACGAAGACGAGGTATTTAAGTTAATTAAAGAGGTAATACTCTCGGAGCCTATCCTTATTAAGCCTAATCCTAACGAGTTATACGAGATAGACGTCGACGCCTTAGGTTACGTAATAGGCGGTAAATTATCGTAACGGGATAAGGAGGGCCGGTTATACCCGGTCGTCTTCTTCTCGAAGAAGTTTATAGGACCCGTGGAACGATACCTAGTTTACGATAAGGAACTTATAGTAATTATCGAGGGATTTAAGGAATAGGAAGTCTACCTTAAAGGAGCGAAGTACCCTATGACGATCTTCTTTAACTATAAGAACCTCATTTATTTCGTTAATAACTAGAAACTTAACGGAAGATAAGCCCGTTGGGTGTAATACTTATTAGAATTCGACCTACGAATTATATATAAGAAAGGATCCGATAACGGAAAAGTAAACGCCTTAAATAAGCGTAGCGATTATAAAGGACTGGATTCTATAGAAGAATAATCTATCTTTACGAAAGGAATTAATAAAACTATAACTCTTAAAATAGTGGTAAAAGGAAGTTAAGAGGAAGTTATTCGGGAGTTATATTAAAACCCTATAAGAGGACATTTCGGGATCTAAAAGACTATAAAAAGACTTAAAGAAGTCTATAATATCACCGGATAGAATAATATTATTAAACGGGTGATTAACGAATACGATATTTATAATAAAACTAAGACCTTAAGATATAAGTTATACGGGAAGCTGTAATAATTACTAGTCCCGGAGCGATTATAGTAGTTAATATCTTGGGACTTAATTATTAAGTTATTAGTATTAAAGGAGAAAGTTACGAGGGTAACCTATAATAGTATCCTCGTAATCGTAGATAGGTTAATAAAGTACGCCTACTTTCTCCCCTACTACGAATTATATACGGTAGAAGATCTTACTTATACGTTTATACGTAATATCGTTAATAATCACGGATTACCCGACGATATTATAAGTAATAGAGGAACGACCTTTATAAATAAGTTCTAAGTAAAAGTTATAAGGTAGTTTTAAGTTAAAAGGAAACTTAATACGGCCTTCCACCTATAAATAAATAAATAAACGGAACGTATAAATTAAATACTCGAATAATATCTAAGAGTATACGTTAATTAATAATAGGACGACTAGGTCGAATAATTACTACTCGCCTAAGTCGCCTATAATAACGCCGTTTATAACGTTATAGGATACTCGTCGTTCGAGGTAAACTATAGGTTTTAGCCTCGATTAGACTATTACGAAGACGAAGGCTTAAACCTAAGAGTAAACGTAACGGTAAGACACTTTAACGAAGTCCTTACTAAAGTTAAGAAGAATATCCTCGACCGGTAAGAATAAACCCGAACCTATATAAATAAGAAACGGATTAAGGGACTAATCCTAAAGGAGGGAGATAAAGTCTATCTTAACCGAAAAAACCTCTAAATAAAACGACTAAGCGATAAACTCGATTTTAAAAAACTAGGACTATTTTAAGTTACGAGAAAAATTATAGACTTTATCTACGAACTACGATTACCCGAGGGTTTACGAGTACACCTACGGTTTAATATCGCCTTACTCGAGAAAATACTAAATACGGCGGAATTATTAAATAAATAAGTCCTAGGCGAGCTAGAGTACGAAATCGAAGAAATTAAGGAATACTAAAAAACGACTAAAGGAATAGAGTACCTAGTTAAATAAAAGGATTACCTAGAAGAAGAAAATACTTAAGAACCCTAGTTAAACCTTAAGAACGTAGGGGAAGTAATTACCGAATATTAGAAGGAGTAACCTAAAGAAATTAACACCTACGACGTTAAGAAAATCCTTAAATATAAGAACGATAAAAATAAGTTTTATTACTTCGTTAAATGGTAGGGTTATGGAATAAAATATAATAGTTAAGAATTAACCGAAAACTTTAAGAACTCCCCGTAGTTACTAGAGGAGTATTAGTAGCGATATTAGGGGAACCTAGATTAATTATAACGGCGCCTTAGTTAAAAGAGGTAACCGCCGCGTTAACGGCCGCCTAGGCCTCCTAAGCGGACTAAAGGGCGACGCGCTCCTCCTCGGTCCACCTAGCCTCGTCCTTAGTATTAATAGTAG
The DNA here is from genome assembly GCA_021396225.1 of Sporothrix inflata. Classification (NCBI taxonomy): domain Eukaryota; kingdom Fungi; phylum Ascomycota; class Sordariomycetes; order Ophiostomatales; family Ophiostomataceae; genus Sporothrix; species Sporothrix inflata. Next base: position 13,096 of record WNYF01000225.1, read on the forward strand.
TATAAGCCTCGTTGAGAAGCTTTTAACGTTTCTCTTCGTAAGCTTTTTACTACTTATTGATACGACGAAGCCGGGCGAACGCCTCCTTTAAAGCCAGTTTAACGCTCTCCTTTACCTCGGAGATCTATTAGGACTTAAAGATCTAGCGTTTAGTTAAAAAGGGAAAAGTTAAAAAGAAGAAAGAAAGGGAGATAGGGAAGAAAAGACCTACTAGGACCTATCGCGATACCCCGCTTATCGTATTTCGCGTTAACCCGCACGTAAGCCTAGTAACGACGAACCCGACGAGTAGACTACTCTAATTAAATATAGTCCTTACCTAGGCGGGTGTAACGAGAATACGGTATAACGTTAAAACCGGTAGATTTAAATATAGTAATAAGGTTACGACGCTACGACGAATTATTAGTAAAACGTTTCGTAATACGACCCGATATGGCGAAATAAAGAAAGGAAGGACCTTACTAGGTGAAAATAGAAAGTTACGGGGTAGTACGACTATTTATAGTTTTCGGGACGAAACCTAGGAAGGAGGAAAGTTATATTACGATTCTAGCCCCTACGAGGCTAGAGAAGGGACCCAAGGCGGTTAGGAACGGTAGAACGGTGGCTAGTATGGAAGGTACTAGCATATAGGTAGCTAGCACTAATAATCCTAGTATATAGAGTAGGATGGGATATAGGTGGACAGTATAATTATAGCTAGTATATAAGTGTGTGGCTAAGGAAGTGGTTAAGTAGAAAGGACGCTAGGAGGGGCGGCGTTTATATACGGATTCGAATACTACGAGTAAAAGGAATAATTATAGAATGATTAAGTAGGAAACTTTATACGGAGTATAAATTAAGGAATAAAGTACGAATAAAGTAGGGCTTACTTTATACGAAGAATAAAATAAGGAAAGAGGTACGAATAAAGTTTAATAGATATATAAGA
>WNYF01000226.1:0-14027 GCA_021396225.1 Sporothrix inflata
GTGACTTATTAAATTAGGTGAAAAAGGTAAAAAACACCCTATAATAATAAAAATTATATGACCTTGGAGGGTTTTTTTCGTAGAATTTTATTATACTAATTATATATTAAATATAACTAATATTTTACGACTAGCGCGTATGTGTCTATCGTACGAAAAGCCGCCTACTCTCGGGCTTGTTGGTCTTCTTGTCTGAATTGTATCGCGAGGCTGCCCCGTAATTGATTTTGCGACTGGCGCGCGTGTGTGCCTCGTACGGAAATCCGCCTCCTCTCGGGCTTGTTGCTCCTCCTGTCTGAATTATGTCGGGAGTCTGGCCTGCGATTGGTTTTGCGACGGGCGCGCGTGTGTCCTTCGTACGGGGATTGTGCTTTTTATTTACGTGTCGTACGGAGGTATAGAAAAAAAAACCCCTTAAAAAAAAATATATAACTCGTTATTTATTAGAATCGAATCGTTACGGCCGTTATTTCTTTCCCGTTGTAAAAATATAACCCTTTATATAACTATTTAGGCTATATAAAGGGGCGTACGCGTTAAACCTATAACTATTTCTAGTATATAAGTTATAGTAACTCTTATTATCGCTGTTAGTCTACCGTACGAGGCTCCCTGGCTGCCCACTAAGAACCGAACGCGGCGTAAGGCTCTTATATAACTTATTTATTTTATTACTAGCTTATTAAGTATCTAGTACGGAGACTGTGTTTTCTATTAACGTGTCGTACGGGGCCGAAGAAAAGAAAAACCCCGTTAAAAAAAAAAAAAAGAATAACTCGTAGAATCGAATCGTTACGGCTAGTTTCTTTCCCTTTATAAAAATATAACCCTTTATATAACCATTTGGGCTATATAAAGGGGCGTACGCGTTAAACTTATAACTATTTCTAGTATATAAGCTATGGTGACTATTATTATTGCTGTTGGTCTGCCGTACGAGGCTCCCTGGTTGCCTACTAAGAACTATACGCGGCGTAAGGCTCTCGTATATTTTATTGTCGTTGCCGGTCCTCCGTACGAGGCTCTCCTATTGTCTATTGTAGGTTCTTTCCCTTCTTACGTTGGCGTCTATTGCGCGCTTGCGACGACGTGTTTTCGGTGCGTATCGTACGAGGAGGATTGTTAGTCTTTTTTACTTTCTTTCTTTTATTAATCTACCTCTTGATACTTCGTCGAATGACGCCGTAGAAAGGGAGAAGGAGACGAATTAAATGTGAGTAAGAACGGTAATTATGCGTGCCGTACGAGGCTCTCTATACGTGTAGCCTACGGAGGGAGTAAGACGAATTAAATACGAGTAAGAGCGGTAATTATACGTACCGTACGAGGCTCTTTATACGTGTAGCCTACGGAGGGAGGAAGACGAGTTAAATACGAGTAAGAACGGTAACTATATACGTCGTACGACGATATTTATTAGTCCTTTTTACCTTTCTCGTTTCTCGTTTATTTAATCAGCCTCCTAATACCCCGTCGAATGACGCCGTAGAAAGGGAGAAGTGCGTACCGTACGAGGCTCTCTACGCGTATAGTCTAGGGAGGGAGGAAAACGAGTCAAATACGAGTAAAAACGGTAACTATATACGTCGTACGACGATGTTTATTAGTCCTTTTTACCTTTCTCGTTTCTCGTTTTTTAAATCAACCTCTTAATACCCCGTCGAATGACGCCGTAAAAAGGGACGAAGAAATAGAATTATATACGAGTAAGAACGGCAACTATACACGTCGTACGACGATGTTTTCTTACCCTCTCTCCTCGAGGGACCCACTTTTTTCCTTCTTTCTTTACCCGTCGCGGTCTAGAGTAAGCTTTGATTTTATAACAACCCGTCGTACGATGTAATCCTTTAAACTGCTTTATCGCTTACTTTGTAGTTTCTGTTCCGCTTTATTTACATCTTCGTACGACGTTTTCTTATTGAGATATTCGTTTTACGATGTACCTTCCCTTGGCTGGCCGTGCTGTTTCGCAGCTTCACTCGCGTCGTCGCGTCCCCACTTTTCTCTCAACACCCTGCAAAGTTAGAGTAAGCTTTTTCTCGATGGCTTTTCGTCGTACGACGTATTCAATTAAAATGCAGTTACGCATCGTCGTTATCTTCATTTTCCCGTTGAGTGCATCCTCGTACGATGTGTTGTGCTGCTTTTATTTCTGAGCCGATTTAAATAAATCAGATGAGAATGAGACCGCCTTTTTGTGGGGAACATTTAAATCCGACAAGTCCCCTTTTACACTGTAAAAATTTCTGGATCGGTTTAAGATGCTTGTTAGTTTTTTTACCTTTCTTTTACTTTCGCCTTTTACCCTATTTACCCTTTTCTTCTTATATATTAACCTTCTTACTTAACTTAATCCTTTTACTTATACCTTACCTCCCTCTTCTTTTCTTTACTTCTTTTTAACCCTATTCTTTTTACCACTTACTCTTATAAATACACCTACTAATACTGACACTAATACTCTTACCGGTACTAATACTCTCGCTGGTACTGGTACTAGTACTCGCCGTAATACTCTTTTACTTTAACTTGAATATTTTCTTTTATTTTATAGACTTTAGAGGCGTTTTACCTCCTTTTACCTTATTCTTTTACCCTCCTTTAAACTTCTCTTTTTTACTTCTCTTTTAACACTTACCTTTTAACCCTCTCCCTTTTACCTCCTCTTCTTTTAAACTTATCTTTAACCTTTACCTTCTTTTACCCGTTTTCTTTTTTAACTTTTCTTTATTTTACTCTAATATTACTTTAACCCTTTTTTACCTTTTCTTCCTTTCTTCTTTTTCCTTTTTAACTTTCTTTCTACTTCGGTTTACCCCCTTTACCTTCTTTTCGGTTTTATTATTATCCTTATTAACCCCCTCTTTAACTTACTTTAATACTAGCGTTAATTATTAATACTAATACGCTTACTAACACTCTTACTGGTACTAATACTCCGTTCTTTAATCTTTATTTTTCCCTTTTTCTTTTAATTTATTAAGGGGTGTTTTTCTTTTTTTACTTTACTTTAACTTTACCCGGCGATCTTTTTACGGGTGTTTGGTTTATTTGGTACTTATTCTTAACTTTATACTTTTTGCCGCCTTTTATCTTTTTTACCTCCTTATTAACTTATCCTTTTTACCTATTTTTAAACCTTATCGTTTTCTTTTATTACCTTATTTACTTTACTTATTTTACTTTTTATTCTACTTTTTTAAACTCCTTTTTAACTCTTTTTTATAAATATTATATTAACTTTACTTTTCTTCTTCGCCTCCGGTAGGCGCTCCGCGCGGACCCTACCGGGAGCTGATTTTACGTATTAGGGGCGCTTTACGCGGATATTACTAGGAAATGATTCTGCGTGTTAAGGGTGTTTTACGTTACTATTAACTTTACTTTTCCTTTTCGCCTTTAGCGGGCGCTCCGTACGGACCCTACCGGGAGCTGATTCCGCGTATTAGGGGCGCTTCGCGTAGATATGGCCGGGAATTAATCTTACTTATTAAGGGCGTCTACCTTATTATTAACTTTACTTTTTATTTTCGCCTCCGGCGGGCGCTCTACGCGGACCCCGCCGGGAACTAGTTATACGTATTAAGCGCGCTCCGTAGACTTAGCTAACTATTTACCTTAACCGCCGCCCTTACGGCTCTTTTAGCCCCCTTTTTTAATATTCTCCTTTTTACCTCTCCTTTAATTTAATTCTTTTATTTCTTTTCTCTTTTTTATATATTTTCCTTTTATTTTTTACCTTTCTTTTTTATTTTATTTAATATTTATTTTTCTTTTTTACCTTTTACGTATTCTTTTTAATTGTTTTATACTCTTTTTTAATTTATATTTTATACTTTACTTTTCGTCGACGGGCGCTCCGCGCGGACCCTGCCGGGAGTTAATTCCGCGTATTAGGGGTGTTTTATATAAACCTTATTAAGACTAAATTATATAAATTATTTTAATATGTTTAAACCGTTCTTAATTCTTTTTTATAATTCTTTTTATTTATTTTACTTACTTTTTATTCTTTTCTTTTCGAATTTTTTCTTTTACTATCGTGTAAATATATACTTTTTTTATTTTTATTTTATTTAAAAACGATTTTTACTTTTTTTATAAAAACGCCGTATATAAAAGCGCCTCCTATAATACTAACGTATTCGTCCCCCGCGTCTTGTAAAACCGCCGCGCCTTTCTTAACTACCGGAAAAATACCGCCTCCTCCGTAAAAGAATTAATATCTATACCGGCCACCGACTTAAATACCCGACCTACCTACCCCGGATCTATCGCTAATAACACCACCGGCGTTACTATATCCTCGGCCGTATATTCGCTCTTCTCCTCCCCCCGTTACTCCTCGTATTAATTTAACGGTAGCTTACACCGGTAATAATACGTTAGCTTAAGGAACACCACCGCCTTCTTCGCCTCCGCCACCGGTATATCTGCCACGGTCTGGCACCGTATCCCCTCGTCGTACTGGGACTATTACCTCCTTTAGTCCGTATCGAGCTCTAGGTACTACTGCTACGTTATATGGTACGCCGCGTACGCCTCCCCGACCTCCGCGATCCACCGCCGTACGAGCTGCTCCCGCCGGCCCTCTTCCTTCTCGGCCGTCGTCTACTTTATTCGTATTGTACGGGCGTTTATAGCTTCGGTTTCTACTACTTATACGCCGTACTGGTCGTACTACGTTACCCCGTCTAGCGTTTAATACGTCTCTCCCTTAACGCCGTCGAAAAACGCCCCGATCACCCCCCGCCGGTAGCCTTTCATCTCTAAATACGCCTATAGCGTTTCCCGGTTTTATCTCTCTATATACCCCTCCGTCGGCTCTACCCGTCCGGCCCCCCCGTCGTATACGACTACGGACTATACCTCTTCGCCTAGCCGCCGCCCGCCTCGCCCGGTCTATTAGATAAAGTCTATTAACCCGTACGGACGACCCATATATACGACCGCGACGATACCTATAATATCTATACCGGTCCCGAGCCCGTTGGTCGTTACGATCCACCGTCCGGCCTTACCCTAGATCTATACCTCGCGTACGGCCTACCGCTCCGCGTCGTTTATCCCGTTATGATACACCCTGTACCCCGTTGCCTCCGCCACCGCCTCGCACTATTACTACGACCGGTAGTATACCACGCCCTTCTAGCCCGTCGTTATAGCCCCGGCGAGCTCGTCGACGACCTTAGTGGCCTACCGGAGCACCCTATCTCGACCCTTATTTACGCGTACGACCTCGACCCGGTACCGTATATTCAGCTTAGTCGTACGGTCTCGGAGAACGACGGCGTCCTCGACGAGTATCTCTCGACGGAACTAGCTCTCGACCGACGGCGGTAACGTGGCTGTTAATAGGATGAGCGCCTTGTTAAACCGGTGTAAGCTACGTAATTCGCCGAGCCGCGCCCGGTACCTTACGTCGGTGATGACGGTATAGCACTCGTCGATAAAAATCCATTATAATACGCCGGCCGTTATAAGCCTTTCTATATACGTGTAAAACGCCGTCCCGGCCGCCACGTCCGCGTTAACTATTATTAACCGCGCCGTCCGTTATTCCCGTCCGGTTAACGTTAACCTTAATTAGAACGCGATATAGTCTACCCTTATATCGCGCGCCCGCTTTACTAAGTCTTATAAAAGCGCTATAAACGGTACGATAATAATACTTATCCCGGCCTAGGGTAATACCGCCGGTAATAGAAATAAAATACTCTTACCCGCCTCCGTCGGTAGAATATAGATGGCCGACTACTCGTCTTAGAGCTCGAGAATTAGGCGCGCGTACGCCTTTTACTTAACCGACCTCCACCGCGCCGACGGGCCGAGTAACGCCTAAAGCCCCGTTTAGACCTCGTCGTAGTTTATTATTCGCCGTTATTACTATCGTTTTTATTTTCGCTACTCGTATTATTCCTTACGTATTTATTACGCCGTTATCGCCGTCGACGCGGTTCCGTTACGTTTACGGCTCTTCGTCGCGTTTATTTCGTAAGACGCCGCCGCCGTCTCCGTCACCGCCCGCCCCTTATATCTTTTTTCGAGGAACTAGTGCTATAGCCCGTTAATCGCCCGGAACGTCTCGACTATCTCCGGTTACAAGTTACCTATAAACGCCATATATACGTTATAATACTACCGCGTAACCCGCGTATTATACGTCGCTTATAAGTCCTATATATCGTTTTAGTTACCGCCTACCGGTACCGCCTCGTTAGTTAACGGGTTTACGTTAAATCCGTCGTCGTCCGACTCTAGAGCGTCGGCCGCGGCCGCCTTTACCTAGCGGATAACGAGCCTTTTAATCTACCGCCTTATCTCGATCGCCACCGGCCGGTACCGCGTTATCCTAATCTTAACCCCGATCCCCGCCTACGTTACGACGTAGAGATGCCCGTTAAGCCGGTCCGTTTTCTATACGGACGATACCCCGTGCCGTTATATATACTTAAGCTAGTCGCCCCGCGGGCCTTAGATATTCCCCTCTATTAATAGTACCCGTTCCGCCGGTAGTAACTATAATATATAGGCGAGTATTATCCGCCCGATACGCTCCGGGAGAAACCGCGTTACTTTACGGCCGCGCCCGTGTATCGCCTTTATCTTATTACGGTCGGTTACGAGTATTATTTACCCGCCGTGGATATAGACGTTACGCCGTACTTACTATAAGTCGTAATACCGTATCGTTATTAACTCGGGCCCGCGCCTTAGCTAGTTACCTTATACGTATAACGTCGTTAATAATACCCGTCGAAATAACTCGAGCCGCCGTAGCTACGCCCGGATCCCGGTCGTCTTCTACCGTTTACGCTACGCCTCCTATAATACGGGCCCGTTTTATTTAATTACTTTCGCAAGCCCGGGCTATAATTATACGTTACTCGCTTATATCGTAAACGATTAGCCCGCGCCGAGCCGTATTATATTATCCTAGATCCGTGAAAGTACGAGACTACGGCGTACGTCGCCTTACTGGCCGGTAAATAACTTAGTTAGGAGTTACTCCGTATCGTCGACTAGCGTATATATCGTTTTTTAAAAGTCGTAGACCGAAATGCCTTTACCGTCCTAGTAGAGCACCGCCTTATCCTCCGACTAATGTATGGTCGTACGCCCTTTAGCCTATATCCGGTACTCTTTACCGTACGCCATTTAACCTACGATTACGTCGACTACGGTATACCGGCCTTTATATAACTACTACGCGTACGCCTAGTCGAAACGATTAATAGCGTCGATACCTAACTCGTCCTTATTATACGGCTCGCCTTAGAAGGCGTCCTCTAAAAAGAATAGCCGACACTACTAGACGATCGCCGCTAGTTAGCCCGTATATATCTACGGCTCGGTGTACCCGAGTGGTTGCGCCCGAATCCTAAGCGCCGTGTAGAATCCTAGTAACGGGTTCTAGTATACGTCGCCCCTAACGCGGTCGCGGATATACGTTAGTAAAAATAAAAATACCGCCCGGTCGAGTGTTACCGTCGTTATTGTCTCGGTCTCGCCGTTGGTTACGCTCGCCGCCTCGCTCTCTCCCTCGCTCTCGGTCGTACTGCCTACGTCGCGTTCGCCTAATATAGCCCGTCGCGTCGTATCTATACTACGGGCCTGGTTGCCTTGCTCGAGCTCCGTAACCGTATAGACGACGTTAATAAATAACGCCCACTACTCGTCTCGGAACCGGATCGCCCATTGTGTCTCCGCCGCGGCGCGCCCGAGCTAGTGGGTACGGTAATAAAAGCTAAGAAACCGCCGCCCTATAAGCGTATACCGGTCGATAGTCGCCTCTATCGCGGGTATCCGGAAGAGCTTACCCCCCGGTATAAAGGGTACGATACTTTTTAATAAGCCTAGCGTTCGCGCCGATACGTTATCTAGCCGCCTATAATACCGCTCCACCTCGCGGTTAAAGCTCTCGCCTAGCCGTTATAGGATATACCGCTCCTTTACGTCGTCCGGGGTATCTTGGCTATTATACCGCTTATACCCTTTATTATCGTTTAGCGTTTACTAGTACGTCGCCGCGGCGTGGATATCGAGTAGCTTCCGCGACCTAAAGTAGTGTACCTACCGTAACGCTTTTACTTACTCCGAGTCGTAGTCTACGCTTTCCTTTTCGTCGCCTTTTTATAGCCGCTCTTTATTTTCTACGTCGAGTAGCTTCTTCTATTCCGTTAATACGTATTATAAGCCCCTGGCCGCGTTAGCTAGCGCGTCGAGCGGTTATACCGCGCCAACGATTTAATACCGCGTATAAGGCCCGTTAAACTACGTTTATAGCTATACCGGCGTCGATCGTGGCCCGTTCGTATTATACCTCGCCGCCTTCTAATACCGCGTAATGTCTCGTCGGCCTCTTATACAGTACCGGCACTACGTACAAAGAGACCTAATATACACCGGTAGCCTAACAATAGGTGGCTGGCCGTCGTCGGGAACCGTACCATTAATACCGTTAATACCTTCTTAGTAGCCGTACGTATCGACGATCTCGCGTAGTAGCGTACCGGTGAGCCTATAGTACCGTCGGAAATACCACTCCACGCCCTGGCCCGGTGCCACGGCCTTTTTACATAGCCGGCACAACAACTTACGATACTACTCTTCATAAGAAACGTAGTCGTCGATCGTCGTTAACACGCTTTGCTTCTCCATCGCGTACAGGTGAAAAGAGTTGGTTACATACTTACTTTACGATTTACCCCTAAATTCAAATGACACCAGACAAAAGTAGAAGCAGCCCTACCTTCAGCCTTACCTTCCCTTCCCTTTTCAAATAAACTCCAGCCTTAACCTAACCTAAGTTGCATCGAGACCCCTGTTGACTTGCACGATTTTGGCCAATCACAGCGTGGTCTAACTGTAAAATGGCTTTCACTGTAAAAATGTACGGGCCTTTTTTTTTCTATGGCAGCCCACTTCCTATTTCGGTAATTCGAAGTGGCTTTCTCAGCTAAACACAGCAGAATGCCTACCAGTATAGTAGTAAGGGTATCGGCGTAACCGTCCGGGACGCTCGTAACAAGTGGGGTAAAGGTTAACGGGACGGCGCGTATAGTAGTGGCGGGCGCGGTGTCGTGGTAGGGCGGCGTAGTGAATACGGCCGGAGGTGTCTCTATAGTTATGCGGTTACGCTTCGTTAGGGACCTATACGGGCCTTTAGAGACGACGATAACGTCGTTCGTAGGGCGGCGTAGGGGGCTACTGGCCAGCGGCGAGCTATCGGATATAGGTGGCGTACGCGTTTACTAGCCGTAGTGGGCGGCGGCGTTAGTACGGCGGCGCGGCGTCGCGATACGACGCCTCGAGGCGCGTTGGGCGCGGCGATAGGTATGCCGGGATTAGTATCACCGGTATTAGTTTCGAATCGGAGTAATGGTGCTTACTGAAAATGTATAATTTCCTCATAGTTTACTTAATGTAAAGATACATGAAGATATAAAAATATAAAAATAAAGGGAGATGTAAATATAAAAAGAAATGTAAAAAAGGAGGGACATTTAATGATCAAGAGAGATATAAAAATAAAGGGAGATGTTAAAAGATATAAGGAGATCTAAAAAAAGATAAAAAGACGTAGGACGATATAAAGGTATACGGATATAAAGAGAAATTAAAAAAAAGGAAAGATAAGAAAAAGAAAAGATAAAAAAACCACAATACTACGAAATCAGCAGCGTTGGATAGAGCGAGAGAGGGCCAACGAGGAGGTATAATTGTTTTTTTAGTAGCTTAATTGGTTGTTGAAATATAACTAGATTTATTTTTAGTCGATAGATAGGCCGAAAATGGAGCTTTTGGTTGATGTGCGCTTTTGGGTGATGAGCACCTACGTTAATAGGAGCTTATTTTAATGTGGGCCTAATTACGTGGTCGTGGTACGGGTATCGGTGACGAATTTATGCCTACCGTGCCGGAAATTCCGTACTGGTCGGCCTAACTTTGAAACCCCGACGCGCCGTCTGTTAGTCATCCATCCAGACATTCGCTCGGAACGGCCGAGAGAGTCTGCCCGACCCTGGGCTTCTCTAGTTATAAATTGAACACGACATGTCCGAAATCCAAGCCGTACGCACATCGGCCAATCCCCTGTATCATCTGCCGTTTCACGAGGTTCTGGACGGCCATTCACCTCTTATACGATTGAACAGCATCCATCCGGTAGTCCCATATTGCCACCATGCGCGTCGTTCTGACCGGAAGCACGGGCTACATCGGCGGCGAGGTCCTGCGCCAATGTCTCGCGCACCCTTCCATCACCTCCGTCGTGGCTCTGTCGCGACGCAACTTGGCGACCACAGATCCCAAGCTGCAGGTTGTTCTGCACAGCGACTTCACGTCGTACCCCCCCGAGCTCGCAGCGCAGCTCGCCGCCGCCGATGCATGCATCTACTGCCTGGGATCGAACGTCCCCGTCCGGCCGCCCGCGCGCAACCGCACGATCAACTTTGACTACGCCCTGGCCACGGCGCGCATGTTTGCCGCCTTGCACGAGAGCGCGGCGGCCGAATCGACGGCGCGGACGACGCCGTTCCGGTTTGTCTACCTCAGCGGCGCCCTGCCGGAAAAGGAACCGGCAAAGCAGCTGTGGTTCTTGGCGGAAAACCGGCGGATGCGCGGAGAGCTCGAGAACGCGCTTCTGGCGCTCGGGAAGGAAAAGGCCCAGACGGGGTTCGAGGTCTTGGTCGCCCGGCCCGGCTTTGTGCAGCCAAAGGGTGCGGTCGTGCGGGCGTGGGTGGTGGGCTTGCTGGCCAACGCGATCATCCTCCCCGACCTGGCTGCCAGCATGGTGTACGTGGCCTTGCACGGACACTCGGGGATAATTTTGGAGAACGACGTCCTAAACAGCCTCGGGAGGACAGTGACGCTAGGAAGTGACGGTGGATCTTGAAGAGAGGAACGTCTGCGACAGAGCACGACGGCGTCATCAGAATCGGTTATAGATCTCATATGTCAGTTCTTTTTTATTCTTAAGTTATAGATAATCACTACGAAAAAATAGGTCTGGGTCCTTAACCTCACCTACTACTTTTATTATATCATTAAATACAGAAAAATGTATTCATTCCAACAATATTTATTTTATAATTTTTAAGCGTAGATGTAAAGCGGTAGAATTTATTAAAAGTTCACGAGAAAGAAAACCTCGCGACCCACTCTACTTCCTATTCTTATTAGCCCGGAACATGTTGGTACCCCACTTTTCGTAGCGGTTTTATTCGTCTACTCCTTATCTAATTTTTCTAATCGGAAAGTCTTTTTTTCTTATCTTATCTAATTTTTCTAGCCATTAAGGAAAACGCGACAACGACGTTACGCCTAAAACGGTGTAAATTTAAATCTGAATATATCTTAAAAATCTACGTAACTATTAGAGTAATATCTAAAAAAAAAAAAATTATTTCTTTTACTCGTTATACTTTTATTTTACTTTAAAGTTACTATGTCGTCGTCGATTCTTGTTTATTAATTTCGCGGTTAAGAAAACGTCTTAATTAGGGTTAGTGTTTTTATAATAGTATTAAACCTGTTTCGGTGGGTATTAAACTTTTACTCCTAGTACGTTTTACCTTAATAATAATAAGAAAAGGGGGATAATTCTAGTTATAACCGCGGTTAAGTAGAGGCCGTCTTTTATTTCCTATCTTACTTCTTTTCTTAAAAACGCGCCATAACGCGTCTATTCTTTTAACCTAATTATATTTATATATCTCTCTCTACTATTAACTACAAAGGATTTTCCCCTTTCTTACGATTACCTACTATATATAGCTATAAATATCCGTAACTTTATATATAAAGTAATAAAGGATCGAAGAACCTACTAAGAGGCGTAGTATTATAAAGGCACTTCCTAAAGGGTAAGAGTCTCTACTAGGTGATTAAGCTAGGGGAGGGGTCTTATTCTAGTAAAATAACAAGAAGGTATAACGGTCGAATAATAGTTAATACGTATAATAAGGGTAATAGGCGTAGTGATTATATTACTAGGAGGGTATTCTAAGACAAAGCTGCCTACTTTGGTTAATAAAATCATTAACCTAAGTTAAGAAAGAATATAGATTAGGAGTATATAGAATTGGCTAGGGTAAAGAGCGTTAATTAGTCTAAATCTTTAAGGGCTGTTTATATTAACTTAACTTAATATCTATACTCGACCTTGTACGAAGTGATAGTGATTATAGACTCGAGAAAATACACCGTATAAGGGTAATATAGGGGTTTACGTATAGAAGTCGTGTTTTGTCGCGTTTATCCGTTTTCTCGCGATTAGATTTTATTCTTGGATTTCGTAGTTGGATTTGGATTTGGATTTAGATTTTTTTTTTTATATTATAGTTTTTTATAATAGACGAGTTTGTTTTTTTCGAGGAGATATACCGAATATTAGTGTACCGTACGTGCTTTATAGTAGTGCGACCGGGTGTTATAGTTCGATACTATTTTAAGAATACGTATAAAACTAAAGGCGATCTATTACGATAGATTATATTTACGTACGGAAACGTTAATATAAACGACCTAGTAATAATAATACTACTAGAGGACGGGTCGTTAATTATACGCGAACTTTTAATATACCGTAATTACCGTTATACGTAGTGCCGGTATTATACGCGTATTTAGGATTATATAACGTAATATTAACGCTTATCCGTATACGAGGTAAACGGTATACGATATACCGAGGTATTACTCTAGTCCTAGTATAAGGGGCGTTATATACGGTATTAGGCGGTAAGCGAGGGAACGAGATACGATACGGGCTTTATAACGTTATCTTAACTCGATACTATACTCGATAAAGACGAGAAGGAGTTAACCGCGGAGGACGCTTTATAATTACGTAAAGGGGATATAACCGAGGGTATCGATTACGACTCGCCGTAAGTGAAACGCGTACGTTAAGCGTATTATTTTAACCCGTCGCGCGACTTAACCGTTATTACCGAAGTAACGTAATAAATCCGGGTTAAAGGCGAGTAAGTTAAACGGGGATAGTAAATTAAAAAGGATAAAACGGCCGAGTAGATATAAAGGCGGATCGAATAATTAGGTATAAACGTTTACTACGAGGTAGAGCGGTATTACCTCCGCCTCGATAACGTACCGGTGTATACTTTATAATTATTAAGTAATATCGAGCCGTAAAAAATAATTAAGGTACCGTTTTAACGGAAGGCGTATAAAACGTCGATAAATAAATATAAGTTAATAGGTTAACGTTTTCTTATATTTTATTATAGGGCGTATTAATTTAAGCGTAAAGAGACGGAGATATAATAAGTAATATAATAGACGGACGAGTAATAAAGTTTATTTTAAGACGTAATAAATAAATTAAAACGGGTAAAGGCCGAGGGGTAAAACGACGGGGAGTAAGATAACGGCGACTACGAGACGTAAAACGATAATAAAGGCGATAACGAAGGCGATAAAAAAACTAGTTAAACCTTTAACCCGGCGGCTACGCTTACCGGCGACGATAACGCGGTTATATAAACGCTCGACCGGGTTTACTTTTAATTTCTCGTAGTATATATTTAAGTCCGCGTCGGCGGTAATATATATATTAATCCGTTATTATACTTTTACGCGGTTATAAGTATTTATTAATATTAAACTACAGGGCATATAACGCTATAGTCGCAACAAGTACAGCAGGTGAATCAACTAAACGTTAGGTGAACAAGTGCTATAATAGCCATAAATAGGTGTATTTTTACTCTATAAGGACAGGGACTCGTACACGTGTCTAGAGGAGGACTCATTTTCTTCCTCCATAGTCCCTACGCACTCACCGCACGATGAGCTATGCGGGAGGCCACCAAGAGGCGTCAGTCTCGTAAGTCCCGCAAAAATAATAGCGGGTGCGTGCGCAATTACCACTCACGGCGCAAGGGGACCCCCTACGCAGTCCACCCGCTTTTCCGGCGCTAACGGTCAATGACCGCTATTACCTGTCCAGACCGCTAAGCTATAGGGTTAATAACCGCTAAGCTATAAATATTTTAGTG
>WNYF01000227.1:0-13427 GCA_021396225.1 Sporothrix inflata
TTTTTTTTTTTTGTGTTTTTTTTTTTTTTATTTTTTTTTTTTTTTTTTTTTTTGTCCTTTTTTTTTTTTTTTTTTTTTTTTTAAATTCATTTTTTTTTTTTTTTTTTTTTTTTTTTTTTTTAAAAATTGCATATTACAAGTTGGTTTCCTATTCTTTTCCTACTAGTATGTTATTCCAGATGGAAATGCCGCCGAAAATGGCAGGCTTTACCCACAACATTTGGCAGCCATTCCGCACCACCCTTTCTACATGTATGAATTGCCTGCCGATTTACAAACCAAAACGACAGCCTGTGATGGGATGGGGCCAAGGCCTACGGGTGGCTTTGCCGGTACCGAAGCTAGGAGCCACTGCACGGACCCCACTACTAGAGAAGCGGAGTGCGCCATGGGTGTGGCGCAATAATCCACACAGAGGGCACACGAGACGTAGCTGGATATGATGCGGCAGATATGGTGGACTAGCCCGTGTAGTGTATTCGCTTCGTATCAAGACGACCCGTTGATGTGAGTGCGATAGCGGCTGCGCCGACGTGGCCATTTATGGGTATCCTGTCCGTGCAGATTCGTATTGTCCCTGGCTTTGAGGCATCATGTTCTCGAATAGCGTCGTCGGTAGATAGGTTGGTGCATACGGAGGGTGGTGTCCACCATGGCGGCACTAATACGTGTGGCTAGCGTTTCTTTAATTGATTAAGCTGTACCACGTGTTTACGTACTAGGACGTTTGAGAGTCGGTTTAAAGGGCTCTGATTTATCGAGTATAATAAGGTCTCAAGTGAAGGTCATTGCGTTGTAGAGAGGCGTAGTCCGGGTGCGTAACGTGGCTTCGAGGGCTGTATGTTCGAGTTGTTATGGCACAGGGAGCAGATGGGTCACTACGACCACCGCCGATCCAGCGGTGGTGTGGAAAGTGCCTGTGATGATTTGTGCCACACTTCTCTGTATTTTCTGGAGCGCCGAGATCATGGCCCGGCCTCGGTATCCTGACGCGTACCATGCGGAGCAGCCGTAGAGCATTTGAGTTACAAATATGCAAGCGCAAACTGTGAGAGGCAGCAGCTTACAAACACAAAACTTGTTTTTCGACAAAATTCTGCGTATCTCGTACTGACGAGCCGCCTTTGGGGGAACCCAGAGCTGCACTACTTGGCGGTGCAAAGCATGTGCAAGTCTCAAACTGCCGGCGAGGACCCAAAACGTGTATTTGGCAGAGAATAGAGGGAGGCATCGAAAATGGGTTTCTTAGCAACTGTTGCAGAGTCTTGATTCAGCCACACCTATGAATGTCCAGGCGAAGACATGGCACGAGAACACGTCAAAGAGCAAGTGTTTTACAATACCGGTAATATGTATCTCACCTACTACCTGCCCCGTCAAGAACATACCTCTCACCTGTACGAAGAGCCGCAGATGACAGGGGTGGATTGAATGGGCATGTGACTTCTAACAGCCATACAAACAGCGTGGGAGTTTGGGGCATCTGGCACCGCCCACCCATTTGCACAACCAACCAAGCCCCTCACTCATTATCACAACAAGAATAATACATGGTAATGTGGTAAGGGTTGGTCACATAAAAGGTGTTATAAGGGAAAAAATATCCACTAAGATTCAATAATATACCTACGATCTCACTTGCGAACAAATTGGGAGGATAAGACAACCCGTGCTTCTACATGGGTTGCCCAGTTCCAACTATGCGCCAACGGCGGTGTAATATGTCGGGCGTAAACTAGCTAACCTGCAAGGCTGCCCAATTCCAACTCTGCGTCAACGGTGGTGTGATATGTCGGGCGTAAACTGGCCAACCTACAAGGGAGGGAACCGTTGACAATCCGTGCATGTAAATGAAACGAAGTTGTTACAGGTATTATGTTCTAAGAAATGGACAGCATCTTGGATAAGGCCATAAGCAAGCTATGAACTTAAGATACCGGCGGCGCCTGCCTAAAGTTCAGATCATTGCAAGGTCCAATTTCCATTGCTGGATCGTTCCTCCTCTAGCTTCGGTCTACCATACTGTCCAGACCTCTAGACAAGCTTCTTGACGCAAGCTTTAAAGCTCCAGTTTTCGAGACGCTAAGCTTTCCATCTATCGACCCTACGAACAACGAAAAACGAACTTCATTATTAACAATTCTGCTCTCCGACCACGCTGATTTTACATTCGCGTCCATCCTTTTTCCAGCATGCCTATATCTATCAAAAATGATTCTTCAGGGCTGGCCTCGACTCAGCATGTTTCCATTGTGGACATCTTTTTCCCCGGCCTCACGGGTATTCTCACAGCCCTCTGGCAGTATCGCAACGGTGCCTTGGATATATATCCCCGCTTATTAGTTATCTTCGGGACGCTGCTGTTTTGTTCCAAGTTTGTTTTCAAGAATGGAGCAGACTTTGTTAAGGCATACTTCGGTTCGTGATTTTTTTAACAAGCATTCAAAGCCAACTTTTGGGATCTAACATCTCGCAGTATCGAAAATGGAAGTGCAGGAAACCAACGAAGCATACACTATGCTTGAATCCTGGCTCTCTCATAAGAAATTTGCCCAAAACAGCCGCTCATTGTTGGCCCACGTTCACAGCAAACGAGGTCGTGGCCTTGTTGAATCGGATATTGCCACGATCGGAAAGAAACCCTTGCTCTTTTTGCCGTGGCGAGAAGCGGTCTTTTTCTGGTACAAGAGACATTTGCTCATGCTTCGAAGCGAAGAGAAAGAGAGAGGCCCCCCTTCCTTCAATCCCTTCAATTCTTCATTCAAGACAATGACTGTCTCTTGTTTTGGCTTCTCTTCAAAGATCTTGAAGGACCTTCTGAACGAATGCAAACGTGAATATCTGGAGCTTGCTAAAGACAAGACTACGGTCTTCAAGCACCAGAGAAACCATTGGGAGATGTCAGTTGCCCACCATACCAGGCCGATTAACACGGTCGTCATGGATGAGAAACTGAAGCAAATGCTGGTAGACGATATCCAGTCGTTCTTGAGTCCAGAAACTCGACATTGGTATACATCCCGTGGTTTTCCTTATCGAAAGGGCTATCTATTTTACGGCCACCCTGGAACTGGAAAGTCCAGTCTCTGCTACTCCATTGCAGGTCATTTTGGCTTGGATATATTTCTAGTCAGTCTTTCCACCCTCGATGATGGTCAACTCGACGGCTTGTTCCGTGACCTTCCTGAAAGTTGTATTGTCCTTCTCGAGGATATTGATGCTGCCGGAAGCATGAGACCCCACGATACAGGAGTCGACAATCTAGATGCAGGGTCAGAGGCACCTCTACTAGCGCCCAAGTCACAAAAAAACGTCTCATTATCTGGACTGCTCAACACTCTCGACGGCGTGGCGGCGCAACAAGGACGTATTGTCATTATGACAACAAATTATATCAACCGTCTTGATAAGGCACTGAGACGCCCCGGGCGTGTGGATAAAGCTATCGAATTCCAGCTTGCAGACTTTGATATGGCGACAAAACTCTTTTGTCTTGTTTTCGAAGACTTAGAAACTGGGATACGTCACTCAGAGAGACGAATTGGGACTAACACAGAAGTTCAACGGCTTGCAGAGAAGTTCGCGGCCCAGATCCCTGAATTAGAATTCACACCGGCAGATATTCTTTCCTTCCTTCTTGGGAACAAAGAATCGCCACACGCTGCTGAAGCCACTGTGGGGAAATGGGTATCCCAGAAGAAAAACGGAACTAAACTCTAGATGGGCACTCCTTTTCTTTGAAGTGATTGAAAATGGCTGGATCCGGGTGTATATAGTTCTAGGTGTTCAAGTTCTATCAATAAAAACTACGATATCAGTGCGTCTCGGAAACCATTAAAACGGTAAAAATCATGGCGAGCAGGGTCCAAGCTATTTTATTCAACACTTACAAGAGAGGAAGTGGAAGAAAATAACTATTATAATTATT
Organism: Sporothrix inflata; assembly: GCA_021396225.1. Classification (NCBI taxonomy): domain Eukaryota; kingdom Fungi; phylum Ascomycota; class Sordariomycetes; order Ophiostomatales; family Ophiostomataceae; genus Sporothrix; species Sporothrix inflata. Next base: position 3,929 of record WNYF01000227.1, read on the forward strand.
TCTTTTTTCTCGTTCTTTTCTGGTCACTCTCTCTTCTCTTATTTCCACTGGACCACCTCGGCGCTTCCTTATCGCACCGCTTACAGTCGGTCGATGAACGGCGATAAACATACACCCACTACGTCTTATCCCTGCAGGGTCTACGTCTCCGGCCGGTTCCGTCACGGCGATACCTTATCAACTGCGTGGAGGTGCGGTCTCCGACAATATAGACATGTTGCTTTTTCTGTCGATTTCTTGTTCTTTCCTGTCTTTTGTTTGCTATTTCTCATACTTTGTGTAGCTTTCTGTTTTTCTTTTCTTTTATTTATTATTTTGCTCCTCTCCAATAGCCACCAACAACCGCCATGCTCGACTTGATTATACGCAACGGACGCATCGTCACGGCCTCGGACATCCTGCCGGCCGGGCTCGAGATTGGCGTGAAAGATGGCAAGATTGCCGTAATCGGCCTCGGCCTCGACGCGGGGCCGGAGACTGAAATTGTCGACGCCGAGGGGGCCTACATCACGCCGGGGTAACCACCGACCACTCTATTCAAAACCGTTCCCCTTTATGGAATTCCGCTAACACACCCCTCCCTAGAGGCGTCGACTCCCACGCGCACATTGAACAGGAAAACTCGCCAACGGGCGACACGTGGGAGACGGGCTCGCGGTCGGCCATCGCCGGCGGCAACACGACGGTGCTGGCGTTTGCGTCGCAGCGGCGCGACGAGACGAGCCTGCGGCCGTGCGTCGAGCGGTACCACACCAAGGCGCAAGGGAACGCGTACTGTGACTATGGTTTCCACGTCATCGTCACCAACGCGACGGAAGCCGTGCTGGACGACGACCTGCCACACCTTGCTGCCGACGGCATCACGAGCGTCAAGCTGTACATGACGTACGTCCCGCTGCGGCTGGGCGACGGCGATCTGTTTTCCATCATGATGGCCGCCCGCCAGCTCGGCGTCACCACCATGGTCCACGCCGAGAACCACGACATGGTCGACCAGATTGCCAAGCGGCTGGCGGCGCGCGGCCACACGCAGACGCAGTTCCACGCCGTGGCGCGGCCGCAAATTGCCGAAACGGAGGCGACGTACCGCGCCATCAGCCTGGCAGAAGTCACTGATGCGCCCATCTTGCTGGTGCACATGTCCGCGCCGGCGGCGCTGGAGCACGTGCGCGCGGCGCAGGCGCGGCTGCTCCCCATACACGCCGAGACGTGTCCGCACTATCTGTACTTGACGAGCGACAAGCTGCATTCGCACTCCCACGAGGGCGGGGACGGGATCAACGGCGCCCAGCACATCTGTGCCCCCCCGCTGCGGCACGACCGCCGCGACCTTGAGCAGCTGTGGGCCGAGCTGGCCAACGGCACGTACACCGTGGTCTCGTCGGACCACGCGCCATCGCTGTACGACCATCCGGACGGGAAGAAGAGGGGCATCACCGCGGACGGCAAAGTCGACTTCCGGGTGGTCCCCAACGGCGTGCCGGGCATCGAGACCCGCCTGCCGCTGCTGTTCCACCGGACGTACGATCCCGAAGTCGGTCCGCCGTCGAGTGAGGACGCGCCCGTGCACATTTCCTTGCCGCGGTTTGTCGCGTTGACCTCGACCAACCCGGCGCAGCTGTATGGGTTGGCACACAAGAAGGGGAGTCTGCAGCCGGGGTTGGACGCGGACATTGTCATCTGGTATCCAGAGTCAACGCCAGGGTCTGGATCGACTTTGTCGACTTCGTCGACAGACACAGTGCCGACTCCGTCGACAGAGACAGGATCGGCCGAGTTGCCGACAGAAACGGCTCCGTCGTCCTTTCTGATCACCAACTCGATGCTCCACCACTGCATCGACTACACCCCATTCGAAGGCCTGTCCGTCCGCAACTGGCCCCGCTACGTCTTTCTCCGCGGCCGCCGCGTCTGGGACCGCGACGGCGGCGGCGTGCTCGGCCAGCCCGGCGACGGCCAGTACCTGCCGCGCACCAAGTCGCGCATCCTGACGGGCCAGCCGGGGCGCACAGCGACGGGCATGGGGTATGGTGAGAGGAAGGCGTGGATGTAGGGGAGGGGGGTGAAGGAGGAAGGAATGGCCTGGATAAAGTGACGACAGTGGCATCAGTCGATTGCCGTCATTTGCAGCCGCTTTGGTTCCTAGATCGATCGATGGGTTAAATTCTCCGCATGCAATATGCGATTTAGCCACTTTCTGGGCAGAGAGAAAAAAGGAGACGGTTGCAGGTACCGTCCCTATCTGTATGGTTAAAACAAGTAAATAAACAGACGTTGAATACACGCTTGTGTAAGCAATATATGAATATTCAAATGAGATAATTCAAATGGAAGAATTCAAATGGAAGGGAACAAAAAGGAACGAGAAATCTCAAATGGAACACGAGTCGAAAGAATGACTTCTCTTTCACTTCGGTGGCAAAGAGCTTCAACGGTCAACAGTCAACCGAAACCTAACCTGTTGGGTTCTCACCCCCACAATGCCCTCACTTCAAACAGCACTGCTGCTCGCAGGCACGGTGGCCTCGCCGGCCGTGGCCTTGCTGGCCTTCCCCGACTGCGTCAATGGCCCACTCGCCAACAACACGGTGTGCAACACTCAGGCGGCCCCCGCTGCCCGCGCCGCCGCACTCGTCAAGGCGATGACCATTGATGAGAAGCTCGTCAACCTTGTCAACACCAGCCCCGGTGCGCCCCGTATTGGCCTGCCGCCGTACGAGTGGTGGAGCGAGGCGCTGCACGGCGTGGCCGGGTCGCCGGGAGTGACGTTCAACCGGGCCGGCGGCGACAGCAACAACAACGGGTCGGTGCCCGACTTTGCGTATGCCACCTCCTTTGCCAGTCCCATCACGCTGTCGGCGGCGTTTGACGACGACCTGGTGCAGCGCGTGGCGACGGTGGTCAGCACCGAGGCACGGGCGTTTAGCAACGCCGGCCGGGCTGGTCTCGACTTCTGGACGCCCAACATCAACCCGTATAAGGACCCGCGCTGGGGCCGCGGTGCCGAGACACCGGGCGAGGACCCGTTCCGCATCAAGGGGTACGTGCGGGCGCTCCTCCACGGCCTTGAGGGGCCGTACGTGGGGGGTGGCAACCATACTGGCCGGGGGTTGACCGGCCCCGGCAACGATGGCCACGGCGGCAACCGCACGCGCTCCGCCATCCGCAAGGTCATTGCGACGTGCAAGCATTTTGCGGCGTACGACCTCGAGCGCTGGAATGGCACGGTGCGCTACGGCTTTGATGCCATCGTGTCCCTGCAAGACCTGAGCGAGTACTACCTGCCCGCCTTCCAGCAGTGCGCCCGCGACTCGCGCGTCGGGTCCATCATGTGCTCGTACAATGCGGTCAACGGCACGCCGGCGTGTGCCAGCACTTATTTGATGACCGACATCTTGCGAAACCACTGGGGCTGGACCGAGGACCACCAGTACGTGACGAGCGACTGCAATGCCGTGCTGGACTTTGACCACGAGCATGCATATAGCAAAGACGGCGCGCAGGCGGCGGCTGCCGCGTACGGCGCCGGCACGGACACGGTGTGCGAGGTGCCGTCGTACACGGGGACGGACGTGCGCGGCGCGTACAACCAGTCGCTGCTGTCGGAGGCGGTCCTCGATCGAGCCCTCACACGCCTGTACGAGGGCCTCGTGCGCGTGGGCTACTTTGACCCCGCCGATGCGTCGCCGTACCGCGCCCTTGGCTGGAAGGATGTCGACACACCGGCGGCGCGATCCCTGGCACGGCAGTCGGCCGCCGACGGGCTTGTCCTCAAGAAGAACAATGGCCTGCTCCCGCTTTCTGTGGAAAACAAGACCGTGGCTTTGATCGGCCACTGGGCCGACGCCACGCGCATGCTGCTCGGCGGCTACAGCGGCACCCCGCCCTTCTACCACAACCCGGCCGCCGCTGCTGCTGCGCGCAACTGGTCCACGGTCGTGTTTGGCCGATCGGCCGGCGCGCCCGTCAGCAACCTGCCGCACGGCACGCCAGACTCGTGGACGCGGCCGGCTCTGGAGGTGGCCGCCAAGGCTGACATTGTGTTGTACTTTGGCGGCACGGACCTGAGCATTGCCGCGGAGGACAAGGACCGCACCGACATTACGTTGCCGGCTGTGCAGCTCAACTTGGTCCACGCGCTGGCTGCGCTGGGCAAGCCGCTCGTGGTTGTGCAGCTGGGCGACCAGACGGACGACACGCCGCTCCTCACGAACAGCAACGTCAGTGCCGTGTTGTGGGCCGGCTACCCAGGCCAGGACGGCGGCAACGCTGTGCTGGACGTGTTGACGGGCGTGCAGGCGCCAGCAGGACGGCTGCCGGTGACGCAGTACCCGGGCGACTACGCCGACGCCGTTCCCATGACGGACATGCGACTGCGGCCGGCACTCTCCAACGCGGCGTTGTGGAACACCACCTCCACCACCCTTGGGAACCCCGGCCGCACGTACCGCTGGTTCGACAAGGCGGTGCTGCCCTTTGGCCACGGCCTGCACTACACCACCTTTTCGGCCAACGTGACCAAGTTGACACCGTCGGCGGCCCGGGCACGCAACTCGTCGGCCCCGACGACCTCCCTTCAAAGAAACACCACGTTCGCCATTGCCGACGTTGTCGCCCGCTGCGCTCACCAGGGTAGCAAAGCGGGCGTCCACCACAAGGACCTGTGCCACTTTGCCAACGTCGACACCAGCGTGACCAACACGGGCAACACGACGTCCGATTTTGTCACTTTGGCTTTCATGTCGGGCAACTACGGCCCCGCGCCTTTCCCGCGCAAGACGCTGGCTGCGTACCGGCGCTTCCGCAACATTGCGCCCGGCAAGACGGCGACGACGTCTTTGTCGCTCTCGCTCGGCAACCTGGCGCGGACCGACGCGCAGGGCAATCTGGTGCTGTACCCGGGGAAGTACACGCTGCTGCTGGACGAGCCGACGCAGAGCACGCTCGAATTTCAGTTGACCGGCGAGGCGGCCGTCTTGGACGAGTTTCCGCAGCCAAAGTAGGTATTGACGAAAACAATACGAAAGAGGTTAATTGAGAATTGGAAGCGTAGAAAGAAGAAAAGGGGAAAATAGAATGAGATAAAATAAAAGATGACCATGAAAAGACGTACCAATTGAGCTTGTCGCGTTTGTGAGATTGAGATGCTCCCACACGTGTAATTGGTGTCATCCCGCATCGTACCACTTTTGCCAGGCAGCCCATCTCCGTCCCCAGATCTCGCCATTTGCAAAAGTGGCCTATGGCAGGGGAGAGAATAAGCAGACGCCGGTAGCTTGACCGTGTCCGAGTCGGTTGTGGTTTTTGCGACGTTGACTGTCGTTTGCCTTTTGTTAGCTGTTGCTTCTCTTTTCTTCTCCTTTTTCTTCTCTTCTTTCTTGTTCTTCTTTCCCTTCTCTTCTCCCCTCGACAATGCATCTCCTCTCTCAGACAACTCTCCACTCAACTTTGTTCTCTCTCCGCTCTTGTTTGTCATTTTTGCCGGTTATCTTTCCTCTCCTCTCTTTCTTCCATTCTTTCTCCTCCGCCATGGCTGTTTCGGTTGCCCTTCCCTGGGCGGACACGCCTCTTTCTCTCATTCACACGCCGCAGTTCGAGACCAACAAGGTTTGTTTGTGTCCTCCCTCTTCTCTCGTCCACCACTGACTCCCCTTTTCAGACCGACATCTTCACCACCGGCGCCACGCACATGTGCCTCCTCCACAACGCCATCTTCCGCGGCTACAACAGCATCCACCACCAGGCCGCCCGCATCCAGGACGGCCAGGACAAGGCCGACTTTATCGGGTACTCTCTAACGTGGTGCAAGTTTGTCCAGTCGCACCACGACGACGAGGAGAACGTCCTCTTCCAGGCGGTGGAAGAGCTGCTGGGGGACAGCACCGTCTGGGACGCCACCCACAAAGAACACGCCAGCTTCCTGCCCGGCCTGACCGAGATGCACGACTACCTGGTCCAGGGCATGGACACACCGCTCGACTTTGAGGGTGAGGTCTTGCTGGATCTAATGGCCGCCTTCGAGAAGCCGTTTGCCCACCACTTCCGCAGCGAGATTGCCACGATTGCCGCGCTGGCCGACCACCCGCATGCGCCCAAGCCGGGCTCGCCGGAGGAAACCGAGGCGGCCGCGCTCTTCCGCGACTGGGGCAAAGGCACCGTCCGAAAGGCTGGATTGTGGGATGTCGTGCCGTTCTTCTTGTTGAACTTGGACCGCTCGACGGGCGCCACAGCCTTTGAAGAGGGCCGCTGGGCCAACTGGCCGCCGATGCCTGCGCCCGTCCGCTGGGGGCTGGTCAACCTGGCCGGTGCCTGGAACAGCGGCTGGTGGCAGTTTGCGAGCTGCGACGCTGCTGGTCAGCCGCAGACGCTGTACGCCCTGCGGGAGGGGCACGCGGAGAAGAAAGAGGAGTTGTAGTCGTCATCTTTTGCCTCTTGTGTTTTGTTGTTTCTTTTCTTCTCCTCTCTTTCATCCACTCGGATCGTGTCTGGCGTTGGCGGCTTCTGAATTGTCTGAATAGCTTTGCTCGACTTCTTCATTGACATCCATCTTCACCATCGTGCCCGTGCCCATCGTAGCCTCGCTGTGTGCCTGTCGTCTGATTGTGCGCTTTGCTGCTCGTCTGAGCTCCTACGACGTACATTGGTCGGACCAGATGGCAGACCACAGACCATCCCCAGTTCTCCAATTTATAGTGGGTCCTGCCATCAGAGCCTCCACTTGGCCCACACAGAGCTCAGCAGCCACCAGCCAATCAGCGACCGGCGGGGCGAACGACGTCGAAAGGCCTAGAAAGCTTTCGCTGCCCCACCCGCCGTTGCCTCGTTCCTGCCCTTTGCAGATTTATTTCTGTGCCTGCCCCAGCTCGCCCAGCAACGACATCTCATCGTCGCCTCTCTTTCTCGCATTTCCAGGCACGATTCTCACGATCTTTTCACGATCTTTTCACGATCACTTTTCTTCACACTCCCGCCCTACAAACATCCCACCACATCCTCACCACATCCCCACCACCCCCACACCACCCACCCACCATGTCGACCTCCGACGAGCTCAAGGCGCTCGGCAACAAGGCCATTGGCGCCAAGAACTTTGACGAGGCCGTCGAGCACTTCACCGCCGCCATCGCCGTCGACCCGGAGAACCACATCCTCTTCTCCAACCGCTCCGCCGCCTACGCCTCCAAGCGCGACTGGGACCACGCCTTTGCCGACGCCGAAAAGACCACCCAGCTCAAGCCCGACTGGCCCAAGGGCTGGGGCCGCCTCGGCAGTGCTCTGTACGGCAAGCGCGACCTCGTCCGCGCCTACGAGGCCTACCAGGAGGGCCTCAAGCTCGACCCCAACAACAAGGGCATGAAGACCGACCTCGACAATGTCGAGCGCGCCATGGACGCCGAGCTGCGCGACGGCGGCAAGGGAGGCGACGGCAACAGCTTCCCCTCGTCCGCCGCTGACGAGATGGGCGGCATGTTCCGCGACCCGGCCCTGCTCGGCAAGCTGGCCGCCAACCCCAAGACCGCCGCCTACCTGAGCGACCCGACCTTCATGCAGCGCCTGCAGTCCATCCAGTCGAACCCGAGCAACGTCCAAGACATCTTTAGTGATCCCCGCATGATCGAGGTCATGGGCGTGGCCATGGGCCTGGACTTTAGCATGGGCGGCATGCCGGGTGCCGCTGGTGGCCCGGAGCCGGCCGACGCGCCGGCGGCGGCGTCTGCTGCTGCGTCAGCGGGCCCCTCGGTCCCCAAGGAGGAGCCCAAGGTCGAAGAGGTCGTCGAGGAGGAGGAGCCCGAGGACGACGAGGACGCCCGCGCCAAGCGCGAGGCCAAGGAGGCCAAGGAGGCCGCCGACAAGGAAAAGGCCCTGGGCACCGCCAGCTACAAGAAGCGCGACTTTGATGACGCCATTGCCCACTACACAAAGGCCTGGGACCTGCACAAGGACATTGTCTACCTCAACAACCTGGGCGCCGCCCAGTTCGAAAAGGGCGACTACGAGGCCGCCATTGCCGCCTGCACCCAGGCCGTGGAGGAGGGCCGCGCCCTCCTGGCCGACTGGCAGACCATGGCCAAGGCCTATGCCCGCATCGGCACCGCCCACGAGCGTCTGGGGCAGCTCGACCAGGCCATTGACAACTACAACAAGTCGCTGCGCGAGCAGCGCACGCCCGACGTCGTGGCCAAGCTGCGCGCCGCCGAGCGCCGCCGCATCGACGAGGCCAAGCAGGCCTACATCGACCCCGCCAAGGCCGAGGCCGCCCGCGAGGAGGGCAACCGCAAGTTCAAGGAGATGGACTGGCCGGGCGCCGTGCAGTGCTACACCGAGATGATCCAGCGCGCGCCCACCGACCCGCGCGGCTACAGCAACCGCGCCGCCGCCTACGCCAAGCTGCTGGAGCTGCCGTCGGCGCTCGACGACTGCGACGCCGCCATCCAGCGCGACCCCAAGTTCATCCGGGCGTACATCCGCAAGGCCCAGACGTACTTTGGCATGCGCAAGTACAGCGACAGCGTCGACGCCTGCACCGAGGCCGAGCGCGTCGACAAGGAGTTTCACAACGGCGCCAACGCGCGCGAGATTGAGCAGCAGCAGCAAAAGGCGTTTGCCGCCATGTACAGCGCGCGCGACGACGAGAACGAGGACCAGACGCGCGAGCGCATCATGAAGGACCCGGAGATTATGGGCATCATGCAGGACCCGGTCATGCAGTCGATCCTGCAGCAGGCGCAGGGCGACCCGGCCGCCCTCAACGAGCACATGCGCAACCCGAGCGTGCGCACCAAGATCCAGAAGCTGATTGCCGCCGGCGTGATTCGCGTGGGGCGGTAAACCACCACCGCCAGTGTGCAGGCAGAGAGATACCAAGATTGAAATCAAATACGAAAAAAAAATTTAGCATTTGTTGGCGGCGCCCGACAAGCGGTTTTCAGATTGTCGTTTCTTTTTGAGTGTTTTGTTCATGTTGCGTTTGCTCGATTATGTGATTTAGTGCGTCTTTGTAGTTTTATCATTGCACTGTTCTGTCGGGTTACTTAATAGTTGCAGTTACAAGTCACAATACATGATCTTTAAATACATAGTACGTGAAACGGATTGTGTCCGACTTTGTGTAAATTAAGAAGTCTATCAACAAGTTTTTATATGCATATGCGAAATGGCACGGCAGCTTGTAGCAGTACGACAGTCCATAAAACTGCGCCGCGTTCAACAAGGCCGCCGTTACCGTTCTATCTATCTACGAATGGCGCTGGCGACCAGTGCGTGCTTTCTTTGTGTCCCAGAAAACTTCACTATCCAGCGAACTTGACGTTTCCGCCGCTGGCTAGGACACAGGAGAAAGCGCCGCACAATGTCTACCGCCCGTCTATCGGCGCGACCGCTCGACCGCCGCGGGGCTCAGCGCCGCCGTGCTCGCTGACCGCTCCACGCCACCCGCGGCAGCAGCAGGCACCACCGGCGTCAGACCCGTCACGGGCGTCATGGCGCCGCTGGGCGTCGG
>WNYF01000228.1:0-13315 GCA_021396225.1 Sporothrix inflata
TGGCGCGCTGGGCGCGCCGGCCGCGGCGGTGGGCATGCCGGCAGCAGTGCGGGCGGAGAGGGTTGCAGGGGTTAGGTGTGTGTAGTGGCCGGAATCCAGTGTTTTTTTTTATTTCATTCTCGTGTGCATCTCCTGTTCAGTTGATCTTTTATTTTAAAAAAAGAATTCAACTGTGTAATAATTCACCAGGCAGACATTTTATCTTTACTTTATTTATTGGTTTATTGCCTATTTTTAAAAATAATGTACTTAAAAACTATCTTAGATGAAATCCTCTTTGCAATGAAAATATTGTGAAAAGCCATTTTCTTGATTTAAATCTCGATACTATCAGATCATGGACGACAAAACGTATTCTAAATGTAAACGTGAACATCATCAAAAAAGAATGCATATCATAAACAGTATCATACATCCTCTACCGTGGCGTGTGACGCACAACGGGCGGCGGTCGTGCCCGCCAGGCCGCCTCCTCTTCTTCCTCTTCCTTCAGTATGGCCAGATACTGCTTGTACTGGCCGACCAGCCCGTCAATCGCATACTTGCGCGTCAGCTCGGGTCCCACCTTATCCACCAGCGCGTACACGGCTTCCAGGTCCACAAAGACGAAGCGGCCGTTGTCGGCCAGCAGAACATTGTTGAGCTTGTCGTCTTCTTGGACGACGCCGCCGCAGCGGATCATCTCGTCCGTGGCGACCGTAACACGCTCCGTAAAGTCCTCGACACTCATACGACGTAGGGGCTGGTCGCGAAATACCACCTCCATAAAGTTGCCGTGAGTCATTTATAAGAAGCTATGCACAGCCTTCGAGCGGATTGGCTGGCACCTTCTTCGGCTCTGGTTCCTTATGCAAGAGGATTCATGCATCACATCCTAATACCACCTCCATAAAGTTGCCGTGAGTCATTTGGTCCCTATTAATATACACAGGAAGGCACACCCGCTAAGCAGGTTGGAGCAGCAACAGCACAGGCGCACGTCTAAATAAGGAAACTTGTAAGGACAAGATTCGTGTGCTATATTGGGCTGTTATGCGCTCCGAATAAACTCTTTGATTCCCCTGCAAATCACGAGACGTCTTCGAGGGCCAAGCACCGGCTGTGCACAGTCTGGCACAGGCGTTAAGCATGTTTGCACAGGGGTGCAACAGTCTGCGCTGCCGGCGCTTGTTATGCTGCAAGCGTTGCCTACGCCAAGAAAAACGTCAACGGACTCTACCATTCGTCTCTCCTGTTGTTCTACAGCTAACACACTACTTGGGATTCCTGTGACGAAGAGATGGGAGCATGTGTTCTCCTGCTGTGAATGACCTGTAGAAGAAAGCTTACTTTCCCTTTAGTATAAGATCGTCCGGTATACAAGGACTTTACGAAGAGGCTTGTGACGTTGGCGGTTATGGTGCTCGGGGTACACCTCGGCGTAAATGAAGTTCATCGTTTTTGGGGATGACACCTTAAATTCGCATCTTGCCGCCGCGTTGCCGACAGAGAGAGACAATATGGGAGGCTGGATCTTTGAGTATGTACGTCGTTATTGAGCCACCAACAGAAAAAGACAATGTCGTATACATGTATTGCAATGAATTATCTGCCTTTTGTGTATCCAATGACGTTATGCTCCTCTATATTGTATTCCACCATGTATGCCCAGTTCCTATGCCCGATAGTAGATGATTTCTATGCCACCGTCTTCTTCTTGATCTCTCGGACAGGCGAGTTCGGAAGGCCCTTTTGAAAGTAGGCGCGGATGTTCTCGAAACACTCCGTTTCCGCTTTCCGGAACGCAACATCCGTCAGGCCGCCCAAGTGTGGCTGTCCGATGACCTTGTCGCTGGTGAGGAAGTAGGGATCGACGCGCGGCTCGTCGCAGAAGACGTCCAGCCCGGCACGCGCCACCTTACCCGACTCCAGCGCGCTGATCAGGGCCTGCTCGTCAACGACAGGACCGCGCGCCGTGTTGACGAAGAACACGCCGTCTTTCATGGCCGCGAACTCTGCCGGGCCGATCAAGCCCGTCGTCTTCTCATTCAGCGGGCAGTTGACGGAGACCACATCTGCGTGGCCCAGCAGCGCAGGGAGGCTGTCGTAGTAGACGGCGCCGTAGAGGGCCTCCTCCTCCGCTGACAGCTGCGTACGGTTGTGGTAGGCAATCTTCATATTGAAGACCGCAGCCCTTTTCGCAAGGTACTTGCCGATGGCGCCGAGGCCCACGATGCCGAGTGTCAGGCCCGACGGGTCGCGGGCGGGCGACAGGCCCGGCGTCTTCCGGAACAGGCCGGCACGAAGGCTCTTCTCGGCGTTGCTCGTGTTGCGAAGTACGGCGAGCGTGAGAAACAGGGCCATGTCGGCGGTGGCCTCGGCCACAGCGTCGACCGAGTTGCAGAAGAAAGTGCCCTCGCTGGCCAGCCAGTCGACAGGAAATTCGTTGTAGCCGGCGCTGGCCGAGGCGATGACCTTGCACTGAGGTACGAGCGGGCCGAGCATGTCATGGTTGAAGGGCTCGTACATGGGGGTGCCCATGCGGATGATGAATGCATCGATGGGTCCATTCTTCTCGATGTCTTCCCGGATCATGGTGCATGCCTGCTGATGGCTGGCAGCCGGCACGAAGGAATAGTCGAACTCGGTCTGGAAGGTGGCCAGATACTCCTCGCTCATGTAGATGGGCTTTCCGAGCCCCACGACCCGTGGCTTCCTGCCCGTCACCGAGGTTATCAATGCTGGCGCCATGGTAATTTGAGTAGGAGTGAGTGGGAGGATGAATAAAGGTATGTCGAGTCGGCCTGCTTTACCACGAATACAGTTGCGCAAGCACGGGGGAGCTGTCTTATCAACTTGCGCTTCTGATGAGGCAGATACGAGAACTATCTAGTGGCTTTTCTGCACCGAGAACAATAAAAATCGTTTCCAGAGGAGATGGCCGTGATTTGCTGCACTTTCTCCATCTCCCAGACACTGGCGCTGTGTGGATGAAGATGCGGGTCAAGCCCGGGTGCTTCCTTGGCTACTGCATGCAGTGATGATCGCTGCGATAAGAGCTCCAAAGAGTGGATCGAAACACTAGACGGCTTCTCCCGTGATTGGCCACTCAATGAACTATGGCGTATATGTAATACTGCGATGCATCGTATCGATGGCAGAATACAGACTACAGACGGCATGTTCTTCCGTAATCGCAATGGAATATGAAATACACGCGACTGACTGGTCACTGTATTCTCGAGCCGTGAATACTCGTGCCCGCCCCACTTTAATAGGAACTCGAGGACTCGCACCTACCAGTAGGTGCTATACACCCTAATTGTCAGATCACCATATCTATAGAAATGGTTTTCGTTCGACGAGACCTTAGCCGCACACAACTAATAAAGTAGAGGCGGCGGTAATCCAGGGCCAAATCTAACACCGTACTTCAAAGCCTAGGCACCTTACAGGTCGCTCTTACAAGAAATATAGTAAAATAAAAGGATAATAATGTATTAGCTAAGGTAAGGCGCCTTATCGAGGCGGCTGACAAAAAATGCAAATCACAGTACAAGAAATAGTTTACAGAGGCTACAAAAGAGGCCAGAGCATGGAGGATTCACGGGATATTACAGCCATACGAAGTTTATAGAGATGGCAAGTCTGTACGTTATTTAAAGCGGTGTTGAAGTTGAATGTCATGATCTCGTGTAATTCTGACCATTAGGGTGTATAGCACCTACTGGTAGGTGCGAGTCCTCGAGTTCCTATTAAAGTGAGGCGGGCACGAGTATCTTCCCTAAAATATAGAAAGTAATAATAATTCATGCCGTAATGCATCTATATCTTCATCATACATGCTATTGCGTACTGCCAGTCGATAAGAACTCCCCTGTTAGTGGGTCTGGCTCGAACTGGCGCACGCCCCGTAGCAATTCGTGTACTAGCCACTCAGACTCATGTGGTATGCCCATGTCTCCCAGCGCCGATATCCAGTCATGGAGCGGTTCCGTCTGGCTGGGGAACGAGGCACCGGGATTTCCGTTGACGGGATCGTCGTAGATAATTCCCGAGCTCGGCATGAAGCCCGGCTGGCCAATGCTGGTGGCTGTTGTGCCTGACCCGTAGTTGTGGCCCCCTAATGCAAGCGAGAAGTTTGCCGAATCGCCACACATCATGCTGATGGTGCGCTCCGACAACGCCTCGAATATGTCGCGGTACGTCGTCGCGAGATTCCATCGCTCCGCAATGATGACCAGCACCGTCGTACAAGCCATACACGTGCTGACAACGTCCCCCTGGCGCACCTTGGCTCGGAGTCGTGGCGACCGCCAGAGGCAGTACAAGTAGGTGATGCCGCCCATGAACAGAATATGCAAGCTTCCCCATGTGAACTGGATGGTGGGCCGCTGGTATAGGCGCCGGTAAGTGAGGCACATCTCGCGGGAATGGTGCAGACACTCGTCGAGTGCGTGCTCTACAGTCGAGAAATCGTTGTTCGCGGGCTGGTTACCTCCCAGATCACTGCTTATAGGTCGGGAAATGTGATGTCGGTAGAGGAGGAGGATCATGTTGTTGTAGGCTAGGTTGAACCATTCATGGGAGGCCCAGACCGACAAGGGGCGCGTGTCGGTAAAGTCCAATCGATCTGGCGCAGATGCTCGCCACTGGTCGAGCTCTTGCCGAAGGGCGTTGACGGTGGTCTCATCCCAGGACCGACCATTTTGGCGTGCGCTCGGACAGACCTGGGTATTGAACTTGGACCACAGCTGTCGAAGTTTGATGGAGTGCAAGGCGCCCGTCATATTTGTGGGGGACTCCAAAATGGGATTCCGCGGCTTGCGCAAAAGTCCCGACGTAGTGATATACTCGTCGTCAATATCCAAAGGCAGCTGGAACAAATACTCGGTCAGAGGTATTGAAAAATAAAAACGATACGGTTGATGCCTTGATCTTACCTCCACGTCAATGTCATCATCCGGGATTCCCACAGGGCGGCCTAGAATGGACGCTGCCACACGGTCGATATCGTATGCTACCCAGAAGCAGCGTCTCGACATCTCCTTTGTGAGCGTTGCCATGTTGCCACGGAATATCTCGGCGCTGCGGTGATAGCCAAGCTCGATACAATGCCGAATAGCCAAGCCTGATATTTTCCTAGAGAGCACAGCATGAGACGAGGATAGATGATTTTTGACCGCAATGTGAAGTGTAAAATGTACATACCATAGGCTGGCCCCTACGTGCGATCGAATGGAGTAGACGGCACAGCAGAGAATGCCCTGTATTGACTCCAAGCTGTCCAGTTCTAGCACGGACGGGAGGTGATCTAAAGCCAGGGAGTAATACGCCTGTCGTGGTCAGGACGAGGATTCGACTGAACCGGTGTAAACTGGACAAGACTCACCTCTGCATTTGCGTATTCGTTGTGGCCCAAGGCGAGACAGCCAATGGCATATACCTTGTCATTGTTAGCAACGGCCAAATCCATAGTAACAGTCGCATGCCTAGCTTGTCTGACTGTGTGACATACCATGAGGACGAAGAAAAGTGGTAATCCTTGGACACGCTGCATGTTGCGTTCTTCATAGGCCAACAGACACTGGCGCTCCCATGTCTCAAAGGTGGGACGATGCAGATGCGGATACTGAGGGTGAATGTTTCGCCAATAGGCGCATCCCAGGCGGACAGCCGTGGCCGGGGCGGGAAACGTGTTCATAAGATCTAGCGGCATGCGCGTATTTGCTCCGTTGTTGTCGCCCGCGGCGCTTAGCACAGAGCTTCCACCAGCAGGACGCAAGCCCATGGTCGCGCTCGCAATGCGCGAGAAGGACACTGCAGAGGAGGGCCCAAAATAGTGCGGCTCACGCCCTGCTGCACTCAGGCAGAGCAGCGCCACTTCGGAAGACAAGACGTCGACCTGCTGATCGCAGCCGGCGTCCGACGGCGCGGCGGTGGCCGCGGTCGCGGCCGGAGCGAACGACTGTGTCTCATGATCGATGCGATCGATGCGCGCCGCTGTATAAGGGGGGGGCACGGGAGACAGGGGCAGGTCGTTATGTGCTGGGCAGTCGGGCGACACGGCGGTACCACTGCTGACGTCCTTTTCCGAGCTGATCTCTCCCTCGGAGCCGAGGTGGTCAAGCGCGACGTCTGGACGCACTTGTTGCAGAAGGCTCTCGAGATAGGCGACGCGGGCTTCGAGGGACTGCATGTAGTCCCGCGGCCGATGCAGCCCCGTGGCAGGATCTTCTACCAAGCATTCTGCGCACGTTCACGCCGTCAGCAAGAAAGAAGCAGATGCAGAAGCCATGCTCTACTGGCCGGCGTTGCGTCGTACCTCGATCCGATCTCACACAGTTCTGGCACCTGGGACTTTGGCCATCACACTACAGCGGCTCGGTCAGTATTCGCCATCTCAACCTTCAGAGAGGAGCAGCTGTCGAACCTTGAGTTTCTTCTGCTTGCAAGTCGTGCATGCCAGCATTGTCCGTTCGCCAAGCCGAGGACGCTTGGCCGTATGGAAGGTTGTGCGTTGAGCACTCATCTTGGGATGCAGCCCTGCGAAACGTGTGGCTGTATGTCACTGCTGTATAGTAAAGTTTGCCGATGCAACGTCCAATCACACACATATGGCCGCTTTCAGTGTTGCGGCTGCCTCTGTATATGAACCTGCTACAACAGACTGAGGGCGTGTGAGATAAGATACGTCGATGCGAGCCAAACCGGCACGGCAGTTGGTGCCAGACGCCCCTGTTAATGGCCGTCCAACGCGCTGGAAACCTACAACCCCGCGCTAGCACCGCCGCGTATTCCTGTGTCGCTGTGTCGCTGTATCAGTGGAGCCCTTTCGCTTGCGACTTGCGCCGCTGCCGGCGGTGGATGTTTTCAGGGTGCTCGACTAGCGTTCATGTGACTTATTCCTGCTCGGAAATCGCCGAAGTGATGCGATGTAGCACCGAGACGAGAACACAATAAGAACATCATCACGGTGACGAGACGTGCACAGGTTTGTCTCTTAAAAACAAACAGCTCTATACAGCCGCAGTCATGTCTACCACAACAGTGATCGATTCGTCCACAACAGACACGACTCGGGCAGTCCCCCTGCAGTCGGCCCTGGACATTGCGAAGACTCAGGATGGCCAGCGCAGCCGTCTGCATCGGATCCCCTGGCCCGCGACGGCGGTGGAACAGCAGAAGTGGCAGCTTGAACATATGGCGTGTGCCTTTCGTCTATTTGCCAAGCTCGGCTTTGCCGACGGCTCCAGCGGCCACATCAGTCTTCGGGGTTCGTACAGTTTCATCATGTATCTCGCGGAATTAGAAGCTCACACCACAATACAGACCCGATTCAGCCAGACACGTTTTGGATCAACCCGTATGCCGTGCACTTTGGTGCTCTGAAGGTCTCCCACATGGTTCACGTGGATGCGAACGGGAACCGGATCGGCGGTGCGGATCGGCCTGTCAACACGGCCGGCTTCATTATCCACTCGGCCATTCACAGCGCACGCCCCGACGTCAATGCCGCATGCCATATGCACAGCCCCTATGGCCGTGCGTGGAGCACGTTTGGCAAGGGCATTGAAATGCTCAACCAAGGTGAGCCGACTTTGTTAAACGTCCGCTTCTGTCAGGGAGGTGCTAATGCTTCATCAGACTCCTGCATGTTCTATAATGATCTCTCGGTCTACCCATCGTTCGGTGGTGTGGTGCACGCAACAGAGGAGGGAAAACGCATCGCCGCGGCCCTGGGTCCCACCAACAAGAACCTGATTATGCAGAATCACGGCATTCTGACCTGCGGTGGTACCGTAGCCGAAGCAGCGGCCTTTTTTGTGGCCCTGGAGCGTGCATGCCACACTCAGCTCCTTGTGGACACTGCCATTGCAAATTCGGGCGGCTCGCTGGCGAAGACGTTTGTGGCCGATGAAGAGGCGTCCTACACAAAGATCGGGACCGGCACGCCCGAGGTGATGTACATGCAGTTCGTACCAGAGTATGAATTGCTGTTGGAGGAGACCAATGGGGCTTTCCTGAAGTAGCATACTAGGCAAAAATGACCCTTAAAATACATAGTGAATTTCACATTCTGATAGGAGTCTCGACTTCCCCTCTTGTTGCATTGGATTTCTCTACATAATATTCCTCTCCACCAGGGGACCCGTGCATTGGTCCTTCACGTTGCCCCAGCCGACGGGGCGCTGCCGAACAATCCCCGAATAGAACCAGGTCGCCATCGTGTACACATCATACACGGGCAGCCCGACCGCTTTCTGGACCGCCTCCGCATAGGGCGGCATCTGTGTGCACTCCAGCACAATGGCGCCGACGTCCGGGTGGTCCTTCACAAGCTGCTGGGCCACTTCCACCATCTCGGCCTCGACGTCGTAAAAGTTGTACGTCCCCCGCATGCCGACCAGCTCGCGCAGGCTGCCGCCGGCCGGCGCACCGCGCACGCGGCAGCGCGCGGCATGCTCCTTGGAGATGCCGAGCCGCTCAAAGTGCAGCGGGCCCAGCTGCGTCTCGTTGTAGGTAATGATGCCAATCTTCTTGCTGGGCGCCAGCCATGCCAGAATGCTCGGGATCTGAATCAAGGAGGAGGTGGCAATGGGAATGGGAAGCTCCGCGGCGAGTCTGTCGATCGCATCCCGTCTGTTAGCGAACGGCAGCCCATCAACAATCACGGCACCGGGAGATGTCTCACAAGGGTTGCGCCATGGCGAGAAACCCACAGCTCGTGATGATGCCGACGGCACCTCTCTCCGCCAGCTTTTTGCCGGCGGCCACAAAGTTGCTGATGAATGTCTCGTCGTAGTCCGCCTTGGACACGAGAACGCCTTCCTTGGAGCCCTCGGCTAGCTCGCGGATCACGGGAAAGGCCCATGTGTTCTCATTGAAGGCGTCTCCCGCGGGCCTGTAGAAGAAGCACTCGACGGCAATGAAGCCGATCGGCGGCAGGGAAGCCTTGTCTGCGTAGTCTGTCATCCTGGATGGCGATATCAGAAATTCAGAGCATTCAAGTGGTCGATTATCGTGTACGGGCAACAAACTGCTGTTTTGCCGTCACGTTCCAAGAATGTAGCGTATATATAGCGGCGTTCTCCCCGCAACCATACTCCGATGATGCGGCAGATCCGTGTATCCATAGTCTTATCGGACCTATGTCGGAGGTCACATTACTATGGCTACTCGGGCTAGGCGGTTACATCGCTAGTGTGTCTCGGGGGATCCCGTTCCAGTGTGTCTGTCGGCTGCTGTATCTTACATATTGCACACTAGCGAACCACAAGCAGAAAACCGCTAATAAACAAAGCATCGCCGGTACTACGTGTACCCAAGACAATCGTTATCGCTTGTTTGAGCTCGTGGTACAATGTTCTATATTTTCTGACTATCATGCCAGCCTGCAATTTATTCCGCCTGTGTCTAAAAAGTATCTTACAGGGGTGCAGGTGACGTTCAAATCTTGAACTTCCGTGCCTGGCTCGACTGCTGTGGCACCAGAGGAATGTTCCCCAGCGACCTGCCTCCCTTGCTGCCCTCCATGAGGACATTGAAGGGTTCTTCCTTGTCACCCAGTGATCTCCATTTCCACGCTTGTATGGCCGGGCGATCGACATTGACGCGCTCGATGATGTCCACCACCCAGTTCCCAAGGCTGGGCAGGTATTTGAAGGCGTGGCCACTGCCGCTCGTTGCCACCATAAGCCCGTCCATGCCCGGCACATGATCAATAGTCAGATGGTTGTCGAAGCTGTCGTTGTACCAGCAGATCCGGCTCATGGAGATGTGAATGCCGGCCTCGCCCAGCTCCGGCAGGTAGTCGTCCAGGAACTTTTGCATCACCTGCAGCGCCTTCGCTGGCAGGGTGGTGATCTTTTCACCTTCCGACCACCGCGTCACCGGCACACTCCGCTCCTTGCCGTCCGCCTGCACCTTGGGGTTGGTGTACTTGGTGCCGCGGTAGCCCAGCTTGAACCACCCGCTCTCGTGCCGCGGAAAGCCGTACAGGCCGCCTTCTTCGCCGTCGCGCATCTTGTACATGAAGCTCGGGAAGTGCTCGGGTGCCAGGCTGGTCCAGAAGGGCGAGTCCCGCGGGATTTTCAACAGGCCCACCGAGCCAGCCGTAGTCTCGTTGAGCCCGTCGAGGGCCGGCAGCACTGTGGGGGTCCAGCCGCCGCACGCAACAATGGTCAGCGCTGCGTAGTGCGTCTTGCCGTCCGCCGTCTTCACTCCACGCACGGTAGAAGAGCCGGGGGCATACACGAACTCTGTCAGCTTTCCCGCAACCGGGTCCAGCACCGTCTGGACGCCATACGTTCGCGCCTTGTGAAGCGCAAATCGACAGGCCTTGTCCGCATAGGTAAACCCGCCAGTCGTGTCGAGCACGGCCACGTTGGGGCGGCTCGGGTCCTGCCGCTTGAAGGGCTCCAGATTGAAGCCCTTTTCTTTCGCCACCTGCTGGTGCCGGCTGTCCGTGCTCACGAGCTGGGTATCCTGGGGCATCGTGGCAATGCTGTCGCGCTCAAACTGCGGAACGGTGTCACCGTCCGTCATCGAGAGGTTGCCATTGTTCTCCCAGACGCGGTCCGCTGTTGTCATGCCAGGCGGCAGCGTCTGGCCGCTCGCCAGCTCTGCATTCCACGCGTTCCAGCCCGCCAAGGACTCGATGGCCAAGTCTTGGTACACTGTCGTCTTGCCATAGCCGGCCCGGATGATCTTGTTCATGTCTGCAGACGCCGCATCACATCCGTTGAAATAGGAGTAGAGCGTTTTGTCGTAGGGCTGTCGATCAAAAACAGTGACATTGGTGTATCCGCGGCGGCCCAGATGGAGTGCCGTGCTGAGGCCAAAGACGCCGGCCCCGACAATGGTGATGGGGTCGGTCTTTGCTGGGGATTTATTCACCATTGTGTCGGTTTTTGCTAATGTTTCTCTGTCTCTTGTGTGCCGTTTGCTTTTTGTTGATTGTCTCGTGCCGTCATAGCTGGATGCGACAAGTACCAGCAAGATGAAGCTGAAGATATCGATCAGATGAGAGCTATCGATTTTGACAACATTTGATCGTGATTCACATAACTGCTGTTGTCTTCCAGGTTCGGATAATGACTTCTAATGAAACATCCACTAGCTTCTTAATCCCTGGTCAGCCTGGTCAGCGCCCCTCTGGTTTGCAGACGCGGATTCTTCCGGGCCGGTATGTACTTGTACACAAATAACGGGAGCGTCACGTGACGCCACGTATTGCACTCGGACGCCTCCGTTGTACAAAAAATCGTATAACACATTAACGATAGATTGCAACTGTAATTATATCGAGATAGATAATATCCAAGATAGTCATGGTATGGCTTCGTACTCGAAGTATCATGGTACGCTTTGTATATTCGGAGTACATACGATTAGGTAGTCCGCAAAACGATCCACTAACAACTACGGCGGCCCACTCAAGTCGCTCACGTCGGCATCCTTATCAGAGACGATACAGGAAATGTAGACTGCCCCCACGGTAACGGGTGTAATTTTCGACCCTTTACAGCCTAATTGGGTGTAAACAACAGGTGCCCATAAAAAGTTACTTCCAGTTGTTCAACAGGTGACTTCTTACCTCGCTCGGATGAGGATACAGGTATCGACATTCTCTAGGATGAAAATGGTGAACTAAAACGCAGTGGTAGGGATCGAGTTTTGCCCATGCCACCCTGCAGTACATGTACAGGGTACTCTACTAGCGCAGACTGGGGAAAAGATTAAGAGATAGGCTTCCACCGAGCCTATCATTGATGCATGGCGAGCCCCTTTCTGGGCAAAGCGTTGCGCGACGACGTTTTGGGATGCCATTGGTTGCATCGAACCAGGCTTGTTGAACATCTACAAAGGTCTCTTATACCACTCACATGTCGGACAAGCAAATGCCACTTCTGCATAGCTTTCACCAGGAACACCCGAATCACGGGGAACAACAAACAAGATGGCGTTCAAAGACTCAACCACCGCCAAATATGTCAAGAACATCAAGACGTCGCCGCGGTCGCTTATAGCGAACCGCAAGCTATTGGGCACGGCGGCTTTGTTTGCGATGGCTGGCATCCCCCTCTGTGCGTCAAAAATGAATCCACAGGTCACAAAAAAACCGGAAAATTTCATAGCTAATCTTTAACATCTAGGCTGGGACCAAGGCTCCGTCGCGACCATCACATCCCTTCCCGGCTTTCAGGAGGCCTTTGGCATCACATCCGGATCTAGTGCCGCCCAGGTGTCCAACTTCGTCTCGTTTGTGTACCTCGGCGCAGGTCCGGGTGCCGCCCTTTCTTTCTTCATCAATGACCGCATCGGCCGCCTGTGGGCGTTCCGGCTCTATGCCTTCATCTGGATCATTGGCCAGATGATTGCCACCGGTTCCCATGGCAATACAGGCATCTTGTACTTTGCGCGTGTTGTGGCTGGCCTGGGCATCGGTCCGCTGACGGTCATCGGTCCGGTCGCGCTGACCGAGATCGCCCCGACCGAAATCCGTGGCCTTTTGACGTCGTGGTTCTCGGTGGTCTTGTTGCTGTCGCTCTGCGTTGCTGCTTTTACCGTCTACGGCTGCTTTGTGCACATGGCGGCCACCACGCTGCAGTGGCAGGTGCCGTTCTTTGTCCCCTGCATCCTGATGGCCATTATCATCGGGCTCAGCTTCATGGCCTACGAGAGCCCGCGATGGCTGTTTCTGGCCGGTCGTGACGAGGAGGCCACTGAGGTCTTGGCGGCGCTGCGCGGCCTGCCCTTGGAGCACCCGCGCGTGCAGTCCGAGCTCAACGACATCCACGGGTCGATCGCCAAAGAGCGCGCCGCCTTCGGCAACGCGAGCACGTACTCGCTGCGGGGCCTCCGCTCCGTGCTGAAGGAAACGTTCCTTGTCAAGGCCAACCTCCGCCGCACCCAACAGGCGATGCTCTCCTATGCCTTAGCGCAGCTATCCGGCGCGAACAGTATTACAACCTATCTGGTGCCTGTCCTCAACCTGGTCGGTGTGACGGGTGGCACACACTACAGCTTGCTGGTCGCTGCGCTGTACGGCATGGCCAAGTTCTTCTATACCCTGATCGCCTGCTTTTGTTTTGTTGATCTGCTTGGACGACGCAAGAGTCTGTTTATTGGGATCACGATCCAGATGCTCTCCGACATCTATATTGGCGTGTTCATCAAGTACAACCAGGAGGGTCACGTCCCTAAAGGCGCCGGACAGTTTGCGATTGCGGCTATTTTCTTTCATGGATTCGGATATGCAGTCGGTACGTTGAAAGCGGGTGGGGGGGGGGGGGGGGGGGGGGGGGGGGGGGGGGGGGGGGGGGGGGGGGGG
>WNYF01000229.1:0-12728 GCA_021396225.1 Sporothrix inflata
CGCTGGGCGCGGTGATGGGCATGCCGGGAGCAGTATCACCGGTGTTGGTTTTCGTCAAGAGATGATGTGAAGATAATCGGACGCGTCCATTTGTTTATGACTCTTCTCTTGTTATCCTGTTTGTTGGTGGTTTATGAATTTCCAAACGGGTTATAGACCAGTTTAAAGTAAAGAAAAAAAAAAAAACAAGTAACAAGATAAAGAGAATAACGAAAATGAAGAGATGAAGTAATGGAGAGAGCAATAATTAAAAAAACAAACAAGCAAAGCGCAAAGACATAAACGGTCAACAATTATAATTGGAAAAAAAATCTATCGTTTTACGTTCTTATATATGACAAGGCATAGCCGGGAGAAAAGAGGCCTATTTCAGAATAAATCAGATATTCTTTTTGATAGCGCATAATTCCCGGCAAAACCATGTTAAAAATATCAACGGAATCAAATGCAATGTGTAATGGTTTTGTCGCTAAATGTATTGTGTAATTGACAGCAATACAGAACGTGTGATCAATGCAGAGAATGGACTGTCAACGGACAGGCATCACAGACAGAATTGTTATTGCGCAGCCAAGTTCAGCCTCAGGCCTCACTGAATCTCGTAAACCAATGAGAGGCGCGAAAAACAACTGCAAAACGAGGGGTTGCCTGGTGGTTGCATACTCCTCGGGCAACAATCGTGGGCGTTGGCCTGGGCCATCTGCGCAGAGATTGAGGGGTTTTGAATATCGCCAATTTTACATCACGACTGCAATCCGCCATCCTCTACGAATTCCTCCGCTCACCAACTTGACAGAACTCATCGACTTGACCATCTATTGCAACGAACATGGCAAACACGAAAAAGACCTACTACCTCCCGCCGACCTGGGACATCCCGCCTGCCGGGCCGCTCGCGCTCGGCTCGGTCTTGTCCTCGGTCAAGCGGCCCCTCCCGCCGCTCGTTATCGGCGCTGTTGCCGGTGCTTCGACATCACCGACCCCAGACACCGCTGATACCGTCTCTTCGCAACTACATATCTACTCGTCGACAAAGCACAACTTCTCGTACAGCACCTCGGCGTCATACTCAGGCTCCGCTGAGCTCTCCCTCTCTTTCCTGTCATCCGTGTTGGGCGTGGGGCCGGCTGCAAGCAGGAGTCTGCGTCGCGACTCCGCACTCACGCTGTCGTTTGCCCGACTCGACACGCAAGAGTGGTATCCGTCGACCGAGGAACTACAGGCGCTCGTACAGCAACCGCCAGTGTCACAGTATCTGCATAGTCTGCGGAAATGGGTCCCGAAGCAAGTGTTTGTCGTCACCGGCGTCAAAGTCGCGTACGGCGCCCGCGCCGAGACAAGGAAAGAGAGGGACGTGGAGAGCAAACTCGAAATATCTCTGGACCCAGGGGTGGCCGGTGGCGTCTCGGACGTCGTAACATTCGGGCCGAAAGTCAAGCATGGTATGAAGAAAGGCACAACGGTTGGATGGGAGACGGGTACCGACGGCGAGGAGGACCCGGGGTTTCTGTTTGCGTACAAGGTGCAGAGAGTGACGGTCAAGACGACCAAGGACAAAGAAAGAAAAGTTGCGACAAACCGTGCTGAGTATGCAAGCGGCGCGGTGTTAGGCACAGAAACGCCGGCGATAGAAGAGCCGGACCGGCTTGAGATCGACACGGTGGACGCCGAACAGACCGATGACACAGGCGTTCTTGTTGAGGCTGGCGACGAGAGTGAGAGTCTATGGCTTGTCGGGCCCTAACATCCGCAGAGCATGGCGGTGCGGACTTGACGGCAATTGGCCAGAATAATGTTAGTGAGATCTGCCTCGTCTGGTGCCAGATTTGGACTAACAGTCTTTCGCTAAACGCCTAAAACCGCCCAACAGTTCATTATAATAGCCTAATATAAAGCATTACGGCCTTCTTATGTTCTAGTGGTGGGGTAACGGCATCGTTGCCTGACGAGGGTGGCTGCCTGGCTACGGCACAGTCTTGCAGCCTCGTTCTCATTGAATAAATAACTATAAATACGTCCGCTCATCTTCTCTGGCCAGCACGCGTTTTCGGCCGACTAGGAGCCTTGATGACCAGGCTGCTATTCTCTCCCAACTCGCAAAAAAGAAAAGAAAACAAAACAAAACAAAACAAAATGACCGTCACCATCCAAGTCGCCAAGCACGCGGCCAGGCCCGTCCCGGAATACCTTCGGTCGGGTCCTGCCGAAACGCATGGGCAGACGTCGTCTTCGCATCGCGTTCTCACCGCGCTCGCCGGCAAGAACGCGGGCGACATTGGCGCCATCCTGACCACCAAGCTGGGGCCGCAAACCTCTCTGCCGGACGCCGCACTGCGCAGCATGGCCTTTAGCGTCCAGGACCACGGCCTCGTGCGCGCGGCCTACCATGCGTACTCGAACCACCACCACCTGGTGCTGCGGCCCGAGGACGTGTGGTTCGCCGTCCTGACGCAGTTTAGCTTCTTCGTCAACGCCCACGCCGAGGAGCTGCGCGCGTCCTTTGTCGCGCACGAGGGCACGAAGGGCCTTGTCCTCAAGGACCCGGGCCAGCCCGACATGGGCCTCATGTGCCGCAACATGACCCAGCTGCTGGACGCGAATATTGTCGACCCGGCACTGCGCCGCTGGATCCTCCCGTCCTTTAGCACCACGACGCTGGACGACGAGGTCGTGGCCGCCGTTATCATGATGGGCACCCTGCAAAAGTATTTTGAGTACGTCATGGACACGGAGTGCTGTGGCATCCCGAGCGTCACGCTGCTGGGGACGCAGAGCGACTGGGAGGACATTGAGCAGCGCCTCGAGAAGCTGGTCGCGTACGGGGACGAGCCGACGCAGTTCTGCGGCCAGCTTCGGCCGGTACTCCGGGGCTTCGTGGCGTCGTTCACCAGCGCCCCCGGCGACGCGGCCGTCGTGGACTTTTGGAGCCGCATGGTGAATCGCACAAGGGGCAGCGGCATGGACGCCTTGACCGGGTGGCTGGTGGCCTTTTGCTTCTGGGACGAGGACGGCAAGCGCCTCTACGGTAATTACGCCAGTGTGGACTACGACGCCGTCCCGGCTGGACACGTCTCGGTGCCTGTCACCTACATCTCGCCCAAGGATGTTGTGACCGAGGCAAAGCTGCTCGCCGGCTTTGTTGGCTTTGAGGCGACGACGGCCACCACGGCATCGCCAGCGGAGGGTGGCTCACGGTCTGCAGATGATCCGGCATCCGAGGCCGCCCACGATGCCCTCGACACCCTTCGGCCGCTGACAGGGTGGTGGATGTACGAAACCAAAGCAAAGGAGGGAACAAACGAGGACAGCGTCTTGACGGGCCGTGATTATTTGCAGCACAAGTTTCAGAACGACTGGAACGGCCAGGCCAGCACAGGGTACGTCGGCCAGGAGAATACGGTGATTGTGGAACCGGGCCTGCCGCGTTCGGGTCCGAACTGATCCCCTCGTCATTGTTGTTGAAAAGGCTTGTCGTTGCTGTTTCGTGGGGGTGGACCTCCTTTGCGGAGCACGTTCCGTGGTGTGATTTATTTTGTTCTGTCTGCTGTCTACTTGTGGTCTTCTTCCTTATCCATAGCCCATTTTTAAAAATTATTTACTGCACGAAGCACGATCATAGACTCCAGCCGCAACGACACAGCACCAACTTGGTGTTTGTTGTCTGAGCGAGAAGCCCCGTACTCTGCCGTCTTGGACAGCCCCGCAAGGGGTGGTCGACTCGGCCCCGTATGCGGCCTCCTTTGGGGGCCGGATTCATCACACGAAACAGCACAGCCAATCGCTTAACAACTTGCAGCATCTCAGCGGGTGCTTCGTTAATCTCATTTGCTGCTTGTTCCTGTCCTTTGCTCGCCTCATTTTTGAAGAGACATTGCCTATCCGTTTTCAAACGAAGTATTCCCGTCCCGCCTCTTTTCCTTCACTCCCATGATTGATCACGCTGCCTCACAAAAACAGTTCATCGGTCCTACGTCAACAGCATGCCTCTTCAAGTTGTCGAAGACTACTATGCGATCCTCGAAATCACAGAGGCAGCCGACAAAACGGCGATCAAAGCGAGTTACAGGCGCCTCGCCCTCCAACAACATCCCGATAAGAACCCCGGCAATCCGCATGCCACAACCCAATTCCAGCTGGTGCGTACCACATGTCTCACGCTCTCCCTGAATAACATAGCCAATGCAAGACTAATACATGGCACATTTGTGTCTTTGTTTTGTCCCTTTAGCTAAACATCGCCCATGCTACTCTCGTCGACGACACGAAGCGCCACGAGTACAACACCGTCTCCTACCCGTCGATCCGGTCCCGGCGCCAGCAGCACGAATGGGGCGACCACAGGGGACATCATACCGGCGGCCAGGGCAGCACGCATGTGAGGCCGACTGCTGCCACGAGCGCAAGCACCTCGACATACTATCGAACACACATTGCGGCGCTCGAGAAGAAACTGCAAGACACGAGCAACGATTGTGCCGCTCTGGGTCAAGACATCGTCAACATCAACATTGCCTTGCATCATATTAAGGCGAAGTTGAAAAAGATTGACGAGGAGGAGGCCGACGACAACAGGGACGAGCAAGAGCGCATCAAAAACACGACTGGGATCTATGGTTATTTTTTTGGGCCGCGGGAGACACTCGCAGAGGCTAATGCTCGCGGAGTCCGCGCAATGTCGCGAAACCATGTTCGCCTTGTTCAGCGGCGCGAAATGGAAACGCAGCAAAGCAAGCTCGACACAAAACGGATGAACTTAACGACAGTAGTGAAGCAAATGGATTCGCTTCACCAGGAAATTGCCGAGGCCAGCGTCCAAGAAGCCAAACTTCAGCAGAAAGAAAAAGAACAAGAGCGAGCGCAAAAGCAGCAGCAGCAGCAGCAGCAGCGGGAACGCCAGCAGAAAGCAGACGAGGCAAGGAAGAAGCAGAGCGAGGCGGACGACGCTGAGAAGAAAAGGGCGAAACAAGATGCAGCAGATGAGCGGTGGAGGCGGCGTCAGCAAGAAGCAAGTGAAAAGAAACAAGCACAAGAAGAGCGAGACAAACGCTGGCAAACGCACCGTGACGCGGCCAATAAGATATTTGCGGCGCGTGAGGAGCAAGCGCGCCGGGAAGCCGAGGCCGCCGAGGCCACTAATATCAGCAAAGCCGCAGCAGCAGACGCCAGTGCGGCGGATGCCCAGGCGGCAACGGTGGCTGAAGACTCGTCTGGGGGGCTCAAAGACGAGATCAACAAAGGTACGAAAACGACGGAGGGCGAAACGAAGCACAAGACGAGCAGCGGCCAGTCAGCCCAAACATCCCGGAAGAAGACCACATCTGCACCGCACCACCAACATTATCCTTCCCCGGCCTGTCAGCACCAGCGCTGGTGGTCTCGCGTCGAGGGCCGGCAGAAGTGCCTGCGCTGCCACACGATGACGGCACGGTTTGCGCTTCAGTGTCCGGACTGTCAGACGATAGCATGTGCCGACTGCCGGACAACCATGAAAGTACCGACCGTAACGACGGCGCCACCGACGGCGCCCACTGGTCCGGGGAGGGGAGGGAGAGGGAAAGACGGGCGAGGGGGCGTGAGTGGACATGGAGGGGGCCAAGGAAGCGGGAGAGGGGCCGGACGTGGACGTGGACGAGGCGGACGAAGCGGGGGTGGACAATAGATGAAGAGAAGCTATTCGTGGGCATGGATGCTCAACGACATTCGTGCCCAACGCCTCCTAGCGATTCAATGGGGAATCTGTGGGGCATCTCTAGATAATAATGAAAGAGGTTGATCCATAGCCTTCTCATTCTCTCAAAATAGAGGGAGGCCAAGGATTGGATTTTGTCCATCTATTCAAACACGTTTTGCGACATGTTCGTGATCGTTTCGCCATTGAATCTATCCCTAGAAGAATTCCCTTACGGTATATATGTGCAAGAGCAGCATAACGCCGGAGGCTTTACAGAGTATGTACTAGTCTTTTGCCATTTCGTTCAGCGGCAAACAGATGAATGCTCCCGTCAATCCCTGCCGTGACAGTGAGCCCTCTGGCCACGTCCGTGGCATCCCCTTTCTCTTTCTTCCTTTCGCTCGACTGGTAAAAAAAAAGTTTTCTGTCTCTTTTTGTCTCCTATATTTTGTCTCTTTAAACACCTTCAAAAACCTCCACGTCCGTGAAAAAAACGGTCGCCGCCGCCGAGAGAGAAGAGACGTAGCAGGTCAGCGTCGTCATCGAGACGTCTGCGACAAACGTTGTGGAGATGGTCTTCCAGCCACCAGAGGAAGACCCGGCCACCCCGGTCACTGTGCCGTCTAGGTTTGCGATGATAGTAGTAGAGTCGCCGACTTCGCACCCGTAGACGCCCCCGTTGAAGAGCACGTCGTAGGTGAAACTGAGCGTGTACGTTTTGCCAACGACCGTGGGCACGTCTTGCGAGAGTTTATAACTGCCTCCTTCATAATTTATGTAAATTGCGCCACAGGGCCCAGCGGCCGAGCAGCCGGTCGTGTAAGGATATATGCTGGCGCTGCCTGTTATACTCGATGTCCAGGAGGAAAGGCCGTCGGAAAAGGCGCTGTTGATGACGACGTTGGGGCCAGCAACGGCCGACGCCGAAGGGCTGGCAGAGGATGACGAGGCAGACGACGCAGACGATGAAATAGAGATCAACGAGGAGACGGATGACGGCAAAATCGACGCAGACGTAGATGACGACGAAAACGACGACGACGACGACGGAGAGGCTGAAGAAGAGACGCTTGAAGACGCGTGTGAATGCGAGGGTCTGCAAGCCGAGGCGACGGCAGGGTTGACCCAGAGGAGGCCCAGGGCCAGAAGGCTAGACAGTCGAGGAACCTTCATTTTTCGTCGGTTGGATCGTAGAATCGTATAATTGTAGAGTCTATGAGAAAAAGACCAAAAGATGAAAAGATAAAGAGATAAAAATAAAAAATAAAAAGACAAAAGAATATAAGGTACTCCGTACTTTGTAGACAAACAAAGTCGTTTGAGGAGAAAGCCCATAAAAGAAGCTTTTTTGCCAAGAACCGGATCTGCCCCTTTATGAGAGGAAAGGTACTCCCTTTTCTCAGAGAGAAAAATGAGTGTAAGATATAAAAACAAATCGGAACGGACTAGTCCCTCTGTAGACTGGCAAGTCGCCTAGCTGGGGGAAAGCTGAACCGTTTACTCGACATTCTCCACATAATCTCTAATATTGATCTCTAATATTGAATCTAGAACCGCGGAAAAGCTGCCCACAACCAATGAACTTGCGAAAGATATCCTCAAAACGGAAAACGCCGTGTCTTTGTGGGGTAATCTACGGAGTACGGAGTAGCCAGGTGAACAATGCCGGCCAGCGTGAGAAACAGGCCCGTGCTGCTCGTGATTCGACGATCCTTTGTTGGTTGAACTTAAGCAAAGGGCCTGCGGCCTTAAAGAGCCGCCGAACGTGGCGGCCAATGCACCTGGAAGAAAATAACTGCTAGTACCTGCGTCCGTGTGCAAAGTCCGCTGCTTTCATTCCTGTAATTGATTTTTTTTATATTTATACTGGCCACTTTTGTGCTGACCACATTTGTGCCAGCACCTTTTGTGTCAGCCATGTTTATGTGCCAGCCACCCTTCGTACTGGCCTCTTTTAAGCTGTCCATTGTTTCTGCCGTTCCTGACCACCTCGGGCCTTTTTCTTGGGCCGTAATCGTAGCAATACGGTGATTCAACGCACTTTCCACGGTGCCTGGCAATGGCAGCCATCCACCCGCCAGTGCCGTGGTCACCCAGCCCAGGCTTCTGGCGGCTGGCTGTCAGCTGCCAGAACCACCCGTCAATTACCTTGCGATTCAACGGGGCACCCGGCACGTGCCCGTCACACTGCTTGCCTAGAATTCGTAGGCATTGTTGCCCAACGATGTTTGTGCCCAGCTCCTGCCAGCGATTTAACGGGGAATTTACGGAGGATCTCGAGATAATAATAAAAGAGGCTGATCCGTGGCCTTCTGTCATGTAAGAGAGGAGGGCCAAGGGTTGGATTTTGTGCTTCTATTCATATACGTTTTGCTCCATGTTCGTAATCTTTTCGCCATGGAATCCATCCCTTGAAAATCCCCCTTACAATATGCCCACGCCTCGCCGCACAAAAGTCTGTCTTTACTCGACAATCCACTTGATCAGGCCGTGGCGGGCGGTGAAGCCGCGGGCCTTCTTGCCGTAGATGTACATGGGAATGGTGGTGAGGGTGACGCCGACGGTGATGCCGCCAATGACAAAGAAGCAGTCGCGCACGCCCTGGACGGCGATCCAGTCGTTGGCGTAAAAGGTCATGCCAAAGGCAAACATGTTCTTGATAAAGTTCATGGCGGCAAAGGCCTCGGCGGCTTGCATGCGGTGGCTGTCGGCGACGTAGGCGACGACGCCGGTGGTGCCGAGCTGGACGCCAAAGTTGATGAGGCCCATGCAGACGATAATGGGAATGGCCCAGGTGTCCTGGTTGTAGAGGGACTGGCCCCAGGCGAAGAAGCCACTGGCCGTGAACAGCAGGTACGTCACCATGATGGGCAGGCGGAACTCGGGCTCAAAGGTGCCGCCGTTCTTGCGCGACATGAGCTTGACGACGCCGTCAATGGCGGGGCCGGCGACGGCCGTGGCGAGCAGGGTGGCGACAAAGGACGAGAGGTTGGTGGCGCCGACAGAGCTGACGGAAAAGTTGTAGGGCGGGGCGGAGAAGATTTGCGAGAGGGTGATGCTGATGAGCACAAGCCACGAGATGCACGTGGTGAACAGCAGCGTGGCCCACAGGACAATGGGCGACGCGAGCATGAAGAAGGGCTGGAGGAGCGTACGCCAGAACGAAACGCGGTCCCAATAGCCGCTGTAGGGCATGAGGGACTGGGCGAACGTCAGCTGGGTCTCATTGCTGCCGTTGTCGGCAGCCTGGGCAGCGCTGGCATCGGCAGCAGCAGCGTCGTCCTGGTGCTCAAAAGCGCCGCCCTTCTCGGTAGCACCCTCGACCTCGACACGGTGGGTGCCGCCGTCAATGTTGAGGGCACCGGTGCGGAGGAAGGCCGATTCGGGCATGAACAGGAACGTCAGGAGGGTCTGCAGGACAAAGGCACCGCCCATGGCGTGCAGGCAGACGCGGTACGAGCTGTACTGGATGATGGCGCCGGCTGACAACATTAGTGGTGAACAGTAGGATATAGTTGTTGTGGAAAGGAAAACAGCTCACCGATCGGGGACGCAAGGTTGATGCCGCCCAGCACGCCGAGGTTGAAAATGGCTGTCCGGTAGCCGCGCTCGTGCACAAACCAAATGTCGGCAATCGACGCGGGCACCAGAGCCTCCATGGGCGCCATGCACAGACCGGTCACGGCACGGGCAGCCGACAGCGACGCAAAGCTCTTGGCCTCGGCGGCCCAGAAGCAGCCGACAAACAGACCGACGGACGAGATGAGGTAGACGGGGCGCTTGCCAATCTTGACGGCCAGCGTGTTGAAAATGATACTACCGAGAGCAATGGCGGCAATGCATGAGCCGTTGACGCCGAGTGTGAAGCGGGCGAGCGGGACGTCGAGCTTGGCTGCCAGCGGGACGAACGCCGAGGTCAAAAGAGGGCCGACGGCTGATGACGTTAGCTCGAGATGTTTTTTTTTTTATCAAATATACGTCGTAGGGGCTCTTGGACTCACCACCCACGCAACCACAGCCGTAAGCAATGGCGACGGTGAACATTTCCTTTTTCCAGCGCGGCCAGTTGTAAGGATCGTTGGGCGACTCGGACGGCTGAGGCACGAGCACGGTCGTGCCCGAGGGATCGTGCTTGAGCAGCGTCGGGTCGATACCCTGGGAGACCTCGACGTCGGAGCGCCCCAGCTCGCTCAGTGGCGATGTGCCAGGCACATGCTCAAGCTTGCGGTATTCAAGGATACCAAGAGGCATGGCGGAGGGTGGATGATAGACTGGAGGGGAGGTTGGTCGAGAGTTCCACGTAGTTGGAGTACAGACGGAGAGAATAAAAAAGAAGTTGGTTGACTCTCAACTTTGCGTTTTTCTGTTATTCTGAACTTTTGAAAACTTTTGTTTTTGGGGTTCTTTCTCGTACCCCAGATTATATGTAGATCCCAAGTCGCAACAGCATGGTAGCGTTCTCCATGTGTCTCCTCATGTCTCCATTCAAAAAGTCTGGGCGCTACTGATTCACGCGTCTCGTTGTCTCTCATGATATCGCATGCATCGGAGCCATTGCAGGCCCAGAAGGATTCAAAACAGTTCGACAGTTCGCTAAACAGGGCCTAATCAGGGTGTACCGAAAGTAATCAGAGGCGTTTTTCTAGTTAGCGATGTCTTGGCCAGGGTGGTGGGCGCTGCTCGGCCATTGATAGACCATGACTCAAGTCTGACAGATCGTTGTGCCTCTGCGGGGAAGCAGCGAAAAAC
Organism: Sporothrix inflata; assembly: GCA_021396225.1. Taxonomy (NCBI): domain Eukaryota; kingdom Fungi; phylum Ascomycota; class Sordariomycetes; order Ophiostomatales; family Ophiostomataceae; genus Sporothrix; species Sporothrix inflata. Next base: position 10,421 of record WNYF01000229.1, read on the forward strand.
AGTCTCAAGTGGCTCCAAATATGCCAAAGATGGAGTAGTGTTGTGGGGATGACCTGGGGCAGCGTCTGGGCATCTGGGGGAACTGGAGCTGGACGCATTGTGCGGAGAAACCGCACAAAAGGAATGTCTCCGTTGTACAAAAGCAAAAACATCATACGTCGTATATCGTGGAAAAGAATCTTCCACTCGAAGTCTGTCTTTTTCAAACTTGATGGTCTGCAAAAATGAAGCACGCATTGGCCTTTGCTTTGACAAGAGCATGGTATTTGTTGGTATCGTGCCTTGTCTCAACTTTGCCTGCCGCCAGGAAAAGGGTTTGGCTGGCCCAAAAACACGCGGCTTGGCAAAGAGCGAGCCAGCCAGGAAGTAAAGAATGGGCATAAATTTGTCCTTGTCCGGAATGGCAAGAACCTAAATGCAGTTTCGTTGAACAGACGAAAAGAACCGTGTAGCCTTTATGTATATCGCGCAAGTCGTGTTCAGGGCGCGCATGGCGTCCACGTTGCCATCTCGTGTGCGTTGGGTACGGTTGGATGCAGTTTAGGGTTCGGCATATGCAGCCGAGAGCGACTATTTCCCGCTAATGCCCGCACGTTCCCGGCAGTCGCGCCCAGGGTTCTCATGGTTCCTAAGTGTCTCCCCATGGATCCTTTGGTTCCTTTGGTTACTAGGTTCCTTTTGATGACTTCCCAAGGATTCATATTCGGCCAGGTTGGTCATGTGCGCACGTTTCTCGGAGTGTTGCCGCTCTTGATGAAATTGGAGCCACATACGTAAAATCCACGCTACCCCATAGGTAAGGGTTATTCTCAAAGCTGTTCCTGATCATCTGTTTCAATCGAAAGGAGAAAAGGAGCTGAAAGGAAGACAAAGGAGCACAAGGCACACGAAATTTCAGACCACGCCGCGTAAAGAACAACGCGCATCGACTTACAACAAGGCAACATTCTTACGTCGTACACACATCACAATGACGGCCATTCCATTCTCACAGCAGACTCTGGATTCCTTGTCTGGCAAGGTGGTCGTGCTGACAGGGGGTGCGCAGGGCGTCGGGGCCGCCACGGTGCAGCTGGCCCACGATGCCGGTGCGCATGTCTTTTTCGGCGACTGGGCCGAAGACAAGGGGCGGGAGGTGGAGGCTGCCGTGACGTCGGGCAACGGTTCAGGATCCGTGACCTTTCAAAAAGTGGACGTTCGCGAGTACGCCTCGCAGCTGGCCCTCTTTGAGGCGGCCTTTGTAGCACACGGCCGAGTCGACGTGGCCATTTCGTGTGCGGCCGTGTCTGAGCCACCGGGGTTCTTTGAGCCGGAGAATCTGGATCTGGAGAGTGTCAAACAGGTGAGCCCCCCAACACGCACAGCAATGGTGATCCAGTCACTCACCCCTCCAAGGAACCCACCGAGCTCCGGTCCCGGCTCGATATCAACCTGACCAGCGTGCTCTTGTTTAGCCGTATGGCCCTGGCGTACATGAAGGCCTCTCCGCAGGACGACACGTCCCGGTCCATTGTCCTAGTTTCGTCCATTGCCGGCATCACCGAAGCCCCGGGCCTCTTTGCCTACTCGACGGCCAAGCACGGCGTCATTGGCTTGATGCGCGCCCTCCGCCCCTACACGCCCATCCGCTACGGCGTGCGTGTCAACGCCATCTGCCCCTGGGCCACGGACACGCAGCTGCTGGCGGGCGTCAAGGACAAGTGGGTGCAGGAAAAGCTGCCGCTCAACCAGCCATCCGACGTGGCCGGGATGATCTTGCAGTGCGCGGCCGATTCGACACTCAACGGCAAGTCGGTGTTTGTCGCCGGCGGGAAGGGCTACGACACGGAAGAGGGTTACGACAAGACGCAAGGGCAGTGGATGGGGGAGCATTTGGCGGTCGAGTGGAACCGTGGCCAGCGGGTTCTCGGGCTGGTGAGTGTATTTCCTTTCCTTGTTTCCCTTGTCTCATGTGTGACTAACCCACATACTAACTTGTACAGGGCGATGGTTGGACGGACTAGCGTTACAATAATACTCGGTATCGATAGGGTTATTAGCCGGCTAAGCAGCTTAAAGTTGTTACAAGAAAAGAATTAATATATTCTGATGATGAATAAAATATAAAATAAAATACACATAAATAATCTTTGAAACATTTACCGAGAATTTTTTAACTATAATATTTTTCTTATTATTATTATTATTATCCGCCTTTCTCAGCCACTCCTGGCTATTGGCGACTAGCTAGGCAGAACCCTCCTGGGGAAAAAACTGCCACAGATCTAAGTGGGTGTGCGTTCTAGGTTACAGGTGCGTGTAGTAAGCC